>OU343220.1:291758902-292049399 GCA_910596185.1 Chrysanthemum makinoi
TTAACCTATCATTAGTCGATTTATGTTCTTTTTATACGAAAACCCTAATTACTAGTATATGTTACACCTTTGCCCTTTACTTCTTTGTATTATTCAATAACGTTCTAATTACCCCCCCTCATTTTATTTAGATACTTATATCTATAGTTTGTTAATACATAACACTAACCTAGCATGCATGCATTACTCGCTTAATAATATTAGATGTATATGCTTCGATTATTCATTTGGTGTTACAAAACTTCGAAATAGTTTGTTAAATATGCTTTAGCATGCTCAACTTAGCTTGTTTCTGTAAAACTTGAAAACATATATAGTTTGCTTGATATGCTTTAACGTGGCTCATGTGCATATACATGGTTTCTTCAACAATAATTCAACTAACAGACCAGGCATACGTATTTCAAAGCCATGAAAAAAAAAAAAGTCTAAAGGTCGAAAAGCATTATTTGATCGAGTTGGTTTTCTGGTGACTTGATTTGAGGATGTATTTCCATGTTCTGCATTTGACTTTTCAACATACTCATCGATGAATGAACAAAAACGAGACATCACTAGTTTCCTAACATATTGGAATGGATATGGATCAAACACTATAATCATCTGGTGGATTAACATATAATTGACATATATACAATTCTACAAAATGTTGAGTTTATGATATATAAAATACAATAAAACATAAAGACATCAAGAGTGCACAGCGGAAGACTTAAGATCATAACAAATAAATTAATTAGCGAAAGTATGCGTAGCGTACCTCTTGCGAATGTCAAATCCCTCGAAAGGCAAAACAACCCTCGAGCAAAGCAAAACAAATAAGTACTTATTGGTGTAAGAATAATGTCTTACAACCACGTTCTTGTACACACAAATTAACCAAACGAATCAAGCGATTGCTAGATCTAACACAAGTCCTCGTTTAAGAAAAACGAAACCAAACTCCCTTACAAATGGGGTGTTCGGCCGATTATAGGACAAGAAAGAGGATAGGAAAGATCTAGGGTTAATTCAATGCACAAGTGTATAAAACCCTAGACCCTAACCCTCTTTATATACTAATAGGTAAACTTTGGGAACAAGTTAATGAATTAGGCTTTAGAAGGCCCCTATGGCCGGCCATGAAGACAAGCCCAAATCCAAACCCATAACTTTTCCAAGTTTTCCATTTCTAGTCCTTTCTCTTTTCATTTAACCGGTCTTAATGTGCAATAATTAATCGTAAACATAAACATTAATTATTAACTTTAATTCTCATTCGCTAATGTGTGCAATCCCGTGGTCACGAGTTCGAATTCGGACATTCACATGTTTGTAAATATATACATTTCCAACAGCTCCCACTTGGATATGTTTACAAAGCGTGAAATGACATTGGTTAGCGTCTAGCAACACGCCAATGCCCCGGTACAACTTCGTGTATGGTTTTCTGGAGAAAAACCAAATTTGATGATTCATCATCATATTCATCCTTTTGTTTCTAATACCATGTTAATAAGAATATGGATCTCACTCATTTCTTAATTAACTATTATGTTTCTCGCTTTATATGATTAATCAAGATTACCAATTCTTACGACGAGAAGACCTTGGGTATGGCCATACAAACATCTTAACAATCCTACGAGGGGCCCATTAGTATTATACTTCAAAATAAATTTGAAGGAAACAAATCCCATTTTGACTACAGCGAGATTCATAAATTTCATAACACTTCGAAACAACCCTTATAACTACGATTCTACGTGTAGCGTTAGATTGCTTCACAAAAATGCACTACATCCATGACATATCTCTTGTATCTCAAGTCAGAGGATAAATATTCATGATATACTTAATGACAAAGATCCATAAAGTATTATCATGTGGGTGGGATAAGTCCTATACTCAATACATTGAATATCATCTGAAATTAGTCATGCTACGCATCAATATACTTTCAAGTATATTCTAACTAATACTACGATTTGTCTTAATTCAATATCATTCCCATGTTATTGATTGACAACGGACTATTTAGAATAACTTAAGTTATTCAAGGATTTAAACATGCAAATATAGGACACAATATTATAAATGAAATTAAACGTATACCGTACTTTAATTCATTATAAATAATAATTGTTTAACATCCTTTATCCAAATACTAAATAGATCAATGCATGATAATACTAGTTAATGAATTTTGCCACAAGTCATGAAAATCATACTTGTTGACAAGGCATAATTTCAATTAACTTTGATCTATAGGAATTTTGAGAATACTTATTTCAAGAATTCAATAAGTGAATTTCTTGTATATGTTTACACATATCTTGATATTGTCATATCATTCCATAAGGTGCGTGATAACCTGAACCACCCTTTTATGACAATTATCTTTCAAAACTTTAAAGTTTTAAAGTATTCTTTATTCTTTAATGTATAATGCAACTATGCTCTTAGTTGAGCATAACTAGTCAACATGGTCATCATCAAGGATACCATGACTAGAATTGAGTGTCATCTCAATTATACTAGCATCATTGTGTACAACAATATGCTCTTTAAATATCCGTAAACTTTTGAGCAGTTCTAGTGTAATGTTGGTGCCTACCAAAACTCAAGTTTGTTGGCAATGACAATTATGAAACAATTGTCATATAATCATCCATAGAATCTAGGAGCATCTCCAGTTTGTGGAATGTGATTCTAAATCCAAACATATTCCTTTAAAATATTTATTACACTAACAACTTTCAATGTTGTCAAATCATCTTGTAATCAAGCATGACACAACAACTTTATACAAAACATGATGTTCATGATGAATCTTCAAGTTAAACTTTAAGATCTCATCTATCTTGTCAAAGATATGTATTCATCATTTTCTATTTGACTCATTGTATTTACATATGTTTATAATAATAAACATATATTCCAAAGTTGTATATATTATTTCCAAATCTTACAAGCGAAGTTTCATTCCCAACTAAAACTTAATTTAAGTGGAATGTAGTTGCCCATACAACATATAAGATTTAAGAAAATAATACTCCCACTAGCTTTGGGAATACTTATGAGCAATCTTATTTTAATTATTAAATCAAACATGGATTTAATATTAAACATAAGAAACATCTCTTAGATGCTTGCATGTATCCATTCATGGATTCTGCGGTTTGTACATATCAAGGATTATTTGAATTCATAAAACTTCTTTGTATTACTCATCGTCCTCGCAAAAGTAATTTCACAACAAAGAGTTATGACATTCATTGTCAAAATTTCATATCAATGAAACTAAGTATGACAATTATAATCTTTATACTTCTATTTAATGTATATAGGAAAGAATATTCAATCATAGTTAATTGCTTAAGTATGATTGATATTATTATCACTAGACATACATTAAATACATGTACAATATTGTCCATATGATTTCTACACAAAGATTTAAACCACTAGGGTTTCCATCCTTTGAAGAAACTCATTTTCATTATTAAGATAAACCAAGTATCTAAAGTTGATTATCTTTATGGACAGGATCTCTACATTCATAGTATGATTGATTTTCCACAATTCAACATTTGGTAAATTTATCATTATGATTAATAGGCTTACCATGATCCGTAACTCATATTTCGGCATATTAAATATCTGAGATATCCTTATGGATCTATGAATGACAATTCCATCATATTAAGGTCTATCATTTTCATGTTTAGCCTCATCATGATATTTGCTAGTGCATTTTAGAAGATTATGTATTTTGTAATTCAATCTTTCAAGATCTAAACAAAACTCCCACTTGCCTTTAAAAATTTAAAGATTACCTTTAAATAGTTTAGCAAGTAGAGCAACAATACATTGTTCTCTTTTGGGATATTACAAAAACATTGACAGTTCCTAACATTAGTTTGTTACAACTCACTCTATAAGTAGTTTAACAAATTCTGAACTTCATTTATAAGACTTAATGTGATACATCACATTCCATAAACAAATGGTGTCTTATTAATCTTCTAGGTTGGAGTCTTATTGAGTATATTCAATCTATACTCAATCTACTAACCTTGATAACTTTTGGAAGAAACTATAGTTATCTTGAATCAAATAATGCCAAAAGATTTTGATTCTTCCAACAGAACATACCATAAAACTATGGTATTTCCTTAGAATTAATATTGTAAGAAAATCTAACAATATTTTAGATAACCATCTACTCTTTTGGCTTACCTATTTACCAACAAAGTAAAACTTAATGGTACAATAGAATTACCAAGTCAATTGCATGTATTATAACACAAATATTTTTGACCAAGTCAAAAGACATATTAGTTATAATCCACTATACGTTATAAGTCATTGATCAACTCATTGACTTCATGCATATGTCTTAAAACATAGCAAGTTAACGTCTTACTTTATATTGTAAGTCTTGTATTGAAAGACTTCATGTTTGTGACTTTACAAAATCATAAACATTTATAATTAAAGTAATTATGAACACCACCTCGGGTTTCAATTCATATTTCAAGTTAATATTTACTACATATATTTAAGTCATTCAACGAATACTCAAATTCAAGGTAGTATTAGATTACTTCATTTAATTATGTCATTCCATGAAATGTTCCATGTAAGAAGCTGCAGAATCATCCATGCTCGTTCTCACGACACGTGGATATTTTACCTTGGGCTACAATCTAGTTCACGTTCTCACGTAACATAAATTGTAACTACAAGTGTTTCTTAAATATTGAATGACATAAATATTTAAAATAAAGTAGTCTTTGTTATCATCTTGACACATGTTCTTAATAGGGCAATCATATATATATATAAATGTATACCTCTTAGAGACGTTATTCTCTTACTTTACAAATCAAGAAATTCTTTTAAATCATATTAATATGTACCTTGCACACAATAAGATTTCTCCCACTTGTGCATGGAACAACATCATGTAGCATATAAACAACACGATACACGTTCGTTTATTTGATTAATATGATTTGTGTCATAGATATAACATGTAGATGTAGAACTATATTGTTTAGTAAGGAAACGCATACCACGACTATCCTTAAAAAAAACATAAGTGTCTACAATTGGAAAGTAATTATCTTTGAAGATAATCCGGGTTACTACACAGGAAATAAGGCTTGTAGCTCCCACTGAATTAGAAATCAATAAGACAACTTCTTATTCAAGTGCAACACAAATGCTCCCAGTTGACAACATTGTAAGTGTTGCATAACCGTGAAAACAACGCTTGCTTTTACTTTCCTACACCTTTAAAGAACCATACGTAATCATTACTAAGGTACTAAAGGTGTATTCTACTATATGAATGATAGGTTATCCATCAATGTTATTAACTCGAAAATTGGGTATGCAATTTCTTCCTCTTAAGCCTACCATCCCATACTAGTATGTAGTACCTTTAAAGGCTAAAAACAAAACAACTAGATAAAAATATGCTAGTTTTCCTTTTACCAATTTTTTACTTGATAATTTGTCGCTTCTAATTTTGTAACTCATATACATGTTTTCCGATTCATGTCTATTCTAGACAATTCAAATGTTCCTATTATACCTTTCTCATTCATGAAAAGGAATAGGATTAAGTCTCATGCTTCTCTCATGGAAAAGAGACTTCGTTTGTCTTATCAATAAATTATTCTCGATCAAACATTTGTTTGAATGCTAGAATGGATCAATTTACTAATCAAAGACTAAACAACGTTCTGGTTAAATGTTGCATTTATACATTCAAAAGAATTACAAAATTCAATTTTAGTATTTTTGATAATTAACCTTTTCAATAAACAATTAAATACCCAAGGTTCATATTCATATAACCAATTAATTATTATTGAAAACTAGGATCCAAGTTGTCATAATTTCATCCGCGTCGGTTGATCGCTAGTAATGAACCTTATACAAAATGGTAGAGCTATTGTTCAATTGCCAATTTCAATTGCAATTCCTAGATTTATGGGATTTACATATAGCCAATTTCAATTGCCATGTAAACATGTTTTATCCCATCTTATGCCTTGAGTTGCCCGTTCTCACTACAAAACTCAATTAAGTTGTCCAACTTAAGAAACTGCAAAATCGTCCATGCCCGCTCTCACGACACGTGGACATTTTACCCTTTTATTACGATCTAAGTCCGCGATCTCACGAAATAAAAAGTAATCTTAGGTGTTTCCGTTTGGTTGGATGGCATATAACTTAAATTAAAGGGTAATAGTTTTGATGTTAAATCAAATATGTACAAAGATGTCATGCATTCATCTTTGTAGCATAGTTTTATTAAAACATTTATATCTTGTTTTAATATATAAGCTTTTCATCATCAAACTTTAATTGGGTTCACCAATTAAGGAATTTAGTGTTAATTATCATCCATTATACCGTACTTTTGCATAAGTGTAAACACTTAGTGATTCGGATAATTACCACGTAGTAAAGGCATGGAATTAAAACTAATTCGCCCTTAAGATGAGCTTGCACATTTAATGGCTTACTAAGTAGCTCCATTCGAACTTACAGAGGGCGGAGGACCAGTGCAGCTAAAGCACAACCTTAGACATCCTTTCGGTGTATTTGTAGCACTTCTTTAAACCCCTTTTATTAGTTCATTCTCATGGGTGAGCCGTTCAGACCATTTGTACCAAAGTCATCAATCAATTAAACGATTATGATTACTAGTCTTAAAATACATGTTTCACCATTGTTTAGGTCGGTTTATTTTTCTTGTAAAAATACCCTTGTTACACATAACAAACAAGCAAGTATTTATAAAAATAAACAAATAAACAATGAATGCATAACAAATAAAAGTCATGCATATCAAATAGCCACATGAAAACGGTTTTGATAAATCCTATTAATAACCAATTCTAGATTTGACAATATGCATATATTTAATTAAGACTTTCACCCGTTTTCATCTATGTACAAGGTGAACCACATGCATCGATTCATCGATTGAGCAAGTCAAAATTAAATACATACCACATAGCACATAATTGATTAAATTAATAATTATTGAGGTCTTCCCCAATTTTAGATCTATCAAAATTTAGTGTATATCACTTAAACAAGAAAGACATACAATAAAAGCAGATCCATGATAAAACATGCCGATAATTATCATGGACATAAAATTACACTTAACAATTAATGCAATTAAATCAAAGTTACACATATACACATAAAGTTGCATGCATCTTAGGGTTTCTAATCCAATTAAAACAATAGTTTACAAAACCCTAATTAGGGCACCATAAAAACGCCCCTCAAAATTAGGGTTTAGGTTTTGCAAACCCTAGATCTAAGCATACAAATAATAACACATTCATGTTTATTTTAATTATGTGTTTCAATAATTAATTACTTGTTATACAAGGCTCGTGATGCCACTGTTGAGTTTATGATATATAAAATACAATAAAACATATAGACATCAAGAGTACAGTAGGAAGACTTAAGATCATAACAAATAAATTAATTAACGAAAGTATGCGTAACGCACCTCTTCTTGAATGTGCCAAATCCCTCGAAGCACAAAACAACCGAGCAAAGCAAAACAAAGAAGTACTTATTGGTGTAAGAATAATGTCTTACAACCACGTTCTTGTACACACAAATTAACCAAACGAATCAAGCGATTGCTAGATCTAACACAAGTCCTCGTTTAAGAAAACGAAACCAAACTCCCTTACAAATGGGGTGTTCGGCCGATTATATGACAAGAGAGGAGAGGAGATCTAGGGTTAATTCAATGCACAAGTGTATAAACCCTAGACCTAACTCTTTATATCTTAGTAGGTAAACTTGGGAACAAGTTAATGATTAGGCTTTAGAGGCCCCTATGGCGGCCATGAAGACAAGCCCAAATCCAAACCCATAACTTTTCCAAGTTTTCCATTTCTAGTCCTTTCTCTTTTCATTTAACCGGTCTTAATGTGCAATAATTAATCGTAAACATAAACATTAATTATTAACTTTAATTCTCATTAATTGTATGCAATCCGTGGTCACGTGAGTTCAATCCGACATTCACATGTTTGTAAATATATACATTTCCAACACAAAATTGAGTAAAAACCTTGTCAAGAATGAAAAAAACGAAGGACCAGTGTCGTAAATTGATGAATTAATAAATATATTGATGTCTAAAGATCATAAAAGAATGTTCCTAAAGTTTAACAATGACAAATGTCCTACCAAATAATTTAATATCGATGAATGATGTTCAAAGGTCCCACATCGGTTTAGGACAATATGTGGCAATTTGTTTATGTATGTTTACTAGTGGTTGGTAGAAGAAAAGCCAAGAATATACTCCGTAATATTTTTTCAATTGTCAAGCACATGGCATATGTTGTTCGATGTAAAAAGTTAATTGACGTGGCTCTCTTTGGTACCATTCTGGGAATGCCAAGTGGTTAAGCGACCATAAAGTCATTTGAAATACTCCTACGTGGAAGGCGCTATATGAATTTTTTTTAGTGGTCAACCCCCATGCTCATACTTACATACATATACGTATTTGATCATATTTCACATATTTCTTGCTTATGGTATTTAAATATAGGTACAATACTTTTAAATTAAAATTTAGAGAAATATGTAAATATTGATTGGAATATGAGAATAGATAAATTAAAATTTAGAGAAATATGTAAATATTGATTGGAATATGAGAATAGAGTTATGATCAAATAAGAAGAAAAATTAAAATAAGAATGATAAGAAGAAACCACAACCACTCATTCGGATATCCTACAAAATAGATAAATGTCTAAAAGCCCCAAAATTCTCCCTCCTATTTGAAATGTGAGGCTAGAAATTCTTCTTATTCTTCCTATTTTAGTTTTTCTTCTTACTAGTCATGCTCAACTGCTCAATTTCACCCCTTTTATGACACGTGTCATTTTATTAAATATTTAAAGTACAAATGATTATATTATCGATTTAAATTACCTTTAATAATGTCCAAAATACCCTTCTATATTTTATATTATATATCTTTATTAATAACCACACCTACAATCCCTAATATTTGTTACTGATGCTTGTGTTACTAATATGGTTACGTATTTGAGAATCCGATGTCTTTGCGACAATCAGTGCCATTCGCGATCTCGTCGCAACTCATTCCACATTCAAATCAAAAGCACATGATCTTGGATATCATTTCATCAAGAACCGCATTAGAAAGAGATACTTGTTGAATTATACTTTGTAGTGTGAATACCAAGCGTGAGATCTTCTCACCAAAGCTTTAGCTCCCGCTTAGGTTTAATGAGTTGGTCCACTTGGATTGGTATGCGGTGTTTGACTCTAGAGGCTGGATGAACTTTTAAAACATTCTTAAAACCCGATCAAACACCAAACCTCTTTGTAAATATTTTTAAAAACAAAATACAAAAATATAAAATCGATAAAATTCAAAAATACTTTCTACTATCTAATTTCTTTCAACACGGCAAATTACAAATCTTAGTCAACACTTTATTCTTTCAAAATTACGTATTTTCTTAGTCAAGTGTTGAGGGGAGAGAAATAAATATTTTTAGGTTTCATAAAACCTTGTACTTGCATGTTACTTCATCCTGGTTGTTTCTTTGATAATGGTGGTCATTTGGTTTCTGACACTCAGGGCTCTTATTTATAAAATTTCATTATTTCTTAAGTCAAGGGGGGTGTCGTCAAGTTTCTTTCCAAAAATCATACTTTTGGTAACCTAAATAGAAGTTATGGGCGTTGGATGAAAATGGTTAAGGTGGAGGGACCAATGTTGTCAAAAGTTTAAACTCATTTTAATAAAATCTCTTTACCTAACATTCTTAACACATTTATTACTTTCAACCATATCATCCTACGCCTAAGAATCAAACTACAATTTAGTGCTTTAAACTCGATTTGTAAAGTGGTTTTATGATCTTAACATGTTTACAAACATAGGTTTTTAATTTCATTAACATCCAACGGTTGAAATTAGTGTTTGGATGATTTTTGTGTTCTACGCATATGCGTATGAACACAAAATCATCACTTGAGTGTTTGTGATGTTCAAAATGTTCAAAATCATATACCATAAACATTTCCAACATAAATTTCTACTCAGAAAACGTTTTAATAGTGATTCATGAATTAGGGTTTGTGCGTAAAGTTAGGTGTTTTCATTTGGGAGTGTTTTTGGACAATTAGATGGTTGGGTTATGCTTGTGACATGTTTAATTGACCAAAACCAAGCTTAATACATACCCAGAAACATTAATTTGGTGAAAATCAAGAATTAGGGATTATGTTCATACGAATTAGGTTTTCTTGATTCATGAAGGTTTTGATGTTAAAACTTGTTGACATCATATCCTTAGGCACCTAAGATATCCCAGAAAATATTTGGTGTCAATCCTATGGCTAGAATCCTTAATCGTAATTTTTGAATCCTAGGGTTTAAGCTTCTGTTAATGTGTATTCTCTGGTAACTTCTGTTGAAGCCTAATGTTGCATGATAAGCTGAAGGGGTTTGAATATTGTGTTAATGATGATGTTATGATGAATTTGTTTCAGGTTTTACCCGTGAAATATTGGAATCAAGGTTAAGCGATTTACTACGCATAAGGATCACCTTACGCGTAGAATGTTAGCGTAAGAGAAATCTTCTGCGCGTAACCTTCTGTATAAGGTTCTACAAAGGGGACTACCCAGCGTATCATGAAGGATATGCGTAAGCTTGATAAACTTCGCGCCAAGGTTCACTCTTACGAGTAAGCCTTAGCTTAACTCCCACATGCAGCGTAAGCTCTATGCTTAAGGCCCTCTTTTTCTTAAGCGTAACATTTCTTCTGGCTATGTCAAGATTCTATGCATAAGCGTATTATGGTCTCTTTTGTTTACGCAAGCTTGCAAATCCTACGCCTAAGCCTAATTTTAACCAAAATTATGAATTGTTACGCGTGCAAACTTGTAAATAAATAAATCATAACGTCACGAAACCAAAATGTCACTAATAAGCTTAAATTTTTAATAAGTTGTGAAAATAAGTGAAAACTTGGACTTTAAAACTCAAAGTTAATCTACTCACGAAACTTATCACGATGTCTTTGGACTATTGGACTAACAAGTGACATTGGACTCGTAACAATCATTGACATATCACATAAATACACAATAAAATCAACTTTTGACTAACATAATGTCTTTCGATATTTTGGTTCTTTTGGCTAAATATCTTTAGGATCCGCGATATGGACGTTCAAATAGAAAATGTGGATGCACCAAATGTTCTCACTATTGAAGACATCTTTCCCAATGGTTACCCAATGAAGATTGTAAAGAAGAATCTCATAGTCGACTTTGACAACTTCACATGTTACGAGTCTTCTTGTCGGATTAGGTGGATATACGAAGACTCACCCGTATCGAAACATGCTCACAAATTGACTCTTTTGTGCGAGAGATCTCACGTTCATCAATTCGGCGCACACAATTCAAAGGTCAAACGTCAAATCTTTGTAGCGGTGGCGAACAACAAACAAGTCACCATCACTCCTGGCGATTGAGATGTTCTTCTTCTTCCAACCATTGAGCCTCACAATTCTCTCTACTCTACCGAAGAGGTCGTTCTTCAATTCATGGTCGACATAGGCTATGATGAGGCTGCTGGAGTTATCACAATACATTCCTTAGTGGATCTCAAGAATATTCCTCAACCATGGAGAACACTTTACATTATGATTGCTAAATCCGTTTCCGGACGTGACAGTGGCTATGAGCATCCGAAGCTCATGGAACTTCAAATCTTTTGGGGCATGGTCAATATGAAACACATTGAATTTGAGTTGTTATCCTGGGCGACATGATGACTTACCTTAAAGGCCCGGCTCCAAGATATATATCGGATACACAAAATTGTTGATCAAAAGGATTCTTGAAACCAATCCGATATTCCCAAAGACTTGAAGACCCCAAACATCACTCCGTGTTGCTTGAGCCCACACTCAACGTTGTTAGATTCAAGGACTCAACGACAAAGAAACAAGGTGTGGTATTACGGATTACCTTCTCACCGATGCTATCAAAGAACTTTATTACGTACAAACGATATCCTGTAGATGGAAGCGAGGCAAAGTGGGATTTATTGATGAAAAGTCTTACTGGACACTGTCGGCGAGGAAGACAAGGGCCGATCTTTGAAGTATTACAGAGCGAGTCGAAAAGTATCCCAAGAGGACTCATGTTCTCAAAAGGAAAATTCCATCAAAAGATGCTATCCCTATTCTCAAACTGAACGCAACATAAGCTAATGGACAAGGACTCGAGAGGACACTTTGAAAGCGGACGAAGAGGTCATCTACTCAGAAACTCAATCGATGATACTTTGACAGATATCAAAATCTCCGATCCTAAAATTTGATAAAGGTAAAACCCAGTTCAGGCGGAGGAAGGAGAGCTCGGATGAAGAACCATTGGACAGAGACTATAGGAAATTTGAAGAATCTAAGACTCCAACCGCGTTGCTAAAGAGTTTAATCACGCAACAAACTTCGTGGCCCCGGAGGGTCAAGTGGTGGAACTCAAGCCACCCGATTTCGATGCGGTTAATCAACAGATAAAGAGGCCGATACCACCACCCACGAACAACAACAAAGCAACTAGAGTTCTATCAAATATGACTTTGAGGAACGGAAATGGAGAAGTCCGAGAAAATTTCTAATGAAGATGTTGAGGTTTGGAAGCTAAAGAAATCTGCGAAAAAGAAGCTCAAGCTCAATGGATGAAGAAGCCGGATTAAGGCTGAAGAAATGGCTAAATCTGGAAAAGATGGCGAAGTTGATTATGATGATTTTCTTTTAGATAGTCGATGCGGCTCAAGGAACTAACTTCAGCCACCAAAGGACCCTGAGCCTCTCATACTCATCATCATCAGACTCATCTTCTCACTCATCTCCACCACCATCCAAAGCTTCAATGGATCCGCATCCAAGTCTGTAAAGAAATCAACCGACTCTTGGATATCCCGAGCTAAGATAAAGATTGTCAAAGCGTCCGAGCAGTCGGGAAGAAAGACGTGACCAACAAAAGGCTGAATCAACTGGCGGCGGGATCAATCTTCTACAATGGGATAAACGAGATGTTGAGTGAAAGGAGCATATCGAAGCTTATCAATCATTGATGTCAAGGGGAAATGAACAAGAGGATTAGGAATATACTCATAAGTTCCTTCTCGACATTGTTCACAGGTGACAAAAGAGATGTTCACGGATAATCGTATCCTAATCTCATGCGGTTGGCCAAACAAACAATAAGATCAAGCGCCTTTAACTGTTACAATCAACCCAAGCCCGAGCCTACGGCTTTCTCCTCACGAGAATTAGTTTCAAGCTTGTAGTTCAAATGTCAAAATGATGCGGAATGTTTACCTCAGGCGAAAGGTAAAATGTTTGGCCATTCTTTGGACTACCAACTTAAAGCGTCATGCAAAGCTGACTAAAAACGGCTAAGCGTCCTAGAGACGATGATGATGCAAATAAAGATAAAGAGCCTAAACGCCCAAAGAAAACTGGTGAATCATCTTCTATGCCTCCACCACCCCAAAGAACCTCCACTTGACGAGAAGATCTCCTCCCGCTTCTGCTGCTATAGAGAAACCTCGGGACTAAGTTACCACCACACCTGAGAAACCAGGTGATCATTTGAATACTTGGTGGCGATGAAGAGATCCCAGAGCCCCAACAACAACCCACCTCTCCCGCCTCAATAAAGAAACCAGAGTCCTCCTCAAGGCCAAAGAAGAAGAAGACAAAGACCAATATTGTCTCATGGCTAGGCGATGATGACCTTCGCAGAATATGACGGTTTTCTACACTTGTTGATGCTACTCCCTCAAACTGAGGTCAAAATGGTAGATGAAACTATATGGAGCATGTGAAGTTTATACAAGAACAATTTAGAGTGAAGAAGATGACTAAGGTTGAGCTAAGGCGAATTAAGAATGATGCCTTCCAACCGCTTAAAACGGCTCGAGAAAGTGCAATTGAAGTCGAATACCACCTCAACAACATTGCACGAGCCATGTCGAACAATATCGATTGGCTAAATCCCGAAGCTAACATCGACTTCACAAGACAAGACAAAGCTCCATACTACCTGAGTTGGACGGACCTCTACCAACAATTGGCCGGCCGGATCAACCTCAAATTCCATACCGTTACTTCTTCAACAATGACCTCGAGTTTCTTACACCACGGTAGCGATGTTACAAGGAAATCGCGCTCGTCACTCACATTTCCTTTCAGTGACGAAATCTACTCTCACAATCCAGCAATGGGAAGAAGCCTCACATATGTTTGTTGCCAAAGTGGAAAAGTATGACCTTGATGCGATGTATGGGATTCATCATTGGCCTGAACACCGAAGAATCTTCTACAGAAGATGCCAGGTTCTTAAGTCTAAAAAGGAAGTGTTTAGTGACAAACGGATCATTGCAATCAAGCATGTCACCCTGTCGTCAAAGTGGGACTACACTGTTAATACAAATAAGCCGTAAAAACGTTTATTTATATTTTACGATCTTCTAATGTTTTGTCGATAACAAAAGTAAGATCATTTTAACGAAACAAATAAAATACGTAAATGGTTTGAACTAATAGTTTCTTAACACACTTACGCTTTCACATAAAACACTTAAACTAGTATAAGTGATTTTATGCTTTAGATATACATATGTACAACAACTAGTGTTTACATATTGGGATAACATATACTTAACTAAGTATACACTAAAATGGGTAAAAACAAGTATATACTAAAATGGAAGTATATACTAAATAGGTAAAAACTAGCAAATGGTTTTGACCCATAACCCATGGTTTTATTTATACCACTTAACCAAGTTCATTGTATCTAGAAAGAAAACTATGGATCAACCCATAACCCATGACCCATGACCCATAGCCAAAAATACCCATGGGCAAAGAGGAGCGTTCCACGGATCCCTGGCTTTGTGCTAGCCGGATCCCAAGTGGAAGGGATCCGTGGGATCCGGGGAAACAGTAGGATTTTTCCTCTATAAATAGTGAGCCATTTCTTCATTATTTCTCACCCCTTTCTAATACACTTTCTCCCCCTGAGTTAAATCTCACTAACCTTAGATCCAAGAGATCTATGTTTGTAGTTTTGTTTTTGTGTGATCTTCTAGGTTCCTCTTAAAGGCAAGATCACCACCTTTGAAGTCAAGCAACCTCAAGTCCATGAGTTGCCATGCTTCCTCATCATCAAGGCTATTGAAGTCCTCTTGTTGATGATCTCTTTCTTTCTTCAAAGAAGTGTAGTGTTGAAGACATTAGTGAAAGATGTCTCAAGTGTCAAGACGAAGATATTAGTGAAGGGTATCTAACGTCTATAGGATCAGCACTTGTGGTAGGTGCTTAGAAGACAAGACAAGAAGCATTAGTGAAAGGTGCTTAGAAGTCAATACTTGAAGCATTAGTGAAAGGTGCTTCGAAGTAAAGACACAAGGCATTAGTGAAAAGTGTCTTGTAGATCTAGTCAAAGGCATTAGTGAAAGGTTCCTTAGATGTACATTCGATATGGTATGTTTCAATGTACTAGATAGACTAGCATTAGATCCAAGGATATTGATGTCCTTGATGATATTGTAAAGGAGTAGATCTCCTTTGGGATTAGTCTTTGGTGTAGTGTGGTAGTAGTTCCTCCATTGCAATGGAACTAGGTGCTTAGCCTAGTACCTAATAAAGGGTAGGCGACGTTGTGAAGGTGTAGTTCACCTAAGGTATGAAAGAACTCGGCGGTTAGCCTAGCACCATATAAAGGGTAGGCGACGTTGTGTAGGTGTGGTTCGCCTTGGTGTGAAAGAACTCGATATTTAGCTTTTTGTCGGAAAAGGTTAGCGGCGTTGTGAAGGCTTCCGCCATAAGGAGATTGGTGTAGTGTTTGAACTCGAGTAGGTGACTCGGGGAGTGGAGTAGGGCAAGGAAGGTGTCCTTGTAGCCGAACCACTATAAATACTCGCGTTGTGGTTTTGTGCTTCTTACTCTTATCTTTTCATTACATATCTTAATATGCTTGTTTATCAACATCCAACACACACAACCAAATAGATTGACATAAGTCGATCTAAATAGTTTAAAAGGAAGTTTTAATTGGTAAAACTATTCAACCCCCCTTCTAGTTTTCCACAATTGGCATCGAGATTAGTTACCAAGTTTCTTGAAGTATATTGTACTTTAAAAATTTGATACGATCCATGGTTAATTAAAAACTACAAAGAAGGTTTTCATAAAACAAAAACCATGTCTTTAAAACTATATGTTTGGATGTTGATTTGATAACAACATTTTCTTACTTATTTTTTTATTGCACTAATCTTCCTTTTCATGTTGATTAGTCAAAGCTCATACCCACCAAGCTTTAGGATTAAACGGTAAACAATACCTTCCTTAAGAAGGTATCTTAACGCAAAGGAGAGGGGAATTGTCTAAGTGACATTTTACATTGTCATTCGTAAAGACATTCCTAAGTGCGCTAAAGGTATGATTTTCTTTTTACTTTGCTTGATAATTAAGTATACCTAGTTAGGTATTTATATGATTATCTTTTGTGCAAATTACATGTTTTACTTGAAGCTTCATTAGGAAGCCTTTTTTCTCACATCGTGTTTTATTTCTCATTTTAAATTAGTGGTATATAAAACTTATGTTTTGTTTCTTTTAATCAATAAAACAAAACAATTTCAAAATTCCCTCATTCTATAAATACTCCCATCAATTCGACCACTCTATCCAACCCTCACTTTTTCAAATCTTCCAATTTCAAAAATTTCCTCTCACTCAAAAAAACTTCATCCTCTTCCTCATTCCATCTCAATCGAAACCAAGAAGATCCGTCATCAACATGGTTTACATCGCACTCGTGCTCATCGCCTAACACTCATCGCACTTGTGTTCCCTATGATGAAGTTCACATCTGAGAGACATTTACTTTGTGTTGTTAATCTATATTGGGGTCATATACCCAATCCTTTGTATCATCCTTAGTATTGAAATGCAATATTATTAATAATCTAGTTTATCTAGGTTGTTATTGTTATAATGTGTTTATCATATCTTTTGATTTATATGTTTTATATTCTTTCATGATACATTAGAAGTCATGTATGCATGCTAAAAGAAAATGTAGGATAAAACATATTTCGTGGTATAAAAACTGTAAAATCTATGTTCTTATCAAATCAGTATGCATTTTCTGGGATCACGGATCGGAAGATATACTAGCGGATCCCTTTTGTAAAGGAACCGGGATCCGTCTCTTGAAAAACATTTTTCATGCAAGATTAAAAACCACTATCTTTCTAAAAGTAATAATCCACTAGAATTTCAAAACCATGAGTTAGTTAAGTGTTAAATACCATTGTTAATAAAATCTAGTAAAAACATTAGATTATCATAGGTTGGTCACAAACATGTTCTTTCTTTAACCTATCATTTCTATAGGTTTAATTATGACGCATGAATATGAGTTTGATTTTTCACTCACTAGCGTCTACACTCCGAACATCTCTCTTGAGCCCAACACACCTGGAAATCATGTCCGTGGGTTCAATAATCTCGAAAACCGTCACTTTCATGAAGGACGTATTGTAGACACCTCTCTACAATTTGAAGAAGGTATCAATACCTTCTTCCGAGCCATAGGACTAGAATGTCTTCTTGAAATCAGCGAGAAGATATGTCCAAGGTTCATAATGGAATTCTTCCGTCAAGTTGAACTCGTTAAGTAGCGAGGATCGCTCTTTATCTCTTTGGTTTTATATCAAAAACCAAAGTTCACTTAAACCCTTGGGCATTTTGCTCACATCCTTCGGATTCCAAATCATGGACAATGTGGCTTCACCGAAGATTGGTCTGATTCTCTCTTCAACTTTCGTGAAGAAAATAGTCCATATTGTTCACACATACCTCTCCGGAAGATTTAAATCGCATAATATGCAAACCTCGACCATATTACTCCAATCCAAACATTATCCATACACGGGATATCCGAGAAGAGTACAAGCATCTTGCTCTCATTCTACGTGAAAATTTGGGAGTCTTAGAGGAAATCGAGATATTCTTCCCGCTTGTTGTGCTCAAATGTTGTACTATTTGCTAACACAACAACCATACAATCTACTTACTTCTTACATAAAGCGATTGCAAATCTTCAAGGCTCCAAGAATAAACTCATCCCTTATGGAATGTTCTTGACATACTCTATCACAATGTTATGCACTTCCATCCTCAATTTCAAAGTCCGTTTACGTACTTGTGAACAAGATGATGGAACCGCTAGACATATCTCTCATGAAGAATTTCTTCATTCTTGATTCCACCAATACCCATCAATCACATAATGATCCTCCTAGCGAAGACACTCAAGGAACCTAGAATAGTCAAATAGGATCAATTCTACTCTACTCGTTATTTATCAATGTAATCCTATTTCTTTCATGAAATAAAACATCTTACATTTGATATCTTAGTTTTAGAACTCCTTTAAACAAAACTTGGAATATAATGCATTGTCAAGATCATTGCATACCTTTAGTAAAGGTTCTGTCTAGCAGATAGACGGATCCCAAATGTTGTACTAAACGGATCCCTACATCTAGGGAACCGTGGGATCCGGCAAATAGAAAATGCAATTGCAAGCATTGTATGTCAAACACATCCTTAGAACACCTCACACTAAGCTAAACATAGTGTCTTAAGGTAGATTAAGTCTTTATCAAGATAGGTTGATCTTTCCTACTCATTCCAACTCACATAGATCACACTCTAAGATATTCATAGATCTATCACTTTGTTTTAATCCATCACTCTTCGGCTCTCAAAACCTCACATTTCATTTTTTATTTGACCCTTCACATCTAGGTTAGAAATCTTTTATGACAAAATTGATCATAAATCAACCTCACCTCAAAACCATTAGGATATTTTCCAAAACACAATCCTAAGCCACAACCTCATCTCTAGGATCATTTAGCTTCAATTGACATCTTTAGTGTCATCCTTGCTCATTCATTGGTACTCATGAAAGTTCCAAATCCTTCCATAAAGACAATCATTAGCTACATCACTCACCACCTTCAAGTACTTAAGCACCCCTTCATTTAAGACACTTAGGAAGACTGAAACACTCAAGATGTTATAGGTCTTAGATTTTAGAAACATCATTTCCACTCTCATAGTGGCGATAGCGGATCCCTAGGATTAGCCTAGGCGGATCCTCTAAGAAAGGAACCGTGGGATCCGGATGACAGTATAGGTCAAATCTTGCTAAAACAATCATTTCAACTTATCTTCCTAACTCAAACACTCCATCTCATCTTAAATGAGTTCCTAGATTAGTCCAACCTCTGAAGTTGACTCTTGTGCATATCAATCATCACATTCCAATGAATCCTAGTGGCTTTAAGCTTAAATGCACTTACCAAATCTCTTAGTTTATAAACCACCTTGTTAGGACCTCCATAGTCATCACTCTCAGTCTAACTTTTCACTCTTGAAATCATTTCATCATGAGAAAAACCCCAAGTAGTAACTTATCCACCAAAGAACCACCCATGAAAAGGCTGCGTGTTATACGAAATCTCTCAACGAATCATCTCCGTCAAACCAACAAATGAGAGAATCCTTCATCATCCAATCAAACCAATTCCTAAAAGGATAGTACCCACAAAACTACCTATGCCAACACCACCATACCTCCTAGGCCAAACAATATCATCTCCACTAAACCATCACCATTGGTTCCTAGAAATATTTCATTTACTTCACCACTATCATCACCACACCTCTACAATTTAGAGGAATTGCCTCCTAGGCCGTCTCTCATCCGCTTCACCGACAACATTCTCCTCATTAGGAGGAATAATGGTTCAAAATCAAGGTGTTGAGTCAACCCTTGCTCCGGCTTCCTTCAGCCGTCTCCATCATATAATCCTATTTGGATTATGAGAATTCATCAAAGTCAACCACCCGACCATATGGAAGTTGACACTTCTTTACCACCACCATCATTCTTGGTCGAGGCATTCTTAAATGCACCTCCACCAATCCCTTCATCGTTTGAAGCTCCACAAGCGATTCACTTGATCCTTACATCAAGCCTTTTCATATATCCACCACCACTACCTAGCCATGACAAAGATTGCTATCATTGTCAACATGTTGAAAGTTTGATACATGAAGTGCGAGAAGACCAACATTTCATGTTCTATCATCCTCTGAACGTTTCGGCGAGATCAAACCTAAACAAAACTTGAGCTAGAAGAAGTTTAGTGGTGTCCTAGCATCAAGCGTTAGTTGGTCTAGAAATTCCTAGTCATGTATTTGTCATTTTTTCTTATTTTTAGAGTCATGTATATCATAACTCTTGTTTTATTAAATGGAATTACATGCTACTTGTTATTTTTTTAGCATATGTATTCATATCTCATTTATGTGATAACATTACTTGTTATATCACCTTTCTTTGATTTTAGTCATCTGCCAGACGGATCCTCAGATGCCTAGGCGGATCCCTACTAGGAGGGATCGTGGGATCCGTGAAGTCGAGAAAAGTTTTTTTTCTAACTTAAATCACATTTGCAGGAAATTGTGAATTATACTTGTTTTCTAACCCTTGTTTTGCAGTTATTCAATTAACACATAAAGAATTTGACATCCTAAAGCTAGGGGGAGCTTGGTGTCAAAACAATACGTTGCAAATATTGCAATCATCTAGGGGGAGCACACCCGTCACATAGACGTAATCTTTTGCATAAGTTAGTTGCAAATGAACTAGATTAGAATTAGTTTCTTGACGCCCTTACTTAGGGATGGACTCGTCAAGGGGGAGTAATGACAAGATCCTTTCCCGTTACTTGCTCTCTATTTTATTTTCCTTTCACATGTTTTTCTTAAAACAATGTGTTACTTTCTTTCAAACACTTTTTGTTTCAACAAAAAGGGGGAGAAGAAAGTAAAAACTTAAATTCAAACTTTTCACAATTTTAGCTTTTCCTTAAAATAATCTTATGTTTTGTCATCAACAAAAAGGGGAAGATTGTTAATACAAATAAGCCGTAAAAACGTTTATTTATATTTCACGATCTTCTAATGTTTTGTCGATAACAAAAGTAAAATCATTTTAATGAAACAAATAAAATACGTAAATTGTTTGAACTAATAGTTTTCTAACACACTTACGCTTTCACATAAAACACTAAAACTAGTATAAGTGATTTTATGCTTTAGATATACATATGTACAACAACTAGTGTTTACATATTGGGATAACATATACTTAACTAAGTATATACTAAAATGGGTAAAATAAGTATATATAAAATGGGTAAAACAAGTATATACTAAATAGGTAAAAACTAGCAAATGGTTTTGACCCATAACCCATGGTTTTATTTATACCACTTAACCAAGTTCATTGTATCTAGAAAGAAAACCATGGATCAACCCATAACCCATGACCCATGACCCATAACTAAAATACCCATGGGCAAGAGGCGTTCCGGATCCCGGCTTTGTGCTAGCGGATCCCAAGTGGAAGGGATCCAGGTGGGATCCGGGAAACGAGGGATTTTTTCTATAAATAGTGAGCCATTTCTTCATTATTTCTCACCCCTTTCTAATACATTTTTACCCCATGAGTTAAATCTCACTAACCTTAGATCCAAGAGATCTATGTTTGTAGTTTTGTTTTTGTGTGATCTTCTAGGTTCCTCTTAAAGGCAAGATCACCACCTTTGAAGTCAAGCAACCTCAAGTCCATGAGTTGCCATGCTTCCTCATCATCAAGGCTATTGAAGTCCTCTTGTTGATGATCTCTTTCTTTCTTCAAAGAAGTATAGTGTTGAAGACATTAGTGAAAGATGTCTTAAGTGTCAAGATGAAGATATTAGTGAAGGGTATCTAACATCTATAGGATAAGCACTTGTGGTAGGTGCTTAGAAGACAAGACAAAAAACATTAGTGAAAGGTGCTTAGAAGTCAAGACTTGAAGCATTAGTGAAAGGTGCTTCGAAGTGAAGACACAAGACATTAAAGAAAGTGTCTTGTAGATCTAGTCAAAGGCATTAGTGAAAGGTGCCTTAGATGTACATTCGATATGGTGTGTTTCGATGTACAAGATAGACTAGTATTAGATCCAAGGATATTGATATCCTTGATGATGTTGTAAAGGATTAGATCTCCTTTGGGATTAGTCTTTGGTGTAGTGTTGTGTAGTTCCTCCATTGCAATGGAACTAGGTGCTTAACCTAGTACCTAATAAAGGTGGCTGACGTTGTGAAGGTGTATAGTTCACCTAAGGGGTGTGAAAGAACTTGGTGGTTAGCCTAGCACCGTATAAAGGGTAGAAGCGGACGTTATGTAGGTGTGGTTAGCCTTGGTGTGAAAGAACTTCGGTATTTAGCTTTGTACGGAGAAAAAGGTTAAGCGAGAGTTGTGAAGGCTTCTCCGCCATAAGGAGATTGGTGTAGTGTTCTGAACTCTGAGTAGGTGACTCGGGGAGTGGAGTAGGGCAAGGAAGGTGTCCTTGTAGCCGAACCACTATAAATACTCGCGTTGTGGTTTGTGCTTCTTACTCTTATCTTTTCATTACATATCTTAATATGCTTGTTTATCAACATCCAACACACACAACCAAATAGATTGACATAAGTCGATCTAAATAGTTTAAAAGGAAGTTTTAATTGGTAAAACTATTCAACCCCCCCCCCTTCTAGTTTTCCACATACACATTCCTCAAGAACATTGTGGTCAAACGACAAGACGAAGAAGATTATGACTTTTGTTAAGCGGATTTTCCACGAATGTCTCTTAATGACATTGAAGATATGTATCTCGCTAAGGTTCAAGGACGAATGAGGCATTTCTCTACTACTATCCAACGCGAGTACATCAAGTCCTTGTTAATCTTCATCAGAAGCATAGTGATCCAAGAACGTGTAGAAGACATTCAACTTGCCGTGGAATCATATCAGACGCGTGTTAACCTCACTAAACCACAGCTAGACCTTCCCGACATAAACCAACTTTCTCATTACACCTCATCAGAAACCATTTGGAGTAGTCTACCGTAGTGAACTACACACCCAATTGCTTCATAAGTGCAAAAGCTTCATAAGTTTGGGGATCACACATTGAAGAAAGTGAGGGGCCGGTTAGCTTATCGGTTAAAGCGATACAGAAGGCATTAGGTCACCTAAGAGATGGAATTTGAGGGAGAGAAGGGATGTGAAGAAGATCATCACTCGCATCGATGAAAGGTTTTTGAAGGATCGGTCGAGAACATTGGAGTTTTAGTTGGTGGTGATCCAAGCATATCTCTCACAGGCTATCAACGTCCAGAACGCATTTCCGGAGTTATTGCTGGATTACCTCAATCTCCTGGTACCCCTTGATCTGTTTTCTCTTATCTTATAATCAGGATGTGTGATTTAATCATGACAATGGCTTGTGCACACATACGATTGCTGTACACGTACTTGTTGAAAGGACCACTTAGTGCATCGATTGCCACAATCCTATAAAATGGCGAAAGCTTCACTTTTGAGTAAAACTAATCAAAACTTTCATTTTCAAAGTTTTGCTCAAAGGACAAGTACTCATATGATTTTCAAAACCACAAAAGTTAATATCACTTGTTGAGGGAGTATTTGCTTAAAAATTTGTTCAAAGCCCTTTCTTCGTGGTAATCTTCCCACAAAACTCGAAATGGTCATATTTGATATCAAAATTTCGTCAAAAATAACATTTATATGCCATTTTTTAGGGGGAGAAAAATTATATGATAAGAAATATGTTGTGAATTGCAAATGAATCGTTGTGCTACAAACTTAACCAATGAATTGACGAGATCATAAATGTTAGTAACTCGAAAATACTTGTCCGGGACGGGTAATAATTTCAAGCTAGTTCGCTAGTGATGTAAACGTGTCTCGCAAAGGACTTGTCCGAGTAGAATGTACCATTCAAGAAACTCTTGGTAGACATGAACTTTGACGGGTTTGACAACCTTTCGAGGATTTTCTACACCTTCAAGGTAGTTATGAGAGCTAGTTGTCACTAAAAGCGGCAATGTAACTCTTTAACTAACGAATACAGCGTGTATCATGAGGGATTGTCTATCTTGAGTTGATCAATTCAAAAGTCGCTCTTCTCTCACTTAGTGAGATTTACGTCCAAAATACTTAAGCGTGTGGAGGGGAGTATTTCGCAAAATCTTTAACTCTCACTTGATGGTACTAAAAGCTTTTATTCATAACCCTTTGTGAGAGATTTTCAAGAAAATGGTTTATGGCAACATTGGTTAGTCATGGAGTTATAAGGTGACTAAGGTTAGGAATAACCGTCCTATGATCCGCCAGAGCCGGAGGGATCTACCCAAGGAAACCACCAATAGTTAGAATTAGAAGTCCTTAGGTATGATTATGAAAAAGGAGAAAATGAGAATCGGAGAAAGAAGGAGTTGAAGAATTAAAAAAAAAGTAAAGAAAAGGGTGAAAAGAAATAGCCCTCCATATTATTCAACTTAGGGCAGACACCGTGTTCAATTCATATGCTACTAGTTGTCACTAGATGACACCGCTATTGAAGATCAAAGTCGTCATGGACCCAGTGACGCATGCACTAAACCTTCTAGCCACTCAAGTTTCTCTCAACAGAAGCTTGTTTCATTCTCACAGGGAACCCTACGTAAACTATCGGCTTTCTCTTAGAGATTGCTGATATTGAAACAAGGAGACCCTCTCCCACAGTCTCGCTTCAGGAAAACCAAAAGCGCACTATTGAGTCTAGAGCCACTAGATTCATCAAAAGATCTCTTAGGTACACTTGACATTTCATCACTTGTGGATTCAACAATAAGGACACAAGTGATACAATTCTAAGAGTCCTACCACGGATCTTAGCAATGCATGCGAGAACATTTATGAGAGGTTCACACATGTGATCCTCGGTGATTGAATGGAAACTCTGCGGGGTCAACATCAAACGACCACGACCCGGTGAGGTCACTTCGGTAACTCCTTGTGAGTTACGCTTAGTGTGTCTCAAACGGTCTGATCGTGGGGTGATGCTTGGTGTACCTCCGGCTCATTCAGAGCTATAGATGTACCGATTTTATCAGCGTTATCTCACTTGTGGGACTCGGTTCGAGGAACGACCTTTGTGAGAATTAGAGTTGTGTTTTCACACTATCTTGTAACATCTCGAGTTCAAACTTGTAAGAACTGGACTATTTCTAACCCATGTTTTATGTTTTCTTCTTATGGATGCTTGCGGGTGGAAAAGATCATGCAGATTCTCCACATGCTCATACCAACAACAACACCAATTGAAGTTCTCTCAAAAGGCAACACAAAGTCAAAATGATTCTTCGTCATAATCAAAGAATCTACAAAGTTTAAAGACTAAGAGAACTACATCAGTACTGAAATCCAACATTAAAGAGCATGTGAGCATGTTGGAGAAAGACGTAGAGACACTGGAGCAATGAAGCGGACATGATGTAGACAACTACAACATACTATCATTTCCATCACAAAGAACAAAGATCAAAGAACAAAGAAATCAAAGACGTCAAAGCAGAATACTTCAAAGGAAACAATTTCTCTACACTGGGGAGAGTGTTCGAATCAAGGCATAACTCCGACAAGAAAGAAGAATGTCGAGAGCGTCAAAGCTACTACATCA
The DNA here is from genome assembly GCA_910596185.1 of Chrysanthemum makinoi. Classification (NCBI taxonomy): domain Eukaryota; kingdom Viridiplantae; phylum Streptophyta; class Magnoliopsida; order Asterales; family Asteraceae; genus Chrysanthemum; species Chrysanthemum makinoi. Next base: position 291,784,675 of record OU343220.1, read on the forward strand.
ACACCTAGCGTTTTCATCATTAATCACCAACACTTAGGGGGAGATTGTTGGAATCACTCCTAAACTTGAATTCAAGTGTTAGTAATTAATATGTAATAGTTAGCTTAATTATGGCTTTTATGTTAGTAATTAAGGCTAGACTCATGTAGAAAGCCCATGAGCCTATGCCAAAGCCCATTATGGGAAAGGAAGGGAACTTGCATGTTGCCCTAGTTCATTCCTATAAATACCCATGTAAACTTTCATTTGAAGGTTGGTTGTTCACATTTACATTTTACTTATGCTTAAACTTTTTCTCAAGTCCTACGCGTAGAGTGTGTGTGTGTGTTCATCCGATCTTTCCTTCATCTCCTTTCTTATATTGATGCTTGTGTTACTAATATGGGAACCTAACATTTGGCTTATATTGGTAATTAGCTCTTATTTTAAAATGGTATTTTAGGGGAAGTTGCTGTTACCTCATCAGATTTTTCTATAATATAAGAGTCTATAATTAGAAAAAACCAAGGTTGTCAAGATCGGGATCCTACCCAGGATCGTTTTAGATCTTTTGCAAGATCCGATCGTAAGATCGGATCGGGATCTTAAAATCCTACTCTAATGTTATTTTCTAATAATTTATGTAATTGTATACAAATCTACAAATTCTAATATATTATAACCATAAAATACTATGAATGTTTCATATAAATGTTGTCCTAAATTATTATTATAAAATATTTAAAAAGATTAATATGTTTGTTTTTGAATTCTACAAACAAACAACCCATAAATGTGTAGATTTTTAGTTTGTAATACGAGAAAAGTAAGATCGGATCGGATTAGATGTAAAGATCGTATGGTCAAGATCGGGATCCTATAAGATCTTAAACTTGCAAAGATCCTATGTAGGATCGGATGCGTTTTGCTTTTCGCGTATCGTTAAAATCGTAAGATCCTAAGATCAGGATCGGGATCCTGACAACTATGGAAAAAACACTCTTTTTTTTTTCTTTTTTTTTTCTGATGTTATACGATATCCATAGATTTCACTTTTTTTTTTCATTTATTCAAAAGACAATGTCATCTAATAGTAATCAACTTTCAATATTGTTCCATAAAGTCATTCATACTTTATTTCAATTATAAAACCACTCAAGTTTTAAAACTACATCACTATTGTCACTCAAAGTTTTTTCAACTACAAAAACACTCAATTTTAATAGGAAAATGATAAATGGACCTAACTAAAGAGGCCTAAAAGGAGACCTAATGCATAAATGACTTGTACAGTAACAGTACTGTACAAGTTATTTATGCATTAGGTCTCCTTTTATGTCTCTTTAGACTTTCCTATATCAAAGCTCATTTTAATATCATCAACTTGAGTGAATTTTATAGGCTGAAATATATATATATATATATATATATATATATATATATATATATATATATATATATATATATATATATATATATAGGGAAGGGATGGGTTGGTTTAAGCTTTTAAGTAGGGATGGTACGGAAATATCGATAGCTTTTAAAAAATTCAAAAACCTGAAAAAATTAAAAAAATAAAGAGGATGAAAAATTATTAAGAATCGCTGAAAAAATTTTCAAAAAAAAAACGTTTTCATGATAAAAGGTATTGTGATATTAAAGTCGATTTTGACTTTTTTACAAAAGTCAAGATCTGATCTTGACATAGTCAAGATCAAATCTTGACTTTTGTAAAAAAGTCAATATCTGCTCTTAATATCACATAAACTTTTTTTTTAAATACAAATTGTTAATATCACACTAACTTTTTTTTTTTTTATATCCGCGATTACTTTTTTGTTTTACTAATATTATTAATATCATCGTAACTTTTTAATAAAAATGTTAATATCACGGTTACTTTTTATATCACGAAACTTTTTTAATATAATTGTTAATATCAAGTAACTATCATATGTTTTTTAATAAAATTGTTAATATAATTGTAACTATCATATGTTTCTTAATATCATTCATTTTTCACGTAAAAAGCTTAATATCACAGTTGGTTTTGTAGTATCACCATTTTATAATATCAGTTCTTAATATCACAATAGAACTAATAATATCGTTAATATCACGGTAGGACTCATAATCAAAAAACAAAAGAGCTCAGAAAAATCTGAAAAATAAAAAAATGAAAGAAGATAACAATAGTAACGATCCCTCAAAAAGAAAAAAATTAAAAATGCGTTTACATGGTCAATTGCTTACGTGAAAGTTAAGCCTAGATCTTGACTTTTTACAAAGTCAAGATCGATCTGAAATGGAGGTCCAGATCAATCCAGCACATCCATACGAATAAAAAAATCCACCTGATCCTCACTATATATATATATATATATATATATATATATATATATATATATATATATATATATATATATATATATATATAGAGAGAGAGAGAAAGAGAGATTAGGATCAAATAAGAAGAAAAATTAAAATAAGAAAAATAAGAATAAACATAAATCACACATTCTAGATACACCTACAAAAATGGATGCATCTTCATTCAAATTTTTCCTCCCAAATTAAAATGTGTGGCTAGAATTATTTCTCACCCATATATATATATATATATAGTGAAACTTTATTTTCAGAACCCACTTTAAACGCGAGAACTGCGAGAACCTCTTTTTAGCCATTGGATTTGTTGATCAATGGTCAAAACTGAATGTGCCATTTATGTAAATAATTAAAACATGATGTTGGTTTTTGTAACTAGTATAAGGGTAATTAAGGGATGTCACAATTAATATTTATCCCTACAATTAATATTTATCTCTATTATTTCATTTACCATTTACAGATATCTTCTCTCTCTCCGTAAACCTAGAAACCGCGCATGAAAGTCTCTATCTTGGTCTCTCTAGATCTTTTGATCGGCTGAAAAACATCTCATCAATCACTTTGGATCGAGCAAGCATCCCACGAGATGTTTATAAATAACTTTGGATCGAGCAATCTTCTATCCAACAAAAACTTTCACATCATCCGCTTAAACATGTACATGGCTTTTTGATTTGGTATTAATTTCATGATTCTGATATTTAATAATATTTATATATTCCTATATTTGAAAAACCGTGGCACTAAAACCTCCTATTTAGATTAAAATAACGATTTCGTTTTTAGATCGTTTGTATTTTCGTAATTTTTGTACATGGATATGAATACCTTATTGAAATATTGATTTATTTTTATATGCTTTGTTGTGGCCTGACTAATTTGACTCTAGTTAGCTTGCTCAAAAATCCATGAGATATGGTTTTAAATATTTATAGGTTTTAAACAATATGTTTTATTAGATGGAGCAGTTTGTTGGGTTATTATGTATCTGCAAGTCTTATATTTTTGTGTGGAATATTTTTGTATTATATCTTAAGATCTTAATCTGTGATATCACAAAAAAGGCATTGTGTTTATTTTATTTTTTGTTGTTCATTCATTTGGTTTAGTGTTTTGAGTTTGATTCTGGTTCATGGTGTTTTTGTTTGTTCTTGTGTGGTGTGGTGGTGATAGAAATTGTTTTATTTGGTTAGTTTAATCTATGATTTAATCAGTTTGATTATTGTTCTTGAAATTCTAATTCTAGTTTTCAAATTGTACTTGTGTGATGCTTGATTGCCTTCTTTGTCATTTGTTGCAGTCACAATTATTTTGGTTTTATAAGATGCTTTTCATACTAAGATTTTATCTTTTGTGTTTCCTTTACGGGTCTTTTGTTGTCTTTCGGTTTTAGTTTTTGCGAAACTAATCTGTATGTTATCTTTTCACATCAACCTTTTAAACAAGTATGTTAAAAACATGTATGTATGTTGTAAAAACAGGTATGTTCTAAAACGTATGGATTAAAACATGCTTGTTTCATAACAATTATGGTTCATAACATGCATGTTTCATAACATTAATGTTGGATGCATATATGTTTTAAACTGTGCATATGTGTTATGCTAGTTATTATGATTAAAAAATTTGTTTCCTGTATGTTTGTGTTATAAAATATATATATATTTTTTTTGTAATTCTATTTTAATAATATTAATGTTGCTAATTTATATACTTCTCTTTGTATCAGGTGTAAAGAATGTTCACGGCTACGAGTGTGCATACATGTCCGACTTTTGAAAATGTTGGCTATTTCTACGTGTAAATATATGCCCGACTTCTAAAAATGTTGATAACAATGAGTGTGCACATATGTCTATTTGTGTTTACATATTATTTGCTCACGTGTATAGATCGATTAAATTCATGTATTCATGCTTTTTAGAAATTTATATTCTTGTTGATTTCAATCGATATCGAATTTTTGGGTATAACATTTATGTTCTTTGTTTGTTATAACTTATGTTATATAAAAAAACACATATGCACCTAACTATTTCTGAAAATATATATTGTAGCTCTAAATATGAAAATATGCTATCTTAAAAAACATATATGCACTAATATGGAAATATGCTAGCTTAAAAACATACATGCACTAAATCTGGAAACATGCTAGCTTAAAACATGTATGCACTAAATCTGAAATATATAGCCTAACAAAAAAAAAAAAAAAAAAGAAAAGGATTTAATCAAAAAAACCACAATAAAAAAAAATTGTCTTTTACTATTATACCCTTTTAATTTAAAAAAATATAGATATTTTCAAAAATGCCATTTTGCATTGGTATATTGCACACTATGCATTATTAGGAGTACATAAGTGGTTCTCAGGCTTCTGAGATAAGATGGGTTCGAAAATAAAAGGGATCTATATATATATATATATATATATATATATATATATATATATATATATATATATATATATATATATATATATATATATATATATATATATATATATATATATATATATATATATATATATATATATATATATATATATATATATTATATATATAACGAGGGGCGTTACACGTAGATAATGCCACGTAAACGCCACCTCAATGCCCAGTAATTCAATTTAATGCCACATAATCATAAGTTGTCCACCTAAGCACTAATTTTTTAATTTAATTTAGATTTTATATAAATTATTGAACCTTGGTCATTTGGGTAAATAACTTGTGTGTTTACCACTTTGGCAACGAGTTGTTTTGATAATTATGTTACATATTATAATCTATAAATGGCTATAATCTATTAATACCGTATTTTTTATTGAAATCCGATCCCATATATCACGTAAAAAATAAATCTCAATATGCTCTTTCTCCAAACCCTAATTTAATCTTTTCCTCCCCTTTTTTCTCAATTCTCTCATGTTGATCTTCTTTTGTGTTTGCAGGTTTACATAAGTTATCTCAAATAGTAGGAATGGTTGCAGAGGGCATCCCTAGGGAATTTTCCATCGTTTCTATGATACGGTCTGTACTAATACTGTGATATAATGGTTGAATCTTATATAGAATCCGAATTTGTTTAGCACAATTTCATGCCAAAGACATAACTCCATATGATAAGCAGTAGCTCGATGAGGCTCTACAGAGAGAGGTACGTGTAATAATCCCATCGGATTTTGCATGCATGATGAGTTTTGTTATTGTAATAAATACATAAAGATGGAGGTGACTCTGAAACTGCTTAAATCATTTGTATTCTTAATTGGATGTGGCCTATGGGTTATAGACTTATAGTGCTTTTTACACCCGTTTAATTTTCGTCTTGATGCAGCTTATTATGGTTTAAAACGGGTAAAAACATGCCCAAAAGATTGTCTCGACATTGGTTATACAACCGAATTAGCTCAAACTTACCAACTATTATGCTTTGAATTTCCTGATTTTACAAAGCGTAGCCTAATTAAGAGGGTTAGAGCAATATTTTATTGTCACTTTATAACTCAAATATATACATTTGTTTGGTTTAGAAATATTCAGCATGGTCATTCTTTGATAACTGATATACCCCTGATATTTATATAATTCACAATAGGGATGGTCTTGGAGAAGCATGCAATATGGACTATATATTCACAGACGCGTTAGAGGCATTTGGTGGTGGTCAAGATGACCCTACAAGCCTGCTTAAATCATTTGTATTCTTAATTGGATGTGGCCTATGGGTTATAGACTTATAGTGCTTTTTACACCCGTTTAATTTTCGTCTTGATGCAGCTTATTATGGTTTAAAACGGGTAAAAACATGCCCAAAAGATTGTCTCGACATTGGTTATACAACCGAATTAGCTCAAACTTACCAACTATTATGCTTTGAATTTCCTGATTTTACAAAGCGTAGCCTAATTAAGAGGGTTAGAGCAATATTTTATTGTCACTTTATAACTCAAATATATACATTTGTTTGGTTTAGAAATATTCAGCATGGTCATTCTTTGATAACTGATATACCCCTGATATTTATATAATTCACAATAGGGATGGTCTTGGAGAAGCATGCAATATGGACTATATATTACAGAGCGTTAGAGGCATTTGGTGGTGGTCAAGATGACCCTACAAAGTATCTATTGGAGGTAAAGTTAATTTGACCTTATATGTCTGTCATCTAACAAAATCGCATGATAATATACTCATTTCTTTGATTTTTATATGTGCAGGTCGATAATAATGTCCAAGTTAAGTTTCTGCTTTTAGTGAGATCAAAATGTTTAAGGACTTCTTGCTCTCAAGTAAGTGAACGATCGAGCTATTGATTCATGACATAATAATTATTCGTCCTTCAGCGCGAATACCTCATAATAGGCACATTATGCAAGTTCTTACATATAGGACTGACTTTAATTTTTTTTCTATATATGTGACGCATGAGGGGAGTGGAGACTCTTGATTTTTATTTAATTTATTTATTTTTTGAACAAAGTCAGATAGTTGCTAAAAAATATCATTTTCTATTTAATTGAATATTTTCTCAATGTTTTTCTCGTGTCAAGCAGTCCAGCCAACACATAATTGTTGGATGAATTGAGTTTTTATGAGAACTGATATAAGTTTCTAAAAGCCAGAAAGGTTAACCTGGTACCTCTCCAAGAAAAGGTAATACTCAGAATATTATTTTCATATTTGCTTTTAGAAACTCTTGGTAGGAAAAAAAAAATACTTGAACGATATAATAATTTACTAATCCGTGGAAAGTCTTTGCAGTTGATCCAACATGTTCCTATCACATCATCATCATCATCGTCTGCACTACTTGGTAGGCAACATGAGAACCAACGGTGCATGATGCAGCTAAGCTTATCAGATATATTTTGTTTGTCATTAACAGCTCTTATGGGTCACGGAGATCACATGTCTCAGTTCTTTTGGAAAAATGATCGCAATCACTGTATGCCAAAAGCTCCTTCAAGCAAACACCAGTGATTATATATAAGAAAACACATCATACAACTGCATGTATAAACATATGCTACTATATGTCATAATATTAAATTTGTTATCTTAGTCATTCGTTACGTGTGCTATTTATGTGTTAATCCATGTACGTCTAAATTTATGGTATTTATAATATATGTATGTATAACATAGTTTTATTTTAGTTTTGATACATGCTTATGATTTCCTTTTATTCAGGAGGATCGCCAAGAATGAAGGGGTATGAGGAGGGCTTATGGAGCAGTATGGGACATGCCGAACCCACCAGAAGGAGTTATCAACTTGAGGTTCCAGGTGAGTGGTTCTAAGTAGGTTCAACTTAAGAGTTTAATTCCAAGTGAGTGGAAGGTGGGGGCTACTTACAACACTGCTGTTCAGCTTGATTGAGTGGAACTCAGCGATGAGAATGGAATATCTATACATCTTCATACGATTATCTAAATATAGCTAATTAAGTGAGCAAATAATATATGTTTGGCTTTGTTAATTGTAAGGTTTATCTGTGTTTTTAGTAATATATGTTCTGATAAGTTATATGCTTGAATAATTAGTAAATCAATTGATATAACCCATAATAGCAATGCGAGTTCAAACAGCTGAGTTAAATAGCGTTTGAAGGTGTATTAGTGGATCCTTCATATAGGCAGTAGTAGGTTATGGTGAAGCTGTTGAGAACGATGGTGTTTTGTGTATGAAAAATGTAACTTCAAAGTATATCTGTTATTTTAAAGGTAAAGATAAACGTGATAAAAGAAACAACTCATATGTTTGTGCTGGAGACAAGATGTAATTGGTTTCTTTCATTTACAATGCTACGATACCTGTTACTTTAGCACATATGGAACATTTAGATTAGTATTTATGTTTGACAACCATACCTATAAATGTTCTTTGTGCGACATTTTTTATGGCACTGGGCAGTTTATAATTTGGTAATCATGATCATTTTTCAGACACTGTTGCCCTATGTTAGTATACTCTTTATGTGTAAGAATCCTAGGAGAGTAAGATCTTTAGATTTTATATATTCAATCTCGCCTTTTGTGATTTCTTGTGAGTTTCTTCTAAGTCTATCGCAATTAGCTTTAACTTAATGCCTTTTGTTGGAAACAGAGAATTTAATTTATTATTCTGTGATGGAAATTGAATCATGTTAACGACTAGAATTCTTCTTTAAGTATATGTAACCGTTGTCGCCATTCAAGTAGCATCATTGATTACTTTGAGGTTAGTTGGTCTGAGAACAAGTGCACATGTTAGATATGCATATTATCCTTTTGCTGTTCCAAATAACTCAGATATTATCTTACATTCAAATGTAAGATAGAAGACAACTACAATCCAGCAACATGGATGTTAGAGGTTTCTTCTACATCTCGAGAAGCTGCACTTGGTGTCGATTTTGCACAAATCTATTCTACTTCAGCTTTGTGTCAGTAAGTTACATCGTCCTGTGTCAGTAAGTTACATCGTCCACCTTATCTGATTTTCGCACTCACGGCATCTGGAATATACACTTATCATAAGTTAGTTGCCATAATCAATTTGAAGTGTTTGGACACAATTATTATTGTGATTTTCAGATTATTTAGGGTCAAATTAGGTAGATTTGGAGAAGAGGGTTAGAAGTAGCACAAGAAAACTGATTTTCGAGATAACCCTATGATTTACTTTCATAACCCTTCCTTTAGCCAACTGATTATGTGATTCTTCTTTTTAAAACTACAATAACCAATTTACAAATACTTTCTAATATGCAAAGATTTAAATTGCATCAACTATCTAAAATTATTTAATAGCAGTGAGTAGTCAACTGATGTTATTTTTACGAATCAAACCAATGTTCTTAAACTCTTTTAGTTTCTTAAAGACACCTTATTTCAAAAACAATCAGCGCTTACTGTCAAAATTCCATTTCGCCCTGGAAGTAGCTGCAACTTAAAAGAGTAATTGTATAACTTTGATAAATTGTCAAACACTTGCCAATAATTACCTCCCCCTGGTCGATTAAGGAAAAAGATAGAAATGAAAAAGATTACCATATGCTCGGTCCTACAAAGGCCGATCCCTTGAGCACCATTATTTATGGCTGTTAAGGCATCATTAAGTGTATATGCACAAAAAAACGTTTGTTGTTCACCCCGCGAATCCATTTTACCCGTACAAGAAAATCGGCCATTAGATGCAATGATAATATATATACTTATTACATCAGTTGGACCTCTGGATGCATGAATTACTTTACTAACTATGCTCATGTCCAAACAACCCAAGTTCGTAGCCTTTTGCAAGGAGATTTAGTTTATTAATAGTTCCTTATGAGTGTGATCCTTTTGAAAAGTCTTATTAAAAGTAAATCATGGCAATTTAAGTCCCTTCTGAGTGTGATCTCTGTTAAATTACAGTCATAGCGTACTTCTTATCTGACTTAAGGCGTTTTATCCTCTAATCAATGTTTTTCCTCTTGCAGTCAAGAGGGTATTGTTCCTGTTGAGGTGGCTGCTTCGCTCCAGCTCCTGCTTTTGGTGAGCCCATGTACATCATGACTGCTTTGCAACTTGTGTAGAGAAACTTACTTGCTCATGGTGGTCACATGCCTGGACTTCATGACGGTGCAAAGGTAATTGAGAAGCATGTTGGTAAACTTTGTGTATTAGCCATGGAATGTAACCAACCTCACTATAAAAAATTGGTCAAACCACTTTGTGCAGACCATAACGCAAGCTTGGTAACTGTAGCAAGTGCAAATAATCTTGGTGGGTGGGTTGGTGCAAATATCTTAACATACAAACCTTAGTAAACATTTTGAGGCATTTCTAATTTGAATGAAAATTTTGAACTGTTTAAGTCAAGAATAGGCCGATTTAGGTTTCATTTCTATCTTTAACGGGTCTACAATGGAACGTTTCCAGGGTTTCATTTCTATCTTTGACAGAGACGAATTAGCAAAAGTTATTTCAAACAATGGTGATCCTGAAGAAGAAGAATTTGAGGTAATCGCTTTGTTTCTGATTGATTTTTCCGCTTAATTATCCAAGTTGTCTATGATTAAAGATAATAAAGAAACCAGGTTTCCTACAACACACACCACCGGTGCCCCAACAACATAAAGGAGGTGGTGGTCGTAGTGGTGGAGGAGGCAATTCCAGTTGTGGCCATAGGTGTAGTAATGACATTGGAAGTAACTTTGGAACATCATATATCTAATGTCAGCATATGATTTTTTTTTGGATATTTTAGTATTGGTCCGTGATTTTTATGTTGGAGATCCTTAAATAAGTAATTAAGCAAGTAATATGGTTCTTTTGAACAATTGTCTGAATTAGAGGAGGTGTTGTCTTTTTAAGCACTTTCGAAGCTCTAATGTGTTCTTTTTTTAATTCCATGATAGGTAATTAATTACCATACCCTTCCAGACAGTAACTCTGTTACTGAAGGGTGAAGAATACCTTATTCATAACATGTAAGCTAGCGCATTAACGACACAAAATGTAAGGATGTGATTCTGTCGTGTAGGACATATGGTTTTAAGTTTAACAACAGAGATACGAATAGTACCTTCATTGTGAAATACATATAACAAGGCCGGTGCACTAATCAAACAAGTACCTGAACTTGGACACAAAAAAGAGCGGTGATGTTGTCGATCTCTACTTTTTCAGTGACGACGAGAAGTTTTAGCACTTGAATGTTTTTTGTTGTGTTTGTTTATTGAAAATGATCAACCTATATGCGTTTCCATCATTCTAAGCATTTAAATCTTTAACAAATGGTTATGCCACACAATTTACGTAAATTATTTTTACTATGGTTAAAATAACACATGAAGCTCGCCCGCTCCCGTCATGAATGCCAACATATATAATAGAAGATAATATCTCATTAATACCATTTTATCACCTTCATAATGTCTTTAGGTAACAAAAATTATTGAAGCAATTCCAATAGTTTTTTATCTGTTTATTTGTTCCTTTTATTCAAGAAATTATGTTTTTTAAATGCTTAAATTAAGTTTAAAAATTAATTTATAGTAGGTAAACCACCAAAAAAAAGGATCTGCAATAGGAACCCCAACTTTTGGTTATCAAGAAAATGAGATGGGGTTGCATACGACTCAGTATAAAAGAAATTTGACTTATATTTTATGTTTTTAAAATGAATAGACATAATTATATTTCTAACCATTGTTATGATGCATGCTGCAGAAAATGAATTACAGTCCTATGTATTGCACGACGTGCGATAGAGTCTTCAAAGCAGACAAGAGTTACAAGTGTATTTGCTTAGAAATATGAAGTTGTAAGCTCAAATAATTTAGTAGTTTTGTTTATTTAATTTGGAGACTTTGAACCATATTAATGTTGTGTTCTCCCTTTTCTTTATGATCACTTCGATCGTCCTCGCAAAAATCAATCTCCTTTCTAAATCTATGTATGGCAAGTCAAGAAAACGCAATTATCAATTGCTACAGGATGGCTACTTCATGCAATGTAAATATAACATGTTTAATTACTTTTTTTGTTTATTAATTTATTACTCCGTAATAGCAAATGTGTCTGAATGCACAGAGTAGAAACATCACAGTAAAGCTTGAACAAGAAGTTCAAAGGGATGCGCACGAACAAGTACAAGAAGGAATGATTCCCGTTCAGATATTTGGATATGCACATCCCGAAAGACTCAATCAAGTGTTGGTTATACCTATAGCTTATTTTTCGTTATCTTAAGTTTTTTAACGATATTTATAAGGCTTGCTTAAGCCCATGAACAAGCTATACTTTGATACTTTGTTCTTGCGTACCACTTGGAAACTTTTTTTCTCTCATATTCGATAAGCTGTTTTATTTCTTTTCGCTTCTTAATGCATTCAATAAAAAATTTGGTACGTGTATATCTTATTTTCCGTTAACTTATTTTTTCAAAACGATAATTTCGCTATAGCAAATTATGTCAACGATAATTATAAGACCAAGAAAGAAAACGACACGGTGTATGTTAGTAAAACCTTAATCAACATATTTTGAAATAGAGGTAGAATTCATTCCCATTCATCTATAAGCGGAATGGGTCAATTTACCTAAAACGCCAGAAAGGATAACGTTGTGGTTGGGGACCAACCAAAGGAAAACGGTCTGCTTTTTCCTGCGGACAATTTTATGTAGCCGTCTCAAGAGTAAAAAGCAAGAGAGGTTTAAAAGTGTTGTGACAAATACGGCAACTACACCAACTACACCAACTCTACAACCAACGTTGTATTTAGAGAAGTTCTTCATAAATTATAAACTATATGTAATTCAGTTTTTTTGAACGTTAGGTTTAGTTTAACGTTATTATTTTCTTGATAATGGCATGTTTATTTTATTAATTTTTGTCTCATGGATGTGACTACACGTTCATACTTATTTAACTATTAGTTTTATCGTATAATGAAATTTTAAAGGTAGCCGCCCCATCAAAAATAACAACGAAACTTCATTGTCGCAAATTACTGATAAGTAATATACCTATTTTGACTTCAATTTGCAGGGGCTTAATATCTCATCAGGATTCCTTAGCAAATCTTATTCGCTTTTGTATTTGATAAGGTAGCTACTTTTGCCTCTTTAATCTCATATAAAGCTCGAATGAAAAAAATTCTTCAAGTAATTTTTCCATTATGCAGCATGGATTATGGCAGGGGTCATTGTAGTGTTATTAACTCAAACATTCTTCCTAACCAAATTTTTCTTGATTCGATTTTGCTACCTTGGACTGCCATATTGATATCTATAACTCTTGTGGTTGCTTTTGGTGAGGTAAGTTCTTGCTCTTCTTTTTTCCCCCTCTAATCAGCACTAAATATATCGCTGTTCGCCATCTTTCGAATATTGAGAATTAATTATGTTGTTTTTGGCTACATTTTATCCTTGAAGCTCAAGTTGTGTGCTCACGCTATGGACTAGCTATTGGTGCAAAAACTATCCATCACTGATCCCGGTGCCAGGGTTTTCTACCGAGTACGGGAACATCTAGATACCTAAATGCATCATAAAATAAAGGAGAACAACAATGCATCTTTGGAAGGTGTATTTCACTTTACATTGTTTGATCTTAGACACTTGTGTTTATGTAACTTTAGAGCTCCATTAGTAGCAACTAAAGGTGGTAACGTTGCTGTAGATGGTTTCTTGAAAACCCTATCGTATACATTTTTGGCAAGGACCATGAATATCAAAGATGGTTTACATGATCTTTCCACCAATTAATCATTACATCTTTTCAGAGCCATCAAGATTAGCTCATCTTTTTCATTTCCATGTTCGTGACTAATAGTCAAACATCAGTCAACTAAATATTCAAGTGAGTATGACACTTATAAAGTAATAACGATCCATAATGTCAAAACCATTCTAAATAGTAAATGATTATATGATAGAACCATACATGTTCTCCAGACAAGTCATCATAGAGGTAGTCTTTCTTTTTTCACGCTTCATTTTTAATTAGTTACTGGGTTTTCCTTCCGTTGAGACCTACGAGGCTAGGCAACAAATGGAGACTTACAGCGAGAATGAAGGGCGCCACAAGATTGACTTTGAATATAATGATAAAAAGCCTTCATTGAACGTCTAAGGTAATTCCATTATATTATATATATAGTACCATCCATATGGTGAACATCAGGATCAGGAAGGTTTTTAGAGAAGATTCAGAAGGTTTTCAAAAGCATATAGTTCTTTGATTGGGCATTCAAATATCAAACTTATTCATAAATTCAAATATATATAAAAATTTTTTAGATGTTAAAATCTCTCGAACTGCGATATATGTAGGATCTTGATCCTTGTACAAAATTTAATGAATCATCATAATAAACTTTCGATTTTAAGAAAGATTTGTGAATCAAATTTGTGATTTATAGATTCGATTCACCATAAAATAATGTTTACTTGTGAATCAAATCAAAAACATGAATCAATTTGCTCAAACGAATATTTCTCAATCTTCTCAAAATAAAAACGTTCTCAATGGATCAATCACTTGTACCTTGAATAACAGTCACCTCTGAAATTAACTTTTCTCAAATAAATTTATATAAGGCAAATGGCATAAAAAGCTACCAAACTTAGGTTCCATTTCCAATTAAGGCACTCTTCTTTTTTTCTTGCATAAAAAGGTTCCCAACAATTTTTTTTGGCAGATTTCGGTTTTTTACTAACGTTCGTTAACTCACTTCTTTAGTAAATTAGATGTTTGGTCCTCGAATTTGAATAATCATTTCATGCAACATCCAAAAAAAATTCATTTTTTTTACATGTTTGGTCCTCGAATTCATGCAACATCCAAAAAAAATTTCAAAAAAAAATTAAAATAATTATCGAAAAAATATTTTCTTAAAATACTAAAATAATAAAATTCTTTTCAAAAACTTTTTTCTTCAAATTTTTTTTTGAAATTCTTTTTCTAATAACTTTTTTTTGAAAATTAATTTTCTAAATTTATGTTTTAAATATTTAAAAAAAAAAAATTGAATTTTTTTTTAAAACAATTATCAAAAAAAAAACTTCTTAAAATATTTCAAAAATAATTATTAAAAAAATTATTTTTTTTTTCAAATTTCGAAAAAAAAATCATAGAAAAAAATTTGAAAAAAAACTTTTTTTTTCAAAAAAATCGAAAAGAATTTTATTTTTTAAATATTTTAAGATTTTTGTTTTGGATAATTATTTTTAAATTCTGTTTTTTCAAAAAAAATCGAAAAACAAAAATATAGAAAATAAATTTTCAAAAAAAAGTTATTAGCAAAAATTTTCAAAAAAAGTTTTGAAAGTAAAAGTTTTTGAAAAGACTTTCAAAATAATTTTTATTTTAAATATTTAAAAAAAATATTTTTTCGATAATTATTTAAAAAAATTGAAATTGTTTTTGGATGTTGCATGAAATTATTACATGAATTCGAGGACCAAACATGTAAAAAAAATTGATTTTTTTTGGGATGTTGCATAAAATGATTATATGAATTCGGGGACCAAATATGTAATTTACTAACGAAGTGAGTTAACGAACGTTAGTAAAAAACCCAAATCGGTCAAAAAAATTTGTTGGGAACCTTTTTATGCAAGAAAAAAAGAAAAATGTAACATATTGGATTTCACAATCACATTAAATCATAATCACAAGTAGGCGAATAAGATGTTTTAGAGAGAGAAAGTGGGATATTCTAGAGAAAACTTGTGGAATGTTAGATTCCCAAATGAACATCCAACCCTCTACCTTGCAAGGTAGAGGGTATTTATAGGTTACGAAATAAACGACCTCCGACTGACTGTGGATCGTGCATACAATGGGTAAAGACCCGTCCTTCCTCCACGGTGTTGCACTAAACTAAATAGCAAGCTAAATAACTTAGTAAATAACGTAATGTCTACGAGCTAACTCATGAATAGTATTTGGGGTGACCGATACTTCGTATGGAATTTTCTAATTCCTAACAATCTCCCCTAAGGGAGGTCACCCCATGTTTTACATTTTGAATCCTAGCATTCTAATTAATCTTCAGTCTTGAGCTCACAGACTTTTCTTCATCAAAGTATTCAAACTATGTGCATCTGTGTTGATATCATCATTGTTCAACTACGATGTATGTTTCGTCGGAGGTTGTTGTGAGCCGATCCACCATGATGACCTTTGAGCATTACTAGAGATCATCACCAACGCAAATCTCAAAGATACCCATTGTTGTGTTGCCGCGATATGATGTTGTGACAATTGAACCGACATGCTCACATTCCGGATCATGATTTCTTTTTAGAGTATCGGGCTTTCGTTGATTCATGATATTGGCGTGGCAGAAGCATGGAGTGATAATATCAGAGTCATTGATGCACTAATCATGATTTCTTTGGAAATGAATGTGTGTGTGAGCATGCGCTATGGATTGACCGCTTCATTACGATCCTGATCAAGCGTCGGGCGTGCATACAGCAGTTAGCAACAAAACGCACGAAAGTGTCTTTGATCACTTTCGTTGAATTGAGGTACGACGCCCACGGTTCCCGTTGATCGGTACAGCATCTGTGGTATAATTCGAAGAATTTCCTTGATAGGGTTTAGCGTGCTTTAGCTGTTTCAAACCGAGCGTCTCAAAGAAGACAACAGGGAGTGAAGTGAACAAATGAATAGTGATTCACCTGATTGATGAAAAGATATTTGAAAACAATCGTATTGCTCAATAGAAATTTTTTATGCAATACAACGAAGGTTTTAATGAAAATCAATTATTAATCATAAACACCTTTTGATTTGAAATATTCGAACACGGTCGATGTGCTAAAGAAAAGAGTTTTTAGGCACAACGACCGGTTTTTCAAAGGTATCCACAACCCATAACTCGAACCGGATTGATTCAAAAGATTGAATCGCCCATTGTTTCTCGCTCGGTTGTCACATGGTTGATCTATTGAATAGATCTCACATGCCACCTACCGTGAGTTTGTTAGATGTTGGCTCCAGAAGGCTTTCCATCTTCATTCTGAGTATGTTTGCATATCACTCGAGATGTTCCGCAATACCACAAGGATAATGCGTAGGACTCAAGATATAATCTTTCTTTCCACATTGTGTGAAACAGAGAGTCTTCATTGAAAGTGTCCTAATGAGATTTATTGATGATCTCGTGGCTCTAGACTCAATTTGTGCATATTTGGATCCTATATCGGAGACTAGGGAGAGGGTCTCCTTTTTTCAATATCAACAATCTTTAAGAGAAAGTCGATAGATAATGTTGGTTCCCCGTGAGAATGAAACAAGTCCTTTTAAGAGGAACTTGAGTAGCTTAGGAAGTTTTAGTGCAAGGGTCCACTGGGTCCATGACGCCTTGTCTTCAATCGATGTTACCATCGTAGCATATGAGTGAACCCGTTTACCCTAAGGTTGAATAAATGGAGGGCTATTTCTTTTCACCCCTTTTCATATTCAATTCCTTTTAATTCTTCAACCCCTTCAGTGCTTACCAAGACTTCATAACTAGAACCTTGTTGGGTATATTCCAGATTTAGCTCGGTCAACCGCACTCTTCCCATATCTCATTTTTCTCCTTTTATCATCATACCTAAGAACTCTACACTAACTAGTGGATAGTCCCTGGGTAGATCCCTCCGGTTCTGGCGGATCATGGGAACACATACCTAACCTTATCGTCCTTATATCACCATACATGATGTAAAGTTGGTCGGTCTATTTGGTATTGTTCATCTGCCATTGGAACCAATTGAAAACCATTTGAAAATCAATCCAGATACTTATGATATATTATCAAAGCATTTTGTACCTGAATTGTTTTTGATATTTTTAGAACAAGAGCTCCCCTCAACATGTGCATCAAGTGTTTGAAATCGTTTTGCACACGGAGGCAAGAGAAAGAATTAACTTCTTTGATTTCCATTTTCTAAAAGATATCAACATCACTTCCCTTATCAAAATAAGTGGATAAAGTATTTTGGAAGGATGAGGTTTTCAAAAGTTTGCTCCCCCTGAATATGTGCCTCGAGGTTTGAAAGAGTTTTGCACATATAAGAGGGAAGTTCTTTGAAGTACAACCATGATCACCAAACATTTAGAAACCATTTAACACACAATCAAGGTACCTTATGTACAAGCATGGAAAACTTTGTACCCTGAAGGTTTGAATTTGTTTTGAAATGCTCCCCCTTAATATATGCTTCGAGATTCAAAAATTGTTTAGCACATATTAGAGAGCAGTATTCACATTGAGACAAAAAAGGTCATTTTTTTATCATCTTTCATATTTATATCACATTTTCTCCCCCGGTCAAAAATTTCAAATCCTTTGAGATTTTGGATCTCAAGTGATTTAAATATGTATGAGATAAAACATTTGTTGGAGAAAAATGTGTCCAATTTAATATGATCAGAAGTGGACAACACTGAAGTTTCCCTTTTAGACATAAAGGGAAACTACAGTACATAACCTAGCACTATTACATACATTATAGTTGTTTATAGAATGTACACCACATATTACACATAAATAGTACAAAACAGAAACTACTTCCTAAGATGACTTCACTCAGTTCTTTGAAGTAGTTTGTAATGACCATCACGAAGTCTACCACCAACAAAACTTTCAAGGCTGTGGAAGATCATTCGAGTCTTAATTCTTCGCCTGATTGCAGCAATGAAATCTTCACACCTCTTCAAGTCATCATCGCACTGAATTTTGTTTTGTTCCGGCCATTCATATCAACTCGATTTCTTTCACTCGAGTTCAACTCTTCTTCAACCATCTTGAGAGTACCATCACTGAATTTGTAGAGCTCGCACAATCTCATCAACTTGCGAGTTCCATACCGCCGTGGAAGAGGACAGCTCGGGGTGTCAAGCACTTTCGGTAGTCGTGCGAAATTCTTGTCCTTTGGTATCCCATTGTGGCCTTGTTAAACTGACTCGAGTCTGGTAGCTTTCTATCCCTTTGAAAGTCCTCAACCCGCTGGATGACTAAGCCTCTAATCCAAAGAATGACAAATGCAGATAGAGCTTTCTTTTCACGCAACGGTAGGTGTTCAAGATGTCCTTGAAGATTCGAAGATAGAGATCTTCAAAGTCGCTTGTGTGAGATGTTTAAAGTCGTTTTCTTCAATAATATATTCTTTCCGGTCTGCTCTTTTAAGAATGATCTTCTTCAAATACTCATAGCCATAGATTGGAAAGACCTCTACTCGAACAACACTTAAAATTCTTAGCTTGGATCGAACATCTTTGCGTCTTTTATCAGCACCATGTCTCTCGATGTAGAAATTCTTCTTTTGAACCACCAAAGGAGAAATACCATATGAAGCAAAGAATGTCATACTTTTGTTCTTCGACAGGTGATCAGAACCATCCGCTCAAGTCCCCGATCGAGTAGGTTGACTTTCATTTTAGAGATCGAAGAGCTAGTCTTCTTTCTCAGAGAACAAGCACACAAATAATCCAAGTCATGATTGAAGAAGAATTCACTGAATGGTCATCTGTCGGTGTTCACCACCTGAGGAAGAGGCTTGTTCATATTGAAACGACCGACCTTTCACCATCACCGATCATTCAACATCTTATGGCATTCTTCCATCGGTATTGGAGCCTGGTTGGCATCTCGGGTGAAAAACCTTAACAATTTCAAAAGCTTGTCCTTCAAGATCCCTTGGAGTGATGGATGAGATACTTTTCTGTTCACAAAACCACCTAATGAAGCTTCCCATATCACCAGTGAAGTGCATAAGAGAGTCTTCAGCTAGAACTTCATAATTATTGGTGATAGTTGATACCCAATTGTTGTTAGGAATCATCGTGTCAGACTCTAGGATGGTCCACGAAGGTTCTGGAGTATGAGGTCTCTCCTCGATGATCCAGCTTTGAATTGAATCTCTTGAAGGTGCTACTCTGGATGTGTTAGTGCGTTTACCCGCCAGGTATGAATCAAACCAATCATCTTCAGACGGCTTGGGAATATGCTTGGTGGATGCATCATCGTCATCTGATTCAGACTCTATCGTGACATGCGACTCTTCATGAACTATTAGATCTTCAGGAGTTGAAGAGACTGTGGGTGTGAACCTTGAATCAACCGTTGTCCAAGCAGCTGATTTCTTATGCGTTCCTTGATTTCCGGACGAATTGGGTTTATTGGGAGGCTTTGGTGGTGATGATGGTGGTGGCGGAGGTGTAAAGGTTGACTTAGACGATCCACCTGCTCCAGAAGTTCCAGCACCCCCAGTTGGAGGTGGAGGTGGATGAGGGTCTTTAGGACCTTTGCGCAATGTTTCCAACACTGTGGTCCTTCTTTTCTTCTTTGCTTCTTTTTCTCCAATATCTATCAAGAACTGTTCATGATTGTCGTACTTAATAGATTCTTCGAGAGCCTCATATAGCTTCTTATGGACCTCATGCTTATGCTCGCCGCCTTCATACATCTTATCGAAAGAACAGCTCTCATATCGCAATAGGTAGATCTTTGAACCGCCTAAGCAAGAGAGCTTCAATTGCCCATTCCACAAAGATCCTTAACTTCGCCTTCAATGGCGTCGCAACCCTTCATCAAAGTTGAGGTGCTCCAACCTATAGACACGATCCATAAGGGCATCAACAGATTTCGGTAGTTGTCTTTCAAGAGCTTCATCCGGCCACCGCTTTGTCGAGCGCTTGATCCGATGTAAGTATTAGAGGTGGTGAAGCTGGTGGAGTTTCCATATCGAAGCTGTAACCACCGGTTCAAGGGATAGATTCTTTGCGATTCGTGGTGCGCGGCGGTTGCTTGAGCGTGGTTTGGGAGGTGGAAGTGCCGTTGTAAGTGAAGATGCTGACATAGGTGGAATGGTAGATGTGTCTTGCTGAATATTGACATTAAACATGGATTGTGCATCCTCTTTATCATTATCTTGCTTAGAAGACTCAACATCTATGGGTTTGTCATTTAAGAATTGATCTCCGAAAGTGAAGTCTGTATCTAGGTTCTTGAGTGAAGATAGAGAACCGATGAAGAGAGCGATTTGGTTCTTCCATGTGCATGGTCTCATCAGATCTTGACTCAAGATTCTCCTGTGAGTCTTTATGCACCAAGTCATCAACATTCTGATCAGACTGAGTATCACTTGATGTAAGACATTCTTTTAATGTTTCAGGAACTTTTTCCAACCCAGATTGTTCTTTAGATGAAGAGGATTCAGCTTCTTCTTCAGTTCATATTGATTGGTGGTTCTTAATGGAGAAGATGAGATTGTTAGAAGCATTTGTGCGGCTTGTTCAGTATCAACACTAACAACCCCTTTTCCTTTGTCTTGTGTGATTGGTGTTGTTTGTCGAGGCAATTGATTAGGTTCTCTTAACATTACCCTCCAACCGGTGCTCTCACATTATGACTTTCTAGGCTTTTCGATTCCAAGTTGCGAGCAAGCATCATCTTCATCGGTCAACCTCATATATTACCCCGAAACCTTAGTTTCCTCAACGCTTATTTTCCCTTTCCTTCTTCTTTCTTTTCTCTCGCCTACGGGTGGTTCTCGGAGGTTTGTGACTTTTCATGTCTTTTTGGAAGAGCATATGAAGTCTTTGACGCCTTTGAGCCGAACCACTTAGCAACTTTGGGTTGTGGTTGAGTGGGAGAGACATCAACATCATCGGATCCGAAGCCCTTTTCATGAATAGTTTGAAATGATCCATCTTTTTAATATCCTCGAGTAGAAGAGAATCGAGAATTTGCAATCCAAAGACCTCTTTATTGACCCCGAAATATATCCGAGATTTCCCGAACAAATTCATCCTCAACATTATGTAGTTCTGATTCAATCCTAGGGTTGAAGTTGTGAATCTGTTAAGTACCTTGGATAATAAGCTTCAAAATCTAATGCTAGGAATCACAAGTTTGTTGTTTCTTTTCATCCTTGAGCTTTATTCGACATTGGTTTGTTTTATCGATATGAATGTGTTCATTGACAAATAAAATTCTTCCCGAATCGCTTCGAGACATTCACATTCACACAATTGACGATACCCCATAGGATTTGCAAGATGGGAATTCTCACTTTATCAAACCCCGATGTTTTGCCGGATAAGCACAAGTTGAGAACTTGTCATTGCTCCGTGGTTGATACATGTGTTCGGTGATGATATCGTAAGCCCTTGTAATGCTAGTCCGGTACCCCAAACCAATTAGAAAGACTATTAGATCGTCAAAGACTAGGTGGAGGTTCGGATCGTATGTTGGGGTTGGGAGTGATTCCTAGAGCCTTGCTAAGAATGTCGAATTTATCTCAAATTCCCTATTATCCAGTTCTGCGAGAATATTTAGTCATGATTTTGTTCCATTCAAGGGTGTTCCAGAATTGTTGTATGTAAATGGTGGGAATTTTGCATTGCTTAGTTAGTGCAATCAAGAAGTTTGTGTTTTTGAGGATATCAATAGACACTTTGAGGGTAGGATTTTGTTGCAACGTTTGTAAGTCCACATACAGCTTACTTTTTCCAATTTCTTCATTGACTTTTAGGAAGGATTTCTTCGTGCAGAGAGGACATTGGGTGGTGCGTAAGAAGTAATGTTCTCAGCTGAGGTTGTGTTTCCCATTTAAGATCTGAAGATATACACAACCAACAACAATGATTGGGAACAAGTTAGATTATAAATGGTTAGTTAGACAACATTGACTACACCCTTATGTCATAAACACACAAACTTAGTAGTTGAGACAGGGTTCCCATAAGCATATAGAGATAGATTGAGTAGCAATAGTGAGTGTTTAAGGTTAGAGACTCCATTTGATATAGTTTTCACGTGACGAGTTGTTTTGGAATTAAAATATTTAAAAAGCACATTTGCTAAGAAATAATGTCATGAAACAAGATACAAATGTGGAAATGATATAACAGTTTGTATGAAACAAGTTGTGATATTATGTTGCTACAAGAGAATCCAAGAACAACTTGCTCAAACGTAAATGTTATAGCAGTCACAAAGAGTAAGTTGTCGATACAAGTTGCTACAGAAATCAATCAAGATTGTAAGCATGAGATTATCCTAGCAAGTTGCCTTAAAACATTTTAATAACCTTAGTTGCCGTATGAAAAATAAACCAATTAAGTCGCTAATCATAAATGTACAAGTCGCTAAACCAGGCTAAGTCGCTACCTGAAAACTTACTAAGTCACTAACTTATAAAGATAAGTCGCCATCAACAGTAACACTGCCAAGTCGCTACAAATCAGTTCACTAAGTCGCTACAATTACTAAGTCGCTAACTTGTAAATGCAAGTCGCCATCAACAGTGATACTGCTAAGTCGCTACAGATTGGTTAACTAAGTTGCTAATATTACTAAGTCGCTAACTTGTAAAGACAAGTCGCCACCAACAGTAATACAGCTAAGTCGCTACAAATTAGTTCAATAAGTCTCTAACTTGAACGCACTTGAGAGTAACAACTCGCCACGAAGAATTTGTACACTAACTCGCTACCAAGAACATTATCAAAGCAGATAATTCGCTATATGTATATATAAAAAAACACAAACATATTATTCTCATAATCATTGCAATCCATTCAACACAATCCAACCACTATCAGGAACACTTTCAGTTAATCCATACACACAAACAATTTCAGAAGCACAACCAAACTCGAATCACATAAAAAAACGCTCACACATTCATTGATAAATATAATCATGAGAGTTTGCAATAAGCCTAGTACATTCAAACTACCCTGAATCCATTAACATATATATCACAGTTGTTCCATTCAACAAATCCAATAACAAACCTATATGAGGGAATCAAGTGATACGGATCAAGAGCTCGGTGGGATCACTTCTAAGTCGCTAGCTTGAAATGTAAACGAGAGAGAAAGATAGAAAAGATTGTATTTGAGTTTTTGAAAAACAAAAAAATGGTAAGTCGCTAGTGAAAGGGGAAGGGATTAAACAAGAATACCAAGTAGTCACTTTCGGTCCCTGTGGTTTAGTGAATGTTTAGCAACTCTCTATCAAAGAATTCTAGCAAGTCGCTGATGTTTTTCAAAGCAAGTTGTTAACACAGTTATGGTAAGTTTCTATCTAATCATATTATGTATAGTAGACATTTACAATCCATGAACTTATCGAGATAGCATACACGACTGATAGAGATAAGCAAACTAACACAATGAGCACCATGAAACAAATAAGCATATAAGCATTCAATACAGGGGTACACAAAGATCACCACAAAGGCAAGACAAGACAACAACAAAATCGCCCAGGAGCACAAAACATAACAAGCACTGGCGCAGATATAAACAAGATATCTTGAAAAATTCTCCCCCTCAATCAATGTCACCAAAGAACATTGATTGAATTTAACCCACCCGTATTAGAATAAGAATATATCAGTTGTTCGACCTTCATCTATGATCCCGTATCATTATTGAATGACATTTCTAGGACCGTAGATGTTATCGATAACAAAGAATATATCCTTTATTAGTTTGAGGTAAATTACTAAAATTTTGAATAAAAAAGAATGAAATATTTATAAAGTATTTAAACAAAATGTTATCTAATTTTTTTTAAAACTTGATTTGTACACGCAATTTATAAGAGCGAGTCCTGATTCAAGATGAATAGGAGTCAAAGTACGAGGTACATCAACTCTGGCATGCTATAGCTCCTGAATGAGCTACATTCATTTATGATGAAAACCAAGTCATGAAGTTCCTGATTAAATTGAGCATTGTGCCTGAAAAAGACTGAGAGCACATTGTACTAGAAGCACATGTAGAATTGCAAATGGATGGGTTAGTGACATGAGTAATCTCACTATTGGATGTATCACAGTTTAATATAGACGAATCATTATTAGTGATCCCTATAGGCTCAATATACTTGAAGAGTTTTCTCAGGGCATCCACTTAAGGCAAGATCTAGGTATGTAAGTCCGCTTTGGATCCCGTAAACTTAAATAATGCGGTGGGAATCCATTTGAAGCAGCTACTAGTAGATTTGTATGTGCACTTCCCCTTTGACTATTGGTCCTTTTGTGATAAGTTTTTTTCATAAGGGATTGATCAGCCAATTGATGTTTCTTATGAGAACTAGTCATACTTCTAGTATTTCTGATCTTTGAGCTTTCAACATTAACCTGGGGTTGGTGATTTATCATAGTGGAACTAAGTAATGAAGTGACTGGTTTTGTCAAGACAGTATTCGCATCAACTTGGGAGGCAAGCCTGGATTTCGATGGTTTACATCTTTCAGTTCTAAAGGCATTGGGTCGCCTAACTATGGTATGTTTTGAGTTGTTCAAGCAGTTGATTTTCCCAAGGTTGATGGTTTTGAAAACTTAGTGTTCACCCTATTTCCAATAGATTTCCTAAGCTCATTTTTAAGGCAACAATATTGAAACTCTTATCCTGAATTTGAGCTTTGAGAGCATTAACGTCACCAAAAAGAATTTTTTGATCAAGCAACTTGGAATTGGTCTCCTCTAATTTCTTTCTTAATGCCTCATTTACTCTTAATAGATTGGACACACATAGAGCAAGTTCAAGATTTCTAGATTTCATGATTCACTCATCGCATGACAATTACATTTATGCACTTCGAGAGTTGTAACTTCGTGATTGCATATGGTTGAGTCTTTGTCCCGAACTCCGGGTTTTAAGTGATTAATTTCAAAAAATTCTCGAAATTCGGAAATTCCCGATTAATGCAAGTCTTTTCAAAGATAAAAGCTTTCTTCCTTTTGTTGTATTGCAATTTCCAAGGAAATACAATGTTTTTCAAGAATTGAGTATTTGTTTGAAAGTTCATCATAAACCCCTTTTTCAATCATGTCATTAGTTTTAAGAGTTTTGGATTCAGTCTCAACCAAGACCGATTTAGTATTATGTTCAGAGTTAGAATCAAGTAGATCAGGTACATTATCATTTGAATTAATTTGATCAGTTAAGGGTACCTTATCACATGAAACCTTTTCTGATTCTGACTCTGAGTCATTGAGATCAGTACCGTTGTCTTCATCTTCCTTTATTGCAACTGAACTTCTGCATTCGGTATCATTCATTGGTTCAACTGATCCATGGCATAACCTATCACAATCTTTACATAGCATCACTTGACACCCATTCAATTCATTCAGCTTGTCATTCTCTTGAGCAGCTTCCTTAATGTATAATTCCATATTACCCATAAGTTGAATAAAGGTGTTTCTGAACTCATGAATTTCCATTCCAGTGTGTTTCTTGAATGAAATTGACCATGTCATCATCAAAATCGAGGAATATTCCCGGATAAGTGGTGAAATTGATTGAAGATTACTTGAAGAGCTGCATTAGATTTATCAGTTGAGAACTTTTCTTTGGTAATTAGAAACCTCGCTTGTTCTAAGTTAAGTGACACGTTCTTGTCAAGGTGGGAAAGTCGACGAAGGAGAGCTGCTTGTTCGATCCATGGTTGAAGATAACGATGTAGTTTGAGATGCCGATGAAGTAGTTGAAAGGGCTCAATGTTGCATTCCATTTGCTTTGCATCATTTGACAATATTATGAGTGACTCATAAATTGTTTTGACTATAAGTTCAATCATTCATGTAGAGCATTTTGGGAAGCAGCTTGTTTCATTATTCTGCGAGGTATCGTAGAGTGCAAGTACTTTGGTGATTAAAGGATCAGTGATGTAAGACATTGTGTTGATGAATGTGTTTAAGGATATTAGATATAAGTAACTTGCTTCACTTCACCAAGGTATTCAGAATCCAAGTTGCTAAGTATCACTTTGCTAAGAATTTTAACAAAGAAGTCGCTAAGCACCAAGTCGCTACGAATTTTTGACAGCAAGTCACTACGCACCAAGTCGCTAAGTAGGCAAGTCGCTAAAGAGAAACTCGCTAAGAATCAAGTCGCTAAGTTGTCAAGTCGCTAAATAGCAAATCGCTAGGAATCAAATCGCTAACACCAAGTCGCTAACAAACTTAACTACAAGTCGCTAACTTTCACCAAGTCACTACCCGTAGTGGAGAATCCAATAAGTGTACTGTTTGTCGGCTTGTTTCAATAAACAAGTCGCTACGCCTAAATCGCTAACAACATCAACTACAACTCGCTACCAATTTTCAAAGCAAGTCGCTACCAAGATAACTTTTCCGTGGGTCAAGTCGCTAGCTAGAAAAATCACATAAACACCACTTTTCAATCCAAAAACAACCCAACCACGATGATTCAAGCTTACCAAATCAAAACCCAAGCACATACAATGATTCTAAACACAAAAGTACACCCAAGATTCAAACTTTAACACTAGAAATGAATCAAATGATGCAAAAACGACTAAACTTTTTCAAACTCTAAAACCACCTAAAAGTCACTAGAAATCCAAAGATATGTAAGAGATGATCTAACCATGGCTCTTGATACCAATTGTAACATATTGGATTTCACAATCACATTAAATCATAATCACAAGTAGGCGAATAAGATGTTTTAGAGAGAGAAAGTGGGATATTCTAGAAAGAGAAACTTGTGGAATGTTAGATTCCCAAATGAACATCCAACCCTCTACCTTGCAAGGTAGAGGGTATTTATAGGTTACAAAATAAACGACCTCCTGACGGCCTGTGGATCAGGTATACAATGGGTAAAGACCCGTCCTTCCTCCACGGTGTTGCACTAAACTAAATAGCAAGCTAAATAACTTAGTAAATAACGTAATGTCTACGAGCTAACTCATGCTAGATAGTATTTGGGGTGACCGATACTTCATTATGGAATTTTCTAATTCCTAACAAAAAAAAAACTTAATTGAAAATGAAACCTAAGTTTGATACTTTTTATGCCATTTGCCCTTTTATATAGGTTAAAATTAATAACCAAATTAAAAAGTTTTTGTTTCTTTTGTTAGATAAATGCTCAAAATTTTCACAATCTTATAACAACATTCAAACTTGATTGATTTATGTAGTGAAAATAAAGTTTTAGTGGCTTTAGAAAGGTAATAATCAAAACTTAAATGGTTTTTTGTTGTTAAATGATGAAAACCCCGTAGGTGATACGTTTTTATTGATACGATATATATATACAAATACATAATGAAACACCAACGGACCCAAACCCATAATCGAGCTTGGTCCATATCTCCCCTCTAATACTCCCCCAAAGTCTGAGAGGCAAAATCGCGAAAGCTTAGCCTGGAGTAGTAAACTAAAAAGAAAATATTAACGCAAAGAAAACATAATTTGTTGATGAAGAAATCCATCGGCAAGTGGAAGCAATTCTCCAAGCAACAAGAAAAACAAAAATAGAAGCAAAGAAATAGAAATAAAAGCAAATCTTATACTTTTTTATTCGGCAGTCAACTTTCGGTTGTGCATGGAGGTGCCTCCGGAGGCCGACGAAGGTTGTTCAAGTGGGGTTTTGTGCAGAATTGAGAAACAAATAGAATGACGATGATCGCGTCAATTAACACCAAACGGTTAAAAAGTTAGGGCCAAAACAATAAACAAAAATGGTCACCACTCCCCTCACCTTTCATTAAAAAAGCCTCTTTATACAAACATATCCCGCACATACTCACAAATCAAATAATAACCACACATAAGAGGCCCACAAATTGTACACAAACCAAATGGTGAAAAGCTCACAGTTTGAGACTATTTTTTGGCCTCGTCACACGTGAGCCTAGACAACCACAATGGGGTGGCGCGTGAGCCCATGGCCTCACAGATGGTCACAAGCGACCATTGGGGTTAGCCTCAAATAATCATATAACAATTCATGCCTTTTGACTATATGTAAATGGGATGATTTTTATATGTGAGTACTTGATTCAACACCTCCATTACGCGGTGATGACTTATATATAGCTTCTCTACCACACATGACCATAAAAAAATAGTTTTGTCTCAATGGTAAGGGGCATCACCGGTAATTTTCAATGGTGAAGGTTTTTTTTTTTATGTAAATGTATTTTGAAGTGAGGTATAAAGTTAACATACAATTTCTATGGAATGTAATGCATTCACGCATATTATATATATTCAATGGGGTGTTATCGAGGTTGTTGGTTCCGGTTGAATCGGATTTTGATTTTTTTTAAAGTGACCCGCAACTTGACTTGATTAAGAATCGGTTTATTAGCTTCGGGAAGAATTCGGGTCAGGTGGTTTAGGTTATCGAGTGCAAATATCATCTATTCATATTATTCAATATAAGTTTTTAAAATGTTGACACTACAAGATGTGGACTCCAATCTGGCACTAGTTTTGCAATTAGGGCTAACTCTGATACAAGCCCGGTCGCTCAAGTTGGTGGGCTTTTGAGGACTTATTTTAATGGTTTCTTTAAATGGACCGAGCGACGTGCTCTTAACAAGGAGGCGACACGTGTCACTAAAAAAAGTGGCGCCTAATCATTGTTGTCATACTTGTGTAAGAGCTAAGTAGGTGTACTTTTTAAGCGACATATGTCTCATCGACTTTTCAGTACTTTGAGCGACTTTCTTTTTTTTCCTTTTCTATCACAAAAGTCAAACTTCTAAAAATATTATTTTATTCTTCTTGCCCCTTCCCAATGTTGAGCAACCTAAGCGACTTACGGCTTGGTATAGTGAGCGACTTCTTTTACTTTTCACCTTTTTGTACTTGCATCAGTACTTTTTTAAAAAGTATTATTTTTAAAATACTTTTTAAACACTTTTATATTTCAAATTATTAAACGACATGATAAACTAATTGAGCGATTTAATATACTTTAAGCGACTTTTGTACTTTACCCATTTGGGCGCCATTTGTTTTCCACACTTTTTATCACAAAAACACTCAAAAAAACCCCTATACGTACACAAAACATGGCCCATCTTCTCCGAGGGTTTGCACTGTAACCTGAAAAAAAAACCTTTATAATGTTTTATATTAGGGTATGTATACTCTTATTTTGACTATTGTACTATAAATTTATAAATTATATTTGTATTTGTACATTAAAAATTCTTAATATTGTCATATATTATTACATATGATATGTTTGTATATTTGTTTTCTCTAATCTTGTTTTTTATGTTTTTAGTTTAAATTTAATCAATGGTTCTGGTTTGCTGCATAAAATAATACATGTGGCGGTTCTATGTAATGCTGTTAAATATTAACGTTTTGTTTCTATGCCATTCATGTTTGTTTAGCATGAAAGTGTTTTCCTGATCTTCAAACTTTGGCTATTTAAGATATATCGATTTTGATTGAAATTATTATGCTAAATATATTATTCAGTTTATGTGTGAAACATAGATAATGAAATGTATGTGTGAATTGTTACTGATTTCATCAATGATAAATGAAGTTACATGTTGTTGATACAAAAGTTGGGCGTTCCTTGTTTGGACTCCGGTTCCCGTATCAATTGGTTATTAATGCTTGAGACCCATGCACTAAGAAAAGCGAAAACACCGTTAGGCTTACTCGTGGGATTGTCTCCCACGCATTATCCTCGGCGTGAGAGTAAGTAATCGATTTTAGGGTTTAGTTAAGAGTTAGGGTTATTAGATCGCACCTTTAATGAGGCGGGGATACCCTTTATATATACACAAGTCCTTGTTAGTTTTGTGTTCCCCAACCTACGCTGATCCCGCCTAAGTCGGTAATTAATATATATCTCATAAATAAGAGATATCCGATATCCAAAACCATAAATAACTTTGGGTTTGGGCCTTGGGGCCCAAACCGTTCGGTTTAGCCCATGCGCATCGGGCTCAATTGCTAGTAGCGTTATTGGCCGGGTTAATGACCAATACGGACTATACGCCATCATGTCCCCAGCCTAGTATGCGAGGACCACCTTGGATGCTAGACTAATAGCTGTATACCATAAATACGTTTGAAGCATAGCGGAGAAGCTAAAAGAAATTGTTACCCGCTTCAAAAAATATACGTTGAATCTAGGCAAAATATTTCAAATGTACACCTCGTAAACCGTGGGAAAGTAACTGAAAACGTGTCATATCAATGGATCCTATCCACACGTTTAGAGATAGTGGAGTCCACGTGCCAATCATCGCGTGGATGTAAAAAACTATATAAATCATCGCATCCTATTTACTGTGTTTATCACAGTGAAAACATTTCCTCCATTGTTAAAAAAGCTCCGAACGTTCAACAAAGAAACCCTTCATATTCCAAAGGTAACCGCGCGTGCGCCGTTAAAAACTTTACCATGGTTCGTGGTTTGACTGATTTTACCTCCGACATTACCGAGGACGAACTTCGTGAGTTCACCTCGGACTATTTTATTCGATGGCGCGCGATCCGGTAGTTTCGTATCTTGCGCAGCATCGATAGCCGATTTCCCGAAGGAAAGTAGGGTATACACACGCGTTTTTCGAAGTTCGCAAATCAACGTGTGCCCATATCCTTATTCCCGCGCGACGTGTTAAACTATTACCATCCGCATATATCCCACCCGCTGTATAGGTGCGGCAAAAATAACGAACCGAGGTTAATTGCCGGTTATGTGGCGATTAACCCCACCATCTACTTGTTCGCGCTTTTATCACACAACATGGTCAAACGGGTGGGTTTCCGCTAAGCCGCCGGTAGACCGCAATGTTACACGGATAAACCGGACGCTTAGGAACCGGAGGAAATTTTTTCTCGGGTTGATAAGGCGCTATTTCCCCGGGATTTTGACTTCTATACCTAGGGTTCGGCCGCCAAAGGATGACGAGCCCCCTTTGGAACATACTGGTAGCGGAGGATGCGATACGATAAACACCAACCGAGATTCCCATCGGTTCCTACCGAGGAATTTTTGGTGCATATGGGCATCGGTCGTAATTACTTTGGTAGACCTGATGAGGTGCCAATCTTCTTGGACGCGGATGGCGAGGGTGGGTGCTCGTCCTTTCGCATCCCTTTGCTTTATTACCGTGAGCCTTTATTTTAATCTTTGTACTTTTCATAACCTCGCTTGTTGTTTATCTTCATTAGCTATGAGATGGATCTATTCGAGTTGTACAATTGGCGGCCGCCAAGTTAACCGTGGGTGCCCATTGAAAGGGGAAGAACCCATTCTAGAAGCTACCTCGCGCACCCTAGAAATGGAGTCGGGAGAGACGGGAGGTAGTTCCTCCGTCGCTACTGGAGGCGACCTCTTCAAAGTGTGCCTAGCCCCGTGGTACCTTCCCGTTAGTGGAGCCGTCGCCGCGTAGATGTGGCGGAAAACATGGAAGAAGAAGAGGAGGAGGCCACCCGCATTGAAGCGTAAGAGCGCTAAGTGGCGATGGCGGCGAGCTCATCCGTGAAAGAAACGCCATGTCGCTTCCGACGTTGAGTCGTCCTCAGATGATGCCTCGCCCCCTTCACCTGATACTGCTCCTCCCTAGTAAGTTGTTTTTGCAAAGCTCTTATCGCATTCCCTGTTATGTAATGAAACAATTGCTAATTCTCTTTATGCGCAATGATAGTGAACACTCGGGGAGTCGCCCCCAAGGCTAGTCCCTGCACCGAGAATCTTCTGAACCAAAGAGCCAAGGTGCTGAGCCATTGGCATCTCAGGACGCGCCAATGGAACAGCTCGTTGAAGATTTGGTGCTAAAGGCAAAGTATTCTGGAGAAAGTAGTCAGAGCATACAGAAGGATGAGGAAATTGCGTGAGTGGCTTTTAGCTAGTGCTCAGGCGGAGGTAGAGGCAGCGAGTTGTCATTCCCAAAAATTAGCTGAGGAGAAAATGTCGATGATCCAGTGGGCAGAGCGTGCCGCGTTAGAGGGTTATAAGGATAATTTCTCCTGGGCGCTTAAGTATTTGGACAATGGTAAAAACGAGTTGTTCTCTCGGTTGGGGGAGTTTGGTTCAACTGTGGGAAGCGCACTAGAGGAGCAGGAAATAAAGCTGCGTAAACTCAGTATTGAATATGACGAGGAGTTGTATCCCCAGCTCATGTCTTCTATTGCTGAGCACAGGTGGCTCATCGGCCATGGACTGCGCCTTGCTGCCCTAAGTACCTTGGAGTCACGCGAAGTTGTTGACAAATTTGGGGCGGTGGTGCAGTGCGCGCTTGCGCGTGGCAAGGCAGAAGATATAGAGGAGCTCCATGAGATTGGTCTAGTGAAAGTTCTTGCTGATAAGGTGCACGGTTATAATGAGTAACGCATATGATGACCTTGGTCGCCGCAATGGGGAGATGAAGGCTTTGAGCTTCCAGCCGAGCAGCTTGGAGCGCGACTGTGATTATCCCATAGGGGTAATTATGGAGGGGCTAACCTTGGCCCGCCATCGTCTTTGAAAATGCAGAGGCGCACCGATTATTATTTGAAGCCCGATGAGTCCCAGCAGCAGTGCCCATTTTGCTCGACCCCGCGACATCTTGAATCCTTTCAAGACTGGAGAAGGAAATCCCTTTAAAGGAATCTCTGGAAGCTCATGCTACTAGACTTTCCAAGGGGAAAGGTGTTAAAGCCAAGGCTATTTTGTGTGGTATTGGCACAGATAAGATCTTCCTAGGTTTGACGGGGTACCTGTTAGTGTTGCCACGGTATCTCGCCAAGACGTGCCGATTTGTTGAAAGCTAAAGGAGGTCGGGAGCCGGCGGCATGATGGAGGATCATCTCTTAGGCGTTGTAATAGCATGTAGGTTATATCTGCGTTGTAAATATCATTTTGTAAGAACTCATGGTCCTTAATGAAATATCCCTTTTTGTGTGTTGATGTGGTTACAACTTGTAGTGTTTGTACTAGTTTTCCGTCTTTACGTAAAAACGTTCTCATTGTCTAAGAATCAAACTGTAAAAACGCCCTTGCTTCATGTTGGGAATTCTACTAAGTTAGATTTCTGCTGATGTTTCTGCCGAAGGATTCTGCTGAAGTTCAAGGTTTATGCTGAAGAACAGAATCTGTTGAAGATATATTATAGTATAGATAGTTTCTGCGGAAATAGTTATTCCGTGTTTTCTATAGTTAGTTAGGATATGCATGAGCTTTATTAGGAAGTGATTATGTATATCTTATTTAGTTTTATGTTTATCTGTTTCTTAGGAAACAACTTAGGGTTCCTTGTCTATAAAAGGAACACAATAGAATGTATTATGTACGAGTTAGAAAAACAAAGTTTTAGTAATATAAAGATCCATAGAGGATCAACGAGTTCTTAGTTATTTGTGTTTGTGCTTATATTTCATTTCCGCTAAAGAATATAAGTCGTAGAGATTGTCTATTAGTTTGCTTGTGATTACTTAAGTAATACTAACGACCGCTGAGTGCTCAAGATCTATCAAGGTCTTACGTTTCTACAAGTGGTATCAGAGCCTCGAGAGAGTCTCTACGATACTAAGAACAGTCTTTTCTAAACACTCATACAACCAACACAACATTCACCATGCCTGGATCACAAGATGATATCGAAATCACCAACAACCAGAACACCACTCATATGCAACATCTGAGCCTATCGAACAAAGAACGCCAAGTTTCCTTACTTAAAGAGGGAGGAATATGATTTATGGGCAATGAAGATGCAAAACTGGATTTCCAACATTGATGGGAATATGTGGGAGATCGTAAGGAAGAGAAACAGTTTGAAGAGGACTACCACAGATGCTGATGGTAACATGACTTTCGTTCCTCCTAAAACTGCTGAAGAGTTACTGGTGGTTCAGAGAGAAACCAAAGTGAAAACGATTCTTCTTCAAGCTATTCTTGAGGATCACTTGAGTGATTTTCACTTCATGCAAGATGCTAAGGATATATGGTTGGCTATTAAAGCCAAGTTTGGAGGGAATGAGGAGTCTAGGAGAATGAGAAAATCGATGCTAAGACAACAGTTTGAAGACTTTCAAATCTCTGAAGAGGAAGGACTTCACAAGGGCTATGACAGGTTTCACAAGATTTTAAGTCAGTTGAATCAGCTTAAGGCAAAGCCAGATAATGATGATTGTAATTCTAAGTTCTTGAGATCTTTACCTCAATCCTGGCTACAAGTGAGCATTGCTTTCAAAACTAAAGGTGGGCTGGATATGCTTACTTTTGATGAGCTGTACAACAAACTTAAAGCTCTTGAGCATGATGTAAGAAGTCCTTATCGTACATCCTCCACTGCTAGTCACACAGCTTTTGTTGGGGCCTCTACCCCTAAGTTGATTCATGCTCCAAGTCCCACTTACTCATCATCATCTTACACTACTACTCCATCAAGCTCTCACTCTCAATCTAGTGGTGTAATGGAAGATGTGCTTGGATCCTTCTTTGCTGATTATGATCCTCAGCAGGAACTTGCTTATGAGGATTTGGAACAGATTGATCCACTGGAGATGGAGGAGATGAAGTTGAAGTGGCAAGTGGCCATGCTATCTATGGAAATCAAGAGATTTGAGCGTAAGGCTGGGAGGAAGTTTGGTTTTCAGGGACGAGATCCAGCCAGGTTTGACAAAAAGAAGGTCAAGTGCTTTACATGTCATCAGATGGGTCACTTCTCCAGGGAATGCAAGGATAGGAAGGTTGGTGATGAGGTGAGATACTCTTCCTATCAGCAGAATCAAAGGGATGCTGGCACTTCAAAGACTGGATCCTCAGTTGCTATGGTTACTTTGGATGCTAATGTAGACTGGAAGCTGCATGATCAGGAGAATGATGAAAGTTCTGGTGCTGATAACATTGGGTTGCTGGCACACTGTACTTCAGAGGATAGGCATGATCAAATTGCCTTGATGGGCCTCTCGTGTACAAAATTGTTTGTTTGGTTGTAGTGAATGTTACAATGAACTTAAAGAAGCATATGATATTTTGAAACCTAAATATAATGAATGCTATGTTGAAGTTGAAGCTTATAAACAGGCATTAAAAACATTAGAAAGACAAAAGGTTTGGTTTCAGAAGAATCAAATAGCTTATGATGAGAAGATTAGAGTGTTAGAAAGTGATCTTGAATGTACACAAAATGACTTAAAAAGGTCTGAGAAATTGAAAGCTGATGTAGTTTCTGAAAACAAAGAACTTAAAGAAGAACTAGATGCTGAAATAGCTAGACATAAACAATGGTTAATATCTGGTAATAATCTAGCTAAAGAAATCTATAGTAGTCAATCTGAGACCTCTACAATAGGTTTAGGTTTTAAAAAGTATGTAGGATTAGAGGCTAGACATGATGGGCGTAAAACTACACCAGCAGGCTTAGCTAATTATGTCAAAGAAGGTGACCTACATGTGCGTGGATCTATTAGAGGAATACCTATGCCCGTTGACCTTTCCATTACTGTTGACTTTGATGGATCACATCATCTTTATGGCAAAAAGTCAAAAGACTTGCCTGACCCTGATTCTTCATCTAATGATTTTGTCTCTTGCTCTAACAGTGACAAATCTTATGATCGAGGGTCTACTTCTTATGCCAGCTGTGATTCAAGTGATAAGTCAGACCTACCCAAGACCTCACCCAAGCCTGCACCCAAGACACCCTACAAGCCTTTTAGAGTTGCTGTTGAAGAATTATCTTCCAAGCCAGTTTCCTCTGAAGACTTGTCTTTTAAGTCTTTGCATAATAATACTGTTAAAAACAATTCCTTTAATGTTTCTGGTTTGAATGCTTTTACATGTAATAGAACATCTTTTAATAAATCTTCTAAAAAGAAGACATGTTTTGTTTGTGGAAGCAAATTTCATTTGATTAAGGATTGTGATTTTTATGAGCAAAGACTGGGTGCATGTGCTAATCGACCATCTAGACCAATGTGGACCAATGTTAATGATATACCACCTTATGTTCTACAGGCTACCCATAATAACTCTTCTTCATTCCCTTGGAGAAGATCTGTTGATAAACCATATGTGCAACCTACTAGTTCATATTTTACACATGGTTATTGGCCTGGATGTGTTGACTCTATGTATGTTGGGAAGGGTTATAGAAATACTGTTGTGAAGCCCTCAGCAGGTTGTTCTTGGACACAAAAGGGACCCAAACAATAATGGAAACCCAAGAACAATAGTGGATCTTTTAAACCTGCTTGGCCTAACTCTCATGATCCACAAGGCAGGTTCAAGTCAGTGATGACTTGAGCCTCAAGAGTGTACTAATTTTTGTATATTTTATTGTTGTTGTTGTAGGATCATACTCTTAAGCACAAGGAAGTTGGCATTGTTGATAGTGGTTGCTCAAGGAGCATGTCAGGAAATAGAGATTTGATGCATAATTTTGTACCCATTGAAGGAGGAGGCAATGTGACTTTTGGTGGAAGTGATGGTAGAATCACTGGGAAAGGGACCATCAAAACACCTCAACTGGACTTTAAGAATGTGTACTATGTCAAGGAACTACAACACTTCAACTTGTTCTCAGTCTCACAAATCTGTGACACAAAGAACAAAGTACTCTTCTCTGAGGATGAATGTCTTGTGTTGTCTAAAGACTTCAAACTCCCAGAAGATACATCCGTTTTGCTGAGAGTTCCTCGTACTCACAATCTATACACATTCAACTTAAATGATGTTCAACCAGAAGGTGACTTAACTTGTTTGGTGGCTAAAGCATCCCTAGATGAGTCTACAAAATGGCATAGAAGGATGGCTC
Source organism: Chrysanthemum makinoi (assembly GCA_910596185.1). Lineage (NCBI taxonomy): Eukaryota > Viridiplantae > Streptophyta > Magnoliopsida > Asterales > Asteraceae > Chrysanthemum > Chrysanthemum makinoi. The sequence goes on from OU343220.1 coordinate 291,822,082, forward strand.
ATGTGAACTTCAAGACCATTAACAAGCTTTCTAAACTGGGTCTTGTTGAAGGACTTCCTTCAAAGGTTTTCACCAATGAACATAACTGTGTTGCCTGCAAAAAAGGAAAGCAACACGAGCCTCTACAAAGCAATTAATGCAGTGAGCCTTATTTCAGAACCTCTTCAGTTGCTTCACATGGATCTTTTTGGTCCAACTCAAGTACGTAGTATTGATCACAAATACTTTTTTCTGGTAATCACTGATGGATTTACCAGGTTTTGTTGGGTGTTCTTTCTGAGAACAAAAGATGAAACATCTCCAGTTTTAAGAGAGTTTATTACCCTTGTTGAAAATCAGCTGAATAAAAAGGTTAAAGGTATCCGGTGTAATAATGGGACAGAGTTCAAAAATGCTGTATTGATAGAACTCTGTAAGTCTAAAGGTATCAAAAGGGACTATAGCACTCCAAGAACCCCACAACAAAATGGGGTGGGTGAACGAAGAATAGGACCACGATAGAGGCAGAAGATCTATGCTTGCACTCTAAATTACCCACAATGTTTTGATGAAGCAGTTGGCACAACTTGTTATGTTCTGAACAGGGTATCTATCACTAGACCTCACTTTAAGACACCTTATGAACTTCTCTATGGGAAAGTTCCTGCTATTCACTACCTTAAACCTTTTGGATGTCAAGTGACTATATTGAATACTAGTGATCCACTGGGTAAATTTGATGAGAAGGCTGATGAGGGTTATATTGTGGGTTATTCGGCTCATAGTAAGGCGTATAGGGTATACAACTTGAATGCTAGGAAGATAGAGGAGACTTTGAACCTGAGATATCTGGAAGACAAGCCTAATGTTCAAGGACAAGGTCATGTTTGGTCTTTTGACCTTGATTACTTAACTGATTATTTGGGTTATTCTAGACATGTAGCTAACCAAAATGCAGGTTCACAAGAGTCACCCAATGACAGTGCTGCTACCATGAATGCTGATTCTGATAGTGAGTTTGAGGATGATGAGCATCCTATTTTTGTACCTTCTTTCTCCCCTAATAATTTTTCAGATGACACTTCCAAAGTTACTACTGATGAGAGTGAAGATGAGTCCAGCTATGCAGAGGACCTTGCTAGGCTTAAGAAACAAGAGTATGCAGCTAATCTAGAAGCTGAGAGGAATGCTGAGGAGGCTGCAAGAGAAGCAATCGTGAAATCACACTTCTGTGAGAAAGTGATCTGCTTCTCCTATCATCACCAATTCGGCGAAGGTTATGCGTTTCTACTCCCATTTCTACTAGAGTGTCCACAGACTTTGGGGAACCTTATACATGTTTTCCAAGACCTTCAGATCTTGGTAATCATCAACCCAAAGCTGGAATCTTCACCTCACCTTCCTATGATACTGATTTTGAACCTACTGTGACTAATCTTGATACCTCCATTGATGTACACACCACTGCTACTAAAAGGATCAACATTGCTCATCCACAGTCCAATATTATTGGTGATCCTCATGCACCTGTTAGAACTAGGGGCACAATGACAAGTTCAAAATATGGTCAAGTGGCTTTTATCTCTTATGTCTCCAACTAGCAAAGAGACAATCACACAGACTTTGATCATTGTCTGGTTGCTTGTTTTCTTTCTCAAGTGGAACCAACCAGTGTTACTCAAGCTCTTGAAGATTCAAGTTGGCTTGAAGCAATGCAAGACGAGATGCAACAGTTCCAAAATCAGCAGGTTTGGATTTTAGTCCCACTACCTGAAGGGAAGTATGCAATTGGGACAAAATGGATTTAAAAAAATAAAAGAGATGCAAGGGGTGTTGTGATTAAAAATAAAGCAAGATTAGTGGCTCAGGGGTTCAGACAAGAGGAGGGGATTGATTATGATGAAATGTTTGCACTTGTTGCTAGAGTTGAGGCCATTCGTATATTCTTAGCCTATGCTTCTTACATGGGTTTCATGGTGTATCAAATGGATATTAAAGGTGCATTTTTGTATGGTGAAATAGAAGAGGAGTTTTATGTCACTCAACCTAAAGGATTTGAAGATCCAGACCATCCAAATCATGTTTATAAGGTAGTTAAAGCTCTCTATGGACTACATCAGGCACCTAGAGCATGGTATGCTAGGCTATCATCATTTATGCTGAAGCATGGCTATCGAAGATGTGCCATTGATAAAACACTTTTCCTGAAGAAGAATTCCACAGACATCATTCTTGTGCAAGTTTATGTGGATGATATCATATTTGGGTCCACTAAAGAAGCTTGGTGCAGGGAGTTTGAGGAGCTGATGAAGGGAGAGTTTCAGATGAGTGCAATGGGGAGCTTACTTTCTTTTTGGGTCTCCAAGTTCAGAAACGATGGTATCTTTATCAGTCAGGACAAATATGTGAGGGACATCTTGAAGAAGTTTGGTATGGAGAGTGTCAGGACTACCACAACACCTTATGAAGCTCCAAAGTCAAAGACAAATAATGAACCAGATCTACCTGTGAATGTTCATTTATACAGATCTATGATTGGTTCATTGATGTATCTAACAGCTTCTAGACCTGATATCACTTTTGCTGTGAGTGCTTGCTCTAGACATCAAGTCACTCCACTTGCTTCACATCTGAATGCAGTCAAGAAGATCTTTAAGTATTTGAAAGGCCAACCTCATTTAGGTCTTTGGTACCCAAAAGAGTCTCCTTTTAAACTGGAAGCATATAGTGACAGTGATTATGCTGGTGCAAATCTGGATAGAAGATCCACAACTGGAGGTTGTCAATTCCTTGGAAAGAGACTGATTTCTTGGCAATGCAAGAAACAAACTATTGTGGCTACCTCATCTTGAAGGTAGTATGTTGCCTGCCAAATTGCTGTGGACAGTTCTTTGGATACAAAATCAATTGTTGGATTATGGGTATAACTTCATGAACACAACAATTTTTATTGATAATCAAAGTACTATATGCATTGTTAAAAATCCAGTTTTCACAGTAGAACTAAGCATATTGAAATCAGGCACCACTTTATAAGAGATGCATATGAAAAACATTTGATAAAAGTGGTTAAAATTCATACTGATGATAATGTGGCATATTTGTTAACAAAGGCTTTTGATGGACCAAGGTTTCAGCACCTTGTGGTCCATATTGGTATGCTTAACCCTTAACTGCAAAGTTTAAGGGGAGGCATATGCCTCAGGGGAGGATTTATGTTGTAAACTTTGTATATTAGTTTAATTTGTTTTGTTAACACTAACAAGCTAATGTTTTGTGAGTTTTGTTTGTTTTGGTTTGGTTTGTGTGTTTCTCTGTGACTGTTTTGCAGTTCTAGTTTATCAAGTTTGGTTCATCGGAATATGGTCAAGTAAGCTTAAAAGATTGTTTCTTCTGAAAGCTAAGTACTGGAGTGAGCTATTTGTTTCTACTGAAGAGAAAAGTACTGAAGTTAATTGTTCATTCATTCATTCAAGAAACAGTTTACAGCTTACAGCTTACAGATTACAATCAACTTCATAAGGATATACATGATCTACTTAACCTATACAAGCACCTATCATCGTCTAGCCTATATCTTCTATCTCGATGGCTGGATATGCATGACCAGTACGACGAAGATGCTAAGGATCAAAATGGGAAGGATGGATTAAGGAAACCATAGATGATGAAGATGAATACACATTGTCCTTTGTGCTTCATCTAATGGTTTCACCAAAAAGCAATAAATCCATCTTCCTTATCCCCTTCCCTTATACGATACGAGATGAAGCACCAAACCATGGCGCAGGAAGAGCGAGCACCACCTCTCTTTCTGCACGAGGACTTTGTTGAGGCTGAGGTGCTGAAGGTTGGGAGTATGATGTTCTCTCCTTGTAGGAGTCATTAGAGTCATCAGAAGATGCACTTGGATTCACTACACTATCATCATCAGAAGAACTGAGAAATGGGGATTTCAAAGGTCGAGGGTCATGTGGACATAGGAAAAACTGAAGGAAATCATCACTAGATGATGATGATGATGGAGAGGAGGTTGGATCAATAACCTCTGGTTGGTTTTTCATGGTTGATTATGGTTGATTGTGGTTTTTGGAGAAACTAGGGTTTGTGAAGAAATTTGGGGTTAATTGATGAGAGATAAGTGTGCATTGGGGAGTGTTTTATAGACGGTTTCAAGGCTTAATAAGATTTAATGCGAGTTGGGTGAAACAGTAAAAAGATATTTACTGAAGCTTCTTGAATACGTGATTTGTTTCTGCTGATTGAAGTCTTCGGCAAAATGACCATTGTTTCTGCTGAAGGTGAAATTTAGATTTGGTTAATGGTGCATTACACGTCACTTTGGTCAACAACTTAATAAATTTGACCAAAATTTGGGAAAATTCTACTTATACCCTATTCGAATATCTTCATCTAAAATTAACTGATTCCCACTTCATTCGATTTAAACACACTTTCAGTTGATTAAATCGTAACCCATTATCTCAATTTCTCATGGCGCTTCAATTGAAAAATGATCATAACAAAGTTGCGTATTTGGGAAAAGCGAAAGGGCATGAAATTTATGAACCTATGGTGGAATTCTTGAAGCGATCTAAGATTCATTATGCTTTAACGCATTCTCCGGACGTTGTTTATGAATCGTTAGTTACACAATTTTGGGCAACTGCTGTGAAGAGAAGTAATACAGAGATCATTGCTATGGTTGACGGAACAGAGCATGTTATTACAGAGGAGTTGATTAGAAGAAAACTTTGTTTGGATGATGAGAATGGGGTTTATCATTTGAATACTGAGGAGTTACTTGGTGGTCTAAGAGCTGTGGGATATATGGGTACAAGAACTGATATGTGGCTGAAGAACAAGCTTTGTCCTACATGGTGGTTTTTGGTACACACTTTACTGCAGTGTATTAGTAATAAGTCAGGGGGTTGGGATCAATTTTCTACACAATTGGGGTGTGGGGTTGTATGTTTATCACAGGGTTTAACTTACAATTTTTCTAAATATATTTTTGATAATATGGTTGAAAATGTTCAAAAGAAAAAGCATAAGTTTTTAATGTACCCTAGATTTTTGGAAATAATTTTAGACATATCAGCCCAAACCCAAGCTTTTTGTCCCATAGGAACTTTGACTTCTAAACTGTTTGCTTCTACGAAAACTAATTATGTGGGGGAACATCATCCTTTGCTAGCAGCTATGTTGCCTCAAGGCAATGAGGCTGCTGATGAAGGGAATGTTGTTGAATCTCCACCCTCTACTACTATTGCTGCTGATGGTAATCCATCAGTTGCTATGGATGAGGGCCCTTCTAATACTGCTGAAGCATCTCATGTTGCTCCTGACCAACCACCATCTACACCTTTGACCATACCTTCACCCAGTCCATCACCTACTCAGGTTACTCCTGCTGATTTTGAAACTGATAGGATGCATACACCTAGTCCTATTAGAGTACCTGTTGATGAAAGCTCTCCTATGTTTGAGCAAGACCATTTTACTGCTGAAAGATCCAATGAAGCTCCCATTTCCACAGAGCAATCTGCTGGTGGAGCTGAGGATCCTGTTACTCTTACTTCTATCTATGATTTGCTCAACAGGACTGTCCAAGAGGTTGTTGATCTGAAAAAGGAGCTTGCAGATACTAAATTTTCACTTGGTGGTGAGATTGTGGAATTGAAAAGAAAGGTTCAGGATTTGGAAGAACAACTGGGTAATAGTGGACAAAGGAGAATTGATGTTTCTTCTGATGCGGAGCAAGTGGATGTTAATTTGGATTCACTTGATATTTTGGCTGATGTGGCTCAACAATCTAATGCTTCTACTCCAATGGATGTTAAATCAGTAAAACAAAAGGCACCAATTTTGTTTACTAGAAAGAGGAGAAGGCAATCTTTGAGCAAAGATAAATTGCAAAGTGAAGATGTTGCAACTGCTGAAGAGCATATTATTGCTGATACTCCTATGATGGAAGTTGCTCCTGAAGTTGGTCAAGCTTCATCTGTGCAAGCACAACACCTTCTACACCTTCAGCTGATACTACTGAAGTCTTTCTTGCTGGAAGAAGTTTTAATTTGGATCCAGCAGTTGATGTCTTTTCCACACCTGTTGAAGATCTATCTCAACATGTTTCTTCTGATGCTAATCTGAATGTCTCTTCTGAAGTTCTTATGAGTGATACTTCTCCAGTTGATGTTGTTCATAAGTCTGCTGATCAAGGGAAAGGAGTAATGATTGATGATGAGCTTGGTCCAGATCTGGTAAGTGAACAAGAAATGAAAGAACAAGAAAGATTGTTAGATGAGTGTGCAGAGATGAAGAAAAGTGATGAATTGGCTAAAAAGCTTGCAGCTGATTCTACTTCTAATTTGCCTTCTGAGAGACGAAAAGAACTGGATGCGTTGGCTACTCAGATCCCTGGTGCACAATGGGATGTTTATACTCAGCAAGCTGTTTCCAATCCTACACTTGCTCAGAGTATTTTAGGTGCATCATTTGATAGTGAAGATTATGCTGCACAAATGGTGGCCCTAGGACGAAAACGAAAGCAAGAGGCAGCTGACAAGAAGAAAGCTCTTACTGCACAAAAAGCTAAAGCTAGAAGAGAGAAACCACCCACTGCTGCTCAAATGAAAACATACATGAGAACTCTTGTACTTCATCAGAGTTGTACTATCTTTAATTCTGGGTTGAAAAAGAAGCAAGTCTGGGCTTTACCTGATGCTGAGTTGCAGAGACTATATCAAAGGATTATGAAACAGACTGCACCATCTTCGAAAAAGAGAATTGCTGATAATACAGATGCTCCACAGGCAAAGAGGCCTAAGACAATTGAGATTGTAGATAATTTTGATGATGTTACACCTCCGAAGGATACTCCAGTTGTTACTACTAAAGTCTCTACTGAAGATAAACCTTCAGCTGAAAAGGTTAAATCTGCTGAACCTAATACTGAATCTTCTATCAAATTGCCTAGTGTTGCATTTATAGATTTAGAAGGAGAAGAGATGGGGAGGAAAGCTGAGATTGCAGCTGCTAAATCTAAGAAGGCAAGAATGATGCTTGATAGAATGTATGAATTGAGAAATGTTGGTCCAGTTAAGTCTACTTCTTCTATTCCTGCTACAGATGTCACTGATGAATCTAAGGAGCTATCATGTATGGAAATTTATATACCTGGGAGGAGGAAGAAAAGAATGTCTAAACGAAAACATACTTCTTTATGGAGATCTGTGAAATCATCTGGGACACACACATCTAAGGTTAAGAACACTTCTCAGGATAATTCTTTGGATCATAAAGCTGATGAGTCAATTTTCATTAGAGAAGGATCTGCTAATGTTTTTCCTGAAGGATCTCATGATGTGTTAACTGCTTGGACTCTGACTGAAGGAGAGCTTAATACTATTTTTAGACTGGACAAATCTTTTATGAAGTTTAACTTTTTAAAGGAAATATTTCATCTGGTGGATAGGCAAGACTTGCATACGCTGTATGATCTTGTTTCTAAGCATTATGAGCAAAATACACCACAGGGTTCTGGTTTGTTCTTATTGGGTGATCTTCACGTGTTGTTTGATTCTCAATTTCCAACTGGTAAAGGGTATCATATTTGGAAGAATTCACATAAGTGGAAGGTTGAGACTTGGAGATTTTATCCTTTGCCTTTTGTTCATGTGGTGGAGACAAAGAGTGGGATTACTGTTTGTATGTTTGCTGATAAGATGTATCCCTTGTCTATGAGGCTTATGGAAAGAATGCTTAGACAAAAGTTGGAAGTTCCTCCAGATCCAATTGGTAATGATAGGTTGCATGCTGAACAATGTGTTGGAATCATCAAGACTCAGCTTCTGCAACATAGAGCATCATCTTGATTGTGGTAATTTGTATAGTTTGTAATATATTTGTTTTATGTTATTTTTCTTAGTTAAAAAAAATGTTTGTATATTTTTGGTTTGTCTAACTTTTATTGCAGGTTTGTTGTATATTATTGATGGTTATTAACTCACCAGATGTACTTTGTGTATATCAAAGAGTTGGCTAGTCCAAAGGGTACAGCTTTGGTAAAGACACATCCAATCTGTTGATAGCTGTAATGGTTTGTTCAAAATCATAGGGTTTGCACCCACCCATGCTTAATTGCTGAGGGTTGTATGGTCATCAATTCACCATGGTTTATTCCTTTTTGGAATCCAAGAATTGACTAGCCCACAATTATATGGCTTGTGGTAAAGGCAGTGGAATACCATATTTGGTAATCAGTTCACCAATCCTAAGAATTGACTAGTCCTGAGCAAACGGCTACAGGTAAAGACATATCAAATCCGTTATATGGTTACTGGTTTGCTAATAAATCAGATGGTTATCAGTGTACCATAGTTTTCGAAATTAAACATTTGGCTACTCCAGTAGTGATGGCTATTGGTAAAGAGACATCAAATCCATTATTTTCAATGATTCACCTCTCACAGGAGTTAACACACATGGATGTGATGAGAATAGTCTGAAACTCACATGTTTTGATGTACATTATGTCATTTGTTGCTGCAAAGAACTGGAGCTTTAAAGATTTGTCATCATCGAGGTGTTATTATTTTGTTTCTTTGCTGCTGATGTTTGAGTACAATCCTCTAAAGCGTTGGAGATCTATCAAGAAACTAGAACTTAACCAAGTCAAATTCCAGTTTAGGGGAGGATTGTTGGGAATTCTACTAAGTTAGATTTCTGCTGATGTTTCTGCCGAATTATTCTACTGAAGTTCAAGGTTTATGCTGAAGAACAGAATCTTCTGAAGATATATTATAGTATAGATAGTTTCTGCAAAAATAGTTATTCCATGTTTTCTATAGTTAGTTAGGATATGCATGAGCTTTATTAGGAAGTGATTATGTATATCTTATTTAGTTTTATGTTTATCTGTTTCTTAGGAAACAAGTTAGGGTTCCTTGTCTATAAAAGGAACACAATATAATGTATTATGTACGAGTTAGAAAAACAAAGTTTTAGTAATATAAAGATCCATAGAGGATCAACGAGTTCTTAGTTATTTGTGTTTGTGCTTATATTTGATTTCCGCTAAAGAATATAAGTCGTAGAGATTGTCTATTAGTTTGCTTGTGATTACATAAGTAATACTAACGATCTGCGAGTGCTCAAGATCTATCAAGGTCTTACGTTTCTACACTTCACATATATGTGGAATTCATAATCATGTATGGATTATCATACTTATAATGTCTAAGTATAATCGTGTATGTTATGATATGCAGCGTGTTGTAAATATCATAGCAAGGAGCCAAGAGTCTTGGTTCCTGGTTTGTTAAACGTGCACAGTGTGCGTTGTTGCGCATCCGTCGTGGAATGCGCATCGAACTTATTCCAACGTCTTGAAAATATGGTGTTTAACAAAGATGCATCATCCAATGTTGATGGGTTTGCAACCCTCTTACTCAACGAGTTATTTAGTAGGTTTACTCATCCTTTGTACCATCGTAGGTGTATTATGTGCATGCACGCCATGTAGGCAAAAGATAATATAACAACAATGTTGAGATATGAATAATACGTAAATAACAAATTAAAATGTGTCATGGAGTTAGCTAGAAACCACGACATTTTATTAATACTTGCAAGTTTTTGTAAAAAGAAAAGAAAAAACTTTGCCTCAACAAAATGTAAATACACGGATATTTATTGAACACTATACTAAAGTGCAGGAGTATCCGTGCGCTGGGCCGTAGCCATTCCTAGAGATAGCATCGTTTGAGATTGCAGATGTTCCATGTGAGTGGTAGCTCACGGCCATCCATGTCACGCAGCTTGTACGCGACTTTTCCTAATGCTTCAATGACCTCATAAGGTCCTTCCCACTTCGGTCCAAGTTTTCCTGTATCTTCTGCGTGGCTTGCATCATTGGCGCGGTATACGAAGTCACCTGGTCTAAATGAAACACTGCGCACTTTGGCATTGTAGTATCCCTTCATTTTTTACTTAGCTCTTGCTTCACATATAGCTGCTCGTTCACGCCTTTCTTCCAACAGTTCCAAGTCGATACGCCGTTCATCGTCATTTGTTGCAACGTTAACTTCGGCGGTGCGAATAGTTGGCATCCCAATTTCTGCTGGTATGACGGCTTCTGTCCCATAGACGAAGGAAAAGGGAGTGTCTCCCGTGCTAGTTTTGATTGAAGTGCGGTGCGCCCACAAAACATGAGATAATTCTTCCACCTACCTTCCTTTGTGTTTGTTTAAGCGTGCTTTAATTCCTTCACCTAGACTACGGTTTGCACGTTCGACCAAACCATTGGTTTGTGGGTGTTTAACTGACGCGAAGTGTTGTACAATATTTAGTTTCTCGCACCATTCCTTGAAAGGGTTGTCACAGAATTGTTTTCCGTTTTCTGAAATGATTTCCCCAGGTAATCCAAAACGGAATACAATATTTTCCCAAACAAACCGTTTTACCTGATTTCCTGTGATTGTCACGACTGCCTTTGCTTCAATCCACTTAGCGAAACAGTCTATAGCCACTATGAGGAATTTCAATCCTCCTGCTGCAACAGGGAAGGGTCATGCAATGTCAATACCCCATTTATAGAATGGCTATGGCGACGTAATAGGCGTTAGCTCTTGTTGTGGTTGGCGTGGAATAGGTCTGTGAACCTGGCAATCGCCACACTTTCTTATTAAGTACCGTGCATCCCGGTGCATTGTAGGCCAGTAATATCCTGACCGTAAAGCGCGCGCCACAACGGACCATGGTCCGGAGTGCATACTACATGAACCAGCATGGATTTCTCTGAGTACGTAATCTGCTTGAAGAGGTCCTACACATCAAAGCCATGGTTGTAAAAATGAACGCCGATATAGTATACCGTCTCGAAGTTCAAACCTCTGTGATGTACGTCGTATCCTTCGGGCGTCCTTTTGCTCTCGGGGCAATACGCCCTTGCTTATGAACTCGACTATTGGGGTCATCCATGTAGGACCTTGTTCCTCTATCATCGTGGATATCTCCATCTCCATGATGGACTTGCTCTTCAGGGTTTCCACCAATACTTGTTTTGACAGGTGCGCAAATCTTGTGGATGCAATCTTGCTTAATGCATCCGCCTTCCTGTTCTCCCCCTTGGGAACTTGTTTGATGGTAAACCTGTCAAAGTCCTGGATTAGGGACTTGGTCTTGTCAAGATATTGAACCATGTTTTCCTCCTTAGCCACATACTCGCCTAAAACGTGGTTGGCTACTTATCGGGAATCCACATTTGCTTCTAGGTTACGTATGCCCATTCGAGCTGCAATGCGTAGTCCTGCAATCAAGTTTCATACTCTGCCTCGTTGTTTGTTGCTGTGAACTCAAAACGCAGTGCGTAAGTGAATTCCGTTCCATCCGGACTCGTGAGAATAAGGCATGCGCCTGACCCGTCCACACATGAGGATCCATCCATGAATAAGATTCATGGTTCTTGTAATTCCACCTTGTTTTGGGAGGGTGTGTCATCAGTGTCCGGTTTTTCGATGATGAAGTCTGCTAGTATCTGCCCCTTAACTGCGGTACGTGGTCTGTAAGAAATGTTATGCTCACCTAGCAACACACTCCACGTAGACGCCCCGATGCGTCAGGTTTGGAGATGATTTGCTTGATAGGTTGGTCCGTGATCACCGCTATTGGTGCGCTCGGAAGTACCTGCAGCCGTTTAGCAGCGAATACTAGCGCCAAGACCAACTTCTCCATTGCACTATAGTTAATCTCCGTTTTCTTGAGCGCTTTGCTTACAAAGTATACCGGTGTTTGTACTGAATCCATGTCTGTTAGAAGGACCGCGCTAACTGCTCCATGAGTAGCGGATAGGTACATAATTAGTTCTTCCCCGGGTGGGCGACTAACGTGGGAGCGCTGCTAAGTGTTGTTTAAGCTGTATAAAAGCTTTTGCCTCCGCTGTCGGTGGAAATCCCCTTTTTGTACACTTCTTGAGCGTTTTGAAAAGAGGTAGTGACTTGTCTGCTGATTTGGATAAGAATCTGTTTAATCCGGCTAGTTTTCCATTCAAGGACTGGACTTCCTTCAACGTGCGCGGTGAGGGAAGTTGAATAACAGCCTTTGTTTTTTCTGGACACGGTTTAATGCCATTGGGCTCTATCAAGTATCCTAGGAACATGCCCTCTGTAGCGCCAAAGGTGCATTTCTTAGGATTTAACTTCATGTTGATATCTCGTAGTGTTTTAAATGTCTCCTCAATGTCACGCACCAATTCATCCTCCGTATGGCTTTTTATGACAAGATAATCAACATAAACCTCTAGGTTGTGGCCCACCTGCTTTTCAAATACGTTATCCACCAATCGCTGGTAGGTAGCGCCTGCGTTCTTCAAGCCAAAGGGCATCTTAGTGTAACAATAAACGCCTTGGCTTGTATGGAAGGCCGTTTTTTCCTCATCTTCCTTTGCCATCTGAATTTGGTGGTATCCTTTGTATGCGTCTAGGAAGCATTTAAGTGGGTATCCACATAAAGATTCTACCTTCCGTCTATCTCCGGTGGCGGGTAGCATCTTGTGGACATGCCTTGTTGAGATCGTGAAGTCCACGCACATCCTCCACTACCATCGCTTCTTGACCATCACTGGGTTGGAAAGCCAGTCATGGTAGTAGACTTCTCTCATGATACCTGCGTCCACAAGTTTATGTACTTCGCCAGATTGCTTATGCGCGCTCTAGAGCTGGCCGCGCTTCTTCGTCGTCTGGGGGTATCCTTGTCGGATTCGCAACTTGTGTTCTGTAATTAAGCGTGGTACACCAGTCATGTGTTTTGGTTCCCATGCGAAGATATCCAGGTTCTTTTGCAAGAGTGCGCACACGGCTGCCCTGCCGTTATCAGTCAGCGATCCTCCAATAGATATCTCTTGTTCTGGGTACTCAGGATGAATTGCAACCCTCAGGTTTGGTACATTAGGTGCGCGCTGTTCTGGAATGTGCGCCGTCTCCGATGTAACTGTGTTACATTCTCTAGATGGTATGGTAGTATTATAAAGAGTAACAATGTCTCCTTCTACCGGGAATTTGAGCATTCCATGCGCTGTAGATGGTACTGCGCGTATGGCTAAAATCCCTGGTCTTCCAATGATGCCATTGTATGGCGAGGGGGATTTAATTACCATAAAATTCATCCAAGCGTAGTGGAGTGCTCCGATTGCCAACATTGACTAGAAGGCGTATTTGCCCCATGGGCCATATTTTTTCTCCTGTAAAATCGGTTAGCGACGTCTTGGCCGGGATCAACTGACTTCGTATCTCAGGCCGCAGTCGTTTGAAACAGTGTTCATACATGATATCTGCGGATGCTCCTCCATCAACATACATGCGGTGGATGTCGTGACCCCCTGCGTTAATTTCAATGGTGAGCGGTTCTACCACTGTGTTGTCCACATCCAAGGTAGGGAAGGAGATTTCGCTTCCACGGGAAAACTTTTGGCTGATCTTCTGCCTAGTCATTCGTTGCCATGATTGTATCATGTATATGGTATCAGCTTTTTCCTTGGGTACTTCTTTCTTGTTCCCAGTCTTTTGCTTATCCTTCCCCTCCTTGATGTTTTTAACCAAGTGGTCCAATTTGCCTTCTTTTACTAGCTTATCTATTAGCTGTTGCAATTGGACACACTCATTGGTGGTGTGGCCCTTCTGTCCATGGTAGTCGCAGTATCCGTTTCCCACGTGCTTGTCTTTTGGGGTGCGCATCGGTGGAGGCCTTGGGAAGTTCGCGCCTTCCGTCGCGAATATCTCCTTTGGAGTTTTGGTTAACGGGGTATACTTGTCGTTATCTCGTCCGCTCCCTTGGCCGTGGTAATTCTTGTTGCGGTTGCTACTCTGGTCAGTGGATTGTCTCCGGGGCTGTTCTTGTGACCTGTAGTTTGAGTAGCCCTTCCTGCTATCCGCCGCGGCTGCTTCTCCTTGGATAAAGGACTTTGTCCGTTTCATAAGTTCATCAAAGGTCTGGGGGATCTTGTCGTTCAACCTTTTGATGAGTTCTGGGTTATTGATCCCATTCATAAACCCTGAGATCTTCAGTACTTCCGGGCATGCTTTAACCTGTATGCACTCATCTTTGAAGCGCTCCACATAAGCGCTTGTAGATTCCCCCTAGCGTTGTTTAACCCTAGCGAGTTCGACAGGGTTTTTGGCGCACTTTTTCCTCTGAGTGAAGTTCAGGCGAAACGCCTTTCACAATTCTTCAAAACCCTCAATGCTTCTGCGTGGAAGCTTGCGGAACCAATTTCGCGCATTACCCACTAATGTGGAATTGAACATGTGGCACCACACAGGTTGTGGCCAATTTTCGATGGTGGCAGCTGATTCGAAAATTTTTAGGTGATCGTCTGGATCACCCGTTCCGTCATAGGTGTTCACATTGGCGGGCATGCGCCTTCTCTTATTTTCTGAGAAATCACTAATGCGCCGAGTAAACGCATCCACCTTTTGGCGGCGCCAGTGAAGAGACATATCTTCCTCCTGGTCGCGATATCTTCCCCTGGACTTCCGGTGTCCGTTTTGTTGTCCGAGGAATCACCAGAGGGCGTGCTTCCCTTTGTCGGCGCTTGCGCCTACCGTCTGAGGAGTCTCCAGAGGATGAACTTCTTCTCTTTCGGCGCTTGCGCCGACTGTCCTCAGAACCTGAACTTGAGGGGCTTCCACTTGGGGAGCGCCGTCGTCCAAGTCTGTCATGTACCCTGCGGCTTCCAAGCCTATCGTGGACATTGCTACGCCGTCCATCCTCTTCATGTTCTTCTAGATATTGCAGTTCATATGCTTCATCGTTATCTACTCTCCTCCCAACCATGGTAAACACTAGGGGTCGGCGGCTATTCTTTCCGCGCTTATCCCTCTGACGGCGCGATGGGGATGCCTCAGTGTCGAAGTTTAGCCGGGCTTTTAGACTCTGGTTTGACCTCTTTTTCGCCTCCTCTTGCATGAGTGCCGAAGGTTTCGTAGTTTTGAGACACGAAATCGCTTGGTGCTAATTCAGGCGCGACTCCTTCTAGTGCAAGAATATCTGTTTCCATATCTGGGCTCCTGTTTCGGAGAGGTGCGGCTGGCGTTTTTGTGAGGTCCTTTTCTAGTAAGGGAGTGGTATAAAGATTACGTAGTGGATCTTCTACGTTGGTTGTTGTTGTGGCAGCATAGGTTGTTCCCGTGCGCTGTTCCATTGTCGGGAAGACCAGATCTGATCATGGCCCTTGGTTTTTAGCCGCGCTGGTTGTTCTAGAGGCTTGTTTGAGGGCTGATCCGCTTTGCTGTTTCTTCCCTTGTAGGTCACCATGCGATCGCTGATTTTGGTTTCCTTGCTTCGTCATTCTAGTTCTTAGTGTTGGGTCTCACGGATGGTGCCACTTGTTGATACAAAAGTTGGGCATTCTTTGTTTGGACTCCGGTTCCCGTATCAATTGGTTCTTAATGCTTGAGACCTGCGCACTAAGAAAACAGAAAACACCGTTAGGCTTACCGTAGGATTGTCTCCCTCGATTATCCTCCGGCGTGAGAGTAAGTAATCGATTTTTAGGGTTTAGTTAAGAGTTAGGGTTATTAGATCGTACCTTTAATGAGGGCAGGGATACCCTTTATATATACACGAAGTCCTTCTTAGTTTCGTGTTCCGCAACCTATGGCGTATCCCGCCTAAGTCGGGCAATTAATACATATCTCATAAATAAGAGATATCCGATATCCAAAACCATAAATAACTTTGGGTTTGGGACTTCGTGGGCCCAAACTGTTACTGGTTTAGCCAATGTGTACTGGGCTCAATTGCTAGTAGCGTTATTGGCTGGGTTCATGACCCGAATACGGACTATACGTCATCACATGTGGTAGTTATTACAAAACTGTGCTATGCTATCAAAATGAATGATCCTTTTATAAAACTTTGGTCTGTTGAAGTATTAGTGTTTGGGTTAATAGCAGAAGTGGTGTTTAACTAGCTTTTGTTTTTGTTCTTGTAGGAATATGAAGCCAAAGCCATCATTAGAAGTAAACCGAATTACTTTTCTTTAATAACATCCAAATTGGATACAAAATCAAAGAAGTTGTTTCGGGGTACTTGTTTTGGTAAATGGTTGGACCTTTCTTATTTTGACCATGAATCACATATGATAGATTATATCTTACAAAAACAATGTTCTCTGAGTGATGCTAATTATGATATGCCCATTGTATATTATGTGGAAGAACGACCTCTACATTTCGATCGTCCAGAATTTTCTCTTATCACTGGATTTCGTTTTGGAAATGTAAGTTTTAGCTCATATAAGTCAGGACACCTCAATTTTAGGTCAAGCGTTTTCCCACGTAGTGTAGGTCCAAAAGTTACCAACTTAGATATTCTTGGTCTAATTAAGGATGAAGAGGCATTTGGTATTATATGCGACGAAGATGCGGTACGCCTTTGTCTGTTGTTAGCATTGGAGGTTATCTTTATGGGCAGATTATTGGTTCAAGAAGTTGATGATACACTCTTCCGATTGATTGAAAACCTTGATGACTGGGATGTGTTTCCATGGGGGGGAGCATATTTGGAGACATTTGTATGATCAAATATTGGATGTGGAGAATAAACACATGTGGGATTTCCTTCAAGGTATTAACAAAGACCGCAATTTTGTTTCAACATATACGCTTTTGGGCTTTGTTTGGGCTTTCAAGGTTAGTGTTTTTTGTATCAATATAGACAGTGTATGTTACTTATGTTATGTTTTTCTCACTGAACTTCAAGCATTCATTATTATTTTATAGATATGGATACTGGATTCATTTGAAAGAAGCATTCTTTGGTGGAATAAAGTGCCAGGATTAATACCAAGAGGAGTATCGTGGTCAAAGAATGCAACATTTAAAAGATCAGATTATAAGTTTCTTTTTGTAAAGGTAAAATTCTTCATCAAATTTGTATTACTAATTCAATATGTTATTATAGATTAATTTTTGTTGTTGTTGTAAGGAATCGAATCTTGTTCAAGATCTTAGACCGACATTCGTTGAAAGGAAATCTGATTGGTATTTACAGTTTATGGATTTTTTCCATCATTACATACCTAGAACTCCCCCAGTCAGAACCACACATCTTCACGATGAGCATTTGAAGAAGTTGGCCGCAGCACGCAAACGTGGCAAGATAGAACGGAAACATTTACCTATTATACGCAAAAGTAAGAGAAGTATAATAGAGATTAGCATAATTCAGAATGGTGTTATTATAGAGTTGAATGCGTGTTTGTTCAAACTCGAAGCAATTATTTAGGTTCTTGCTCGAGAAAGAAATAGGGTAATATATCATGTTCACTTGTTTACTTACATTGACATCCGTATTTCTTATTGACTTTGTTTTATAACTAACTTTGTTCATTCGCAGGAGAAATTAGAGTTTGATGATGATCTTCGGAATATCAGTGCAGAGTTTTGTGACGAGCTTAATCATGATTTTCTTGAGTTGTTCCAGTCAAGTATGGATACCAGTGGATCAGCGCGTGTAGATGTGGATAACGATGATGATGTTGCAAAGGTAAATTACAAATTGAATGTATATGTAAACTCTTTCCGTACCATAAGATAATATAACATTTGTATACTAATTTAACTTTCACAGGAATTTATTATTCAAGAAGAGTTAAGATTGCGGCATGAAGAATTAGAAAAGGCGCAGTTACAAGAGCAGAATTTGAAGCAAGAGGATAAGAGGTTGAGGATGGAAGAGGATAAGAGGTTGCTGGATGAAAAGGATCGAAATAAAAAGGGCACAACCGTTTAAGAATTCTAATCACTGGAAAAATTCTAGAGCGCGCACGGCACTTACAAAGAGGAGTGAATGTTCTGGTGAAGCTAATGCATATTATTGGAATAAAGCATATGCAGAAAATAAAGCACAATGCTTTGGGTTACTGGATCCAGATATGACGGAAGAGCTTAAGAATGTTAAGCCTTGGGTTGAGGTATGAAAACTACTTCTTAAATTGTTTAAATGATATCTTATTGTTGATTTATGATCATAAGCGTAATTGTGTCCTATACTAGGATCTGAAATGCCAGAACAATGCTGTGAACAAGGTTCATTTCACAAATGAATATGACCGATATCTTGGTCAAATTGGTCCACTTAATTGTAAGTTCCCATGGTGTCAAGATGTGACTGTTGATAGAAGGTTCTGGGAAAGTTTAGTTTGCTTAGACTCGCCTGGAAAGGTTGGCTAATGGATGAGGCAAGTACATATACAACCGTAATTCATGCTATGTTATTTAATTAATTTCTTTTAAGATTGATCACAATCATTTATCTTTCGCAATTTACAGCACATAGAGTTTTAGGTTAATTACATGTGGCATGTGAGACCCGATACGACTGATTGGGCAATGGTTAGTAGCTACTTTGTTCAGCTTCTACTTCAAAACTCGCTGCCTTTATGGTATGCTAATGGGGAAAGGTGCTCTTTTCCATGGTCTGATGTTAAGCAGGTAAGTCCTTTGATTTCCATTTTGGATATGTTATTCATTATGTTTGTTTCTGTAGTAAATCAAGTTAACGGTAAGTATGATGGAGTCGTTGAGTTGAGAAAACATTGTGCGTGCGTGATTCGTTTCAAATTGTATATATAATAATATCAAATATACTATAAACGCACGATTCGACAAGTCAACCATTTAGAAAAAAGGTCAACACGCAAAACTCGCAAATACGATATATGATACCCGGGTAGTTTCCCAATGAGGTGTGAATTGAGGATGTCGTTTGAGGTTTGGTATTAAAATGCTTGAAAATTGGGTTTTCATGTTTTTGGTTTGTTTTATAAGTTTTAATTAAGACATGGGAATGTAAATAAGGCAAGAAAAAAAGACAAATGGTCACTCTCGATTCTTGACTTAATCGATGACCGTACTCCTCCTTATCGAACTCCTTTGGTCGACAAAGATGTCATCCGTGAACACCTTTTCTTTGATAGGGTATTTACAACTCGTGTCACTAGAACCGGGAAAGAAATCAGCCGAGACCCATATGGAATGGAGCTTAATGAGCGTAAGCCTCAATTTAAGAAATGGGAAGAACTTCGTAGGGCCAATGTCGTGAGTACCATAGGAAACCATGACCATATCAACGCTTTTCTTTGCTACATGCTTTATAGTTTGTCAACCCTTCAATTTGGCATACTACATTGCCAAGAGGATGGCTGATATCCCCACTCAAGGAACCACCGCTCTTCCCTACGGGATGCTTCTTACCCGTCTCTTTAGAGCCTTTGCACCAATTACGCCAAATTCTAGAGGGGTAAAACTTGACTATCCTCTTATTCCTCACATCTTTGTGCTATTGAGTGATGAAAGGGTAGCCAAAAATAAGACCAAAGGAAAACGACCTCAACCTCCTACTTCTTCAACTTCATCATCAAATAGCTCGAAAGATGAACTTCCAAACTCTAGGCTTCAACCTCACGAGTACTATGAGGCACTGCCAGAGGTTGACAACCCCTCAGAAGAATTCAAGAAAACTAAGGGTATGTTCAAGTTTTTTGGTAGGACGCTCTCTAAAATCAACAAGAAGTTAGACAAGAAATGAAGGTTTTAAGGAGTGTTTGGTACAAGAACAAAACAATGATGTATTTTCGCTTTCTAGGATCATGACTAAAATTTAAACAATCATGTGAACTAACTTTGCCTTGGAGGGGGATAACATCTTGATGTTATCAGATTTTCACCATTTTCACTATTAAGTGAAAATCGCTAGCCCCTACTAGAAATACATGCTCCCATGTATTTATATATGTGTTATTGCTTTTTCCTAACCACAAATGATGTTCTCCATATGTTTTAGGAAAATTTACAGGATTCGAAAAAGTTTACGAGGGTTGAAAATGCGCTCTCTAAACAAAACAGGTACCCACAGAACATACAGACCCAAAATTTTGGTTCCGTCCGTGTAAATTTTTGGTGCCGCCAAAATAACATCCACGGACCCGCCGGACCCAAAATCCGGGTTCCGACCTTTAAATTTTGACCTGCAGTTATGTTTCTAAATTTCGTCTAATCCCGCACTCTAGATCACTATATTTTGTTACTAGAATATTATTTACTGATCGTTATTCACATTAGGACTAGTTTAGCTTGTTTGGACCAATAGGATATCCTTTTCCCACAAAAATTCAAAATTTCTCAAAATCCACCCAAGAATCATTTTCTATCATTGCTCCATCAAATCTCAACCATCATTCAACCAATGTTTCACCACCAAACAATGAACCTAGTCTACCACCAAACCAACATCGCCATGGTTGCTCCCATTGTGAGCAAACCGCTCATCTAAGTGTAAGGACCCGCATAATGGTCCACGAACTTCAAGATAAAATGAGGTTCATTCTCAAACACATCTTTGAGCATATTAATGCTCTTTCTCATCTTCCACCAAAATAAGATGGTTATTAGTAATTTCTAGGATTTTTATTTTTCTAAGTTATTTTTTTTTTCTATTCCTAGGATTTGTATTTTCTATGTTATTTTTTTTTTCTTTTTTAGGATTTATTTTCTTTTATGTCACCACATCTTCATTATTGTCAATGTCATAAAAATTTGAGTGAAAGCTAAAGATAAACAACATATTTTTTCAAATAAACAGATCTACGCAATGTACTTTGTAAATTGGCAAAGATACGCAATATATTTTCAAATAATCTTTGATCTAGCTAATATGACCGGTTAGCAGTAGGTTACCAGGTCACCCTTGATTAAAAGTTACACCTTTGGTCCCCCAAACTGGACCAAATTCGCACAGTTAGTCCTATTTTGGTAACGCCCGTTAAATTTTTTTTTTTTAATTTAAAATTTTTTTTCTTAAAATCTACTTAAAATATATTTTTTTAATTTATAATTTAAAAAAAATGGATAAATTTTAAAAAAATTAAAAATCTGGAAAAATCAAAATATAAAATAAAATAAAATAAAAATCTGTTTTTTTTTTTTTTTTTTAAAAATTAGAAAATTTTTGTTTTGAAACATCGAAAAATTTTTGTTTTGAAAAATCGGAAAAAATTTATTTTGAAAAGAAATTATTTTAAAAATCTGGAAAAATCGGGAATTTTTTTTTGAAAAATTGGAAAAAAAAATTCTGTAATTTTTATTTAAAAAAAATACAATTTTCAAGATTTATAAAAAAATATAAAAGATTATCCAGATTAAAAAAAAACTAAAATATGGAAAAATATGGAAAAACTTTATAAAAACCATTTATTTAACTGGATAATTTTTATTTTTAAAAAAATTACAATTTTCAAGATTTTTAAAAAAATATAAAAAGTTTATCCAGATTTAAAAAATAAATTTAAAAATAAATGTATAAAAAATTATCCATTTTTTTAAATTATAAATTAATAAAATATTTATATTTTAAGTAGATTTTAATATTTTTTTTAAAGTTTTTAAATTTTTTTAACTAGCGTTACTAAAATAGGACTAACTGCGCGAATTTGGTCCAGTTTGAGGGACCAGCGGTGTAACTTTTAATCAAGGGTGACCTGGTAACCTGCTTCTAACTGGTCATATTAGCTAGATCGAAGATTATTTGAAAATATATTGCGTATCTTTGAGAATTTACAAAGTACATTGCGTAGACCTGTTTATTTGAAAAAATATATTGCGTATCTTTAGTTTTCACCCTAAAAATTTTACTAATGAATGACGTTCGTTATAATGATGTTGGTTACTCTAAGTGATTACTTGGTTGTAACCATTTTTTTATATGGTACTTGTGATGATAGAATGTTTACTAATCTTTGTTTTGTAGCTTTTCATAATCCATGTATCTTTCTTTTGACACCCAATTAAGAGGGAGCATTTGCCAAGGGGGAGCATTTGGCTCGGGCTCATTACATTATACCCACCGCCTCTTCTTTTTGTTTCGGCCAAAATGGGGAGAATATTATTGAAGTTGAACATTGATTTTCAAAAAAGTCAAAGTCAACAAACACTTTCTAATAAAGTAAAACAAAAATTGACAAACAAAAGTCAAAACTAGTTTAAAGACAAACTAACTTTTAAATTATCAACTTTAGTTAATTAGCTAGATCTCCTAAGTTCAAGTTAATTTCATATTTTTTAAATCCTTATACATCTTTATATCTTTGTTAAAAATAAAATTTATGTTTTGTCCTCAACAAAAAGGGGGAGATTGTTAATACATATATCGTCCAAAAACGTTATTTATATTTTATTATCTTTACCTTGTTTTGTTAACGACAAAAGTAAATTTCATTTTTTCAAAACATAAAGCTTGTCAAGATTGTTATATATTATTACAAGCTTTTCTTAAATAGTTTTCAACATTTAAGCATTAGCATTTTATCTCTTTTTGATTAAATACATATCAATCCACATTATTAGCCTTCTAAATTAAAATGTGTCTCAACGTTTTAGATCAAACATGTTTAGTTACTTTAACAAAACATTACAGAAGTATTTACTTATATATCATGTAAATTCTAAAAATGGAAAACTACATATTGCATCATGGCTTGCATCACCTTAAAAATCTTTAGAAGCTTTCATGAAATATTTTGTTTAGATACTCACTCAACATATCTTGCATAATCTTGGAGAGATTTGAGAAGATCATTGAAAGATTTTTTGTAATCTTTTTGTCAGACTGGCGGAACCGAAAAATATAAAGGGCGGAACCCTTTTTTTGGGTTCCGTCCAGTCCGTACTCGTCTGATCATTTGGCCTATAAATAGCAAGCCAACCCAAGTTGTTTTCTCATCCCTCATAAGCATAAAACACATACATTCTCTCATTCTATTACATCTAACTCAGTTTCATTTCATTTTAGTGATCATCTTTTGTAGCAAAGAAGATCAAGGCATAATCAAGCTTCAATGAATAGTTGGAAGTCTTGTTTATTTTGTTGTTGTGTGAATCATTATTGTTCTCACATCATTGTTGTACCAAATCATTTTAAACATCTGAGTGTGATCGGTTAGTATTTTACTCCTTAAAATACATAGTGTGTCGCGAGTGATTGTACCCTTGTAAAAGAACTCGACATCTAGCTTTGTGTCGAAAATATTGTGTAAGCGACGTGTAAAGGTTTTCTCCGCCGGTTAAAGTAGCTTGTTGATTAGTGAAGATAACTCTCGAGTGGAGACTCGGGTAGTGGAGTAGGGCAAGGTAAAAGAGTCCTTGTAGACTGAACCACTATAAACAACTTTGTCATGGTTTAATTGTTTCTTTCCTTACTTACATATTAGTTATTGCTTGCATATTATTCATACTTTACTTGCATATCATTTATCGATATTTATTGATTTCACAACAAGTTTTCAAAACAATTAAAATTTTAACGGTAAAACTATTCAACCCCCTTCTAGTTTTCCATACTTTTCACTCAAGGTTTTTTCTCTCTTTGTCCTTTGTGGAAGACCACATATGCTTGTTATTTCTCAACCTTACTTTGTCGCCCCCACCATCACAAATATCAACATTAGGGTCACATGAGGCTCATAAGTCGTACCACCTTTCATTGTCAACCAGTATCGCCTCACACCAATGGTATTTCTTCTTGATCTTCTTAGTTTCTTCATGATCCCATGCGTTGGTGGTTCTCTCAGAACTGGTTTATGGTTACGCCATAACTCAGGGTTAGAGTTATGGCGTAAATCTCTTCTGTTGCTTATTCCATCATTAGTTTCCTACAAAACCATACTAACAGCATTGACATGATTAGTAGTAAAGTGCTTGTGTGCAAGATTCTGGTCATTATTAGATTCATCTTTCTTAATGACACACACAATCTCTATTGGATGACATTTCCCCCACTCATCCCTTTTAAAAACGAGCTCCCTATCATCAATTAAAGAGAAATGCGCTTGTTGAAAACATCAATTATGGCACGCGCAGTAGCAAGGAGGGGTCTTCCTAGAATTAAAGGTATTTCTAGGTCTTCTTCCATGTCAAGAATGAAAAAGTCCACTGGAAAAGTGAATTTATCAATCTTAACCAAATCGTTTTTCATGATGCCCTTAGGGATACTAACAGTTCGATCAGCTATTTCTATAGTCATAGAGATTGGTTTTAGGGGACCTAATTTCAGTCTTTTGCACATAGAGAACG
This sequence comes from Chrysanthemum makinoi, assembly GCA_910596185.1. Lineage (NCBI taxonomy): Eukaryota > Viridiplantae > Streptophyta > Magnoliopsida > Asterales > Asteraceae > Chrysanthemum > Chrysanthemum makinoi. Next base: position 291,846,189 of record OU343220.1, read on the forward strand.
ACATTATACTAATACTAGCCCCAAGGTCTGCTAAAGCATTTTTTATACCTAAGTTACCAATAGAACAGGGAAGAAGAAAACTTCCTGGGTCTTTCTCCTTTGGGGTTAGATGATTTTGAACAATAGCCGAACAACGCTCGTTCAATCTAATCTCCTCTTCCACTTGAGTTGGTTTCTCCTTGAGCAAATTTTCCTCGTCAAAAGAAGGTTTTAGCAAGTTCATTTCCTCATCCTCGTTCACATATTCATCCTGTTTAGACAAGTTAGAAAAATAATTAATTTCTTCTTCTGAATACCTGAAAGGGGTATAGAGTGGTTGTCCGTCATTAGTGAAGATAGCTTTGCAAGCTCCAGGGTTTTCTCTCATGTATTGCTTTTGAACGTCATTTGTTAACAACCCAAATTTTGCCTCAAGATTCGTAAGGGTCTCTTCATGGGTTTTAAGATTTGCTCTAGTCCCTTCCTGAAAACTCTTGAGCCAATTTTCCCTTTCAATTTGCCTTTTAGCAGATTCATCCAGGTATTTGTAAATTGACTCCTCAAGGGTGGACTTCTGATAACATCAAATTATCCTGAATATTAAGTGTCAATTTCCCCCGATAATGCTTGTAATTTATATCATTTATATGGATTTACGCTTGTTTTCCATTGTTTTCCACTTTCAGGTAAATTACGAGCATTAGAGCTAAAGAGACACGGAATTAGAGAAATATCAAAGATTTATCATAGTATGCTGACTTTGAAGAGGTTACGGCGTAACTCATCTCTCACATTACGCCATAACTTAAGCGTGACTCAGAAAGCCAACTCATCAGAAGATTACGGCGTAACTCTCCCAAAAGACTACGACGTAACTATATTAGGTCAAATGAGGCTCTACGCCGCTGATAACTACGCCGTAACTCTTGCATAAACTACAGCGTAACCATGAAATATTGAAGATACGGCGTAACTACTTCTAAGGTTACGTCGTAACCAGCAGATCTAGTGCAAATTACGAAGAAATAGAAGATTACGGCGTAACTATTCTATTAGTTACGCCGTAACCCAGATCTGGCCTATAAATACCCCACGATTTCCAGCATCTCAAAGCATCCCATTTCACACACCACAACCAAAGAACGTGGGAAGAAGCCAAAGGCAGGTCTAGAGGAGCATACGAAGCTGTCTCCAAGGGAGAAATCACTCCCCTACGATAAGCATTAGCATTTTATCTTTTCTTTACTTTCGATTCATGTATTTCGTAACATTGAATATTGAATTGATTTGTATGGTTAATATGAGCGGCTAGTTATGAATCCTTAATTGTTTTGTTTGCGTTTATATTACTTTCGTATAATTATTTCTAAGTGTATGCATGCATAGTTTATTGGTAGCTACACTTCTTTCGGTAGTTTTGAATGGCGGTAGAGGCTAGTTGCTTAGGAGATATGACCAACTGACCCTAAGTGAGTAGACTGAGACGGGAAGGGTAAGATATGACCAACTGACGACCCTTTCTACTTGTGCGATTTGACCAACTGATCACCTACCGTTTGGATGAACTTAAGAATTAGGGGGTGAGTGTTTAAGTTGCTAACGCCCGGCACTCACTATTATAAATCTAGCATGTAGCGGTACTTAATGACTTGGCTTAGGGGACCAGGAACAACTGGACTTATGAAGGGACACCTGACTTCTCCAGTGGTGGCATCTTTGCTGATAGGTTAGGGCGAATTGACCAAATGTTGTCCTCTAGAAATTGACCCCACTTGAAGTAATTGGAAGTAATTAGATGTAGACATTACTAGCTAGGAGGAATAACTAGGTTAGCACCACTCTCCTCTATTGATTAAACTTTTGCCTTTTATTGCTTTTATTTGCTTTAGTAGTTAATTAATTCCTTATCAAAATCATATTAAAATCTTTGACACCTAGACTTAGTAATAATCCAACACACATAGCTCTTGGAACGACCTCGGTTTTACCAAATACTACACTACACACGACCCTGTACACTGCCCGTTAGTGCATTAGGGTAGACCATAGGTATAATGAGACAATATAAATATTAAAACCTGGTTAGTAAAACCTGCATCAACTTCCTTTCGCCATAAGGAGGTCGGTTTTCCACTTTAGAGTAGTACCCTGGCGTTCCAACCTTGTATCTATCCCCATTACCGTAGTCTAATTGAAAAGGCCTCTTAGTTTCACTATATTTCACCTCTTCACTCTTCTTGTCTTCTTCATCCATTGGGTAGTCTATGGCTAGATGAGCTCCTCCACAAGTTTCGCAACCTACTTGAATAGCATGTACGTTCTCTTTCAGCTTCTTCATATCCCTGCCAAGACTTTCAAGTTTGTTAGTAATCAAGGCGATCCCATCCAAAATTCTGCCCATGCTCTTGTTGCTGTCTCCATTATGCCCCTTTTGTGAGTGGTCAGCGATGTTCGGAATAGCCTCAAGGGCTAGAGCTGGAGTCATTCCAGAGAGCGGCCCTGAGAATCGAGCATTTGCCTCATCGCGATGTTAATTCCTTTGTAGAACATGTTGACCTTCTACTGGTTGTTAAGGTCATGAGTTGGCACCTGTAAAGAAGATTATTGTACCTATCCCAAGCTTGGTACAATATTTCGTCACCTTCTTGTCTGAAATTATGGATCTCTTCTAGTTGTTTTGCCATCTTAGAAAGAGGGCAATAACGTTGGATAAAAACTCTTTTAAGGAGATCTCATGTGTTGATGGTTCCAGCAGGCAACCTATCAACCCATCTTTTAGCGGCTCTAGTGAGTGTCATCGAAAACAATCGGAGCATGATAACATCATGAGAAACACCTGGGAAGTTGAAGAGGCTCACGATATACAAGAAATTTTCAACATGCTCGTAAGCATCTTCAGTCTTGTTTCCGAAAAAGGGATTTGCACGTAACTCCCTCATGAACTGGTTCTTAATCTCAAAATGGACATCCGCTCCAATATCCGGCCTCACAAGGCCCGACCCTTGCTCTTCCCTAGTCATAGCAAGGTACTCCTCCAGAGTAAGCGTATCGATATCCACCATTTCCATAATACCTGAAACTAAAAGAAAAATGTGAGAAAAAAAATTAAAATAAAGACTTAAAAAAAATCCAAATACAGCTCCCCGACAGTGGCACCAAAAACTTGATGTAGGATTTCTAACCAGGTTTTAATATTTATAATGGTCTCGTCTACCTATGGTCTACCTTATGCACTAACGGGTAGTGTACCCGGTCGTGTGTAGTATAGTATTTAGTAAATCCGAGGTCGTACCAAGAGCTATGTGTTAGGATCCTAATTTAAGTCTAATGTCACGTTTTTAAAGGGGTTTTGATTGACTGATTAATTAAACTAATAAATAGAAATGAAAAGTGATAATTAAATTGGTTTGAATGCAGTAGAGAGAAAGTGTGCTAGCCTAATCATTCTTCCTATCACACAATGACTTTGTTTCTAATAAGTCTTATATCGCTTCAAGTGGGGCATACGTGTCACTAGACTCTTATGGTCAATTCGCCTAGCCTATCTCCCTAGAATCCTTTCCGGAACCAAAGGCACTCTCCTCTGTAGTAAGCGAAAGTACGGTAGACTAGTTTGAGTCATTAAGTGCCACTACATGCTAGCTTATTTCTTTGTGTGGCCCGGCCGGTCGGAACTTAGGCCACACATCTAACTCCTTAAGTTCATCCAACCCGGAGGGTTATCCTATGGTCAATTCGAACACAAGGGTTGTCAATCCTCACAACCAATCACACTAAGGTCCTATTGTCAATTCTCCTAGGGCAAGAGATACAACCGGTCTTCAGAACTACCGAAACTAGAGGATCTAAGGAAAAACTATGCATGTACACACTAGAAGCAATAATAAAAGCATGAAAACATAATCAAGCCATGAAAGGAATCATAACTAAGCTAACACCAGAGGTTCTTAGCCGATCATATTAATAAGAAACAAGATTCAATGTTTTACACGAAAGTGAAAGACATGGAATCGTAAATGTAATTAAAAATGAATCGCTAAAACTTATTAATGTTATCGTGTGATTTCTCCCTTGGAAATGGCTCCATATGCTGTTGTAGATCTCCCTTGTGGAACCCTACTTCGTTCTCAGGTGTTTTTGTGGTGAAAAGGATGTGTGAAATGCTAGAAATAGGGTTGGTATTTATAGACCCGACATAGTTACAGCCTAACCTTGGGTTGTGGTTACGCCGTAACTAGTGTAATCATCCACGATCTTATCCAAATATATATATTTACGTCGTAACTAAGAAAGGTAGCTACACCGTAACCGCATAGGGTTTCATATACGCCCTAGTATTCATTCTTAGTTACGCCGTAATCTCGTCGATATCACAAGACACTTTTTGTTCCCTTCGTACGCCGTAACCTTATACATTGGTTACGGCGTAACCTTCGCATGCATAAAAATCTCTGAGTCTTCAGAATATTACGGCGTAACCTTGTGTGGTAGTTAAGTTGTAATCCTTGGTTAACGTTGACTTAGTCGTTATGTTTGAATTTATAGTTACGACGTAAGTGGAGAGTAGAACTACGCTGTAACTTCTTCTCGGTTAGCATACTAAAATGTGTATCTTTGTAAGTCTTTTTCCAATTCACCGTCTCATCAGTTCCAACGCTCATTTATAACCTGGAAACGAAATATAAAGAAATCTATATCCATATAAACGATACAAATAATGAGCATAATAGGGGGGAAATTGACACTTAAAAATCAGAATTATTTGATGTCATCAATTTCCCTCCAAACTTTCATTTCCCTCTCATTTGCTATCTATATTTCCCTCCAAACTTTGATTTCCTCTCCTAGGTATGTGTGATTTCCCTCTCATTTGCTATCTATATATTCTTGTAAAATAATTAGGCAAATCACTCAAAGAATGACTCCCCTTCTTCCACTACCAAATCAAATCAAAAGACCATGGAATACTACATCAATGCTACACATTGCGTATGTCCAAAACCATTACCAGTCGAAGTGCAAACTTCTTGGACCCCGAAAAATCCTAGTAGAAGATTCAAGGCTTGTCCAATATGGGTAAGATTATTATCCCAAATTTTTATTATATTTCTTTAAATTGTTATGTTGAATCTATGAATGTAAAACATAATTTCTGTAGGACAAGGACAATAAATGTAAATTTTATGGGTTCATAGACCCGGAGCTACCAAGTGAGTACTACAAAGATTTGTTTTACAAAGAACATGAGGAAAAGAAGATATACAAGAATATGAGAAAGAGTACAATTTCGAATGAAGTTGTTGCAGTTTCACAAAATGAAATGATAATGAAAATGTAAAGAGGAGTTATCTTTTATCAAGTCAAAAGTGAAAGTTCATGACAAAGTTGTATTTGTTATCTCTTTTGTTGTTCTCTTCATTGCTTTTGTTTTAGCAACAAGTGTTATGTACTAGGTTGTAGTAAAATGGTAATGGTTATAGTAAACTGATAATGGTTGTTGTAAACTAGTAAGGCATGAGGGAGTGGTACCCTAATACCCTAATACCCTGTGAGTGCTACATCACCTCTATCCAATAAAAACCTTCCAACTCAAAACTACCCCAATACTACCCTAACACTACCCTACGTGGAGGGAGTGGTACCCTAGTACCCGAATTCCATTTTTTTTTTTTTTTTTTTTAAACATAAAATGACATACAATATTTAAAATAAAAACATACCATTTCATTAAAAATAAAAACATTACATAATACTTAAAAAACACACTCACACTCACACAGGATAAGATAGCCTCAGTTTCATCATCGTATAACAAAACACACTCACACAGGATAAGATAAAACCAAACATCAAAAGAACATCAATGGCAGCAGCAACAACAACTTTGTCATGGAGTTCATCTTCATTTCTCAACAACAGAACCTTAACAACCTCTAACAACCACCCTATCACAATCTCAAACAAACCCTCTTCATCTTTCCTAGTCTTAGCCCAAAAAAAAGCCAAGAAAACAAGAAAGGTATGTACAGTTTTAAAGATGTGATATTTGAGAAATGAATCACGGGTAGCCAAGCGAGCTCGGAGCTCGAATTACATAGCTGAACCATGTACCCGAGCTAGGCGGGGCGGTGTACCCACTCGGGTACTTGGTACTCGATCCTCTACCCGATCACCACTCCGTCCTATCTAATGGTTGTTTACAAGTTAATGTCTTGTTGTTAGTGCACATCACATGCATTTACAGTTGGGGTGCACTACATAGTTAAACAGTCAATCAATATACAGAAACCTACAATGAATATACAGACACCTACAATAGTTAAAGAAGTGCTTACAAAAACGTACAATCATTATACAGAACCTACAACAGTTATCCTATCATGACTCAACCACGACATAAAAGTTACAAGATGTAGTTACATTAGTTCAAACTACCCAAAGATTACAACCGACATAGCAAATACTTACACAAACTACTTACCCTTTGTATTAGCAATCACCTTATACTTACAAAAGTATCTAACCATGTGCTCTTGATAGGCTAAGGCTACCTGAAGAGGATCATCAACCTTCATACCTATATTGTTACCCAACCTGTGCAAAAAAAATGCAGACCAATACTCCACAGTCACCATATTGATTAGGTTGTCTAGGGACATTATCAGCCACTCGAAAAGTGATATTATAATTTGAAAGAGATATGGATTTGGCTTCCAAAACTTTACACGACTCTAGATACTTTGGGAGCATTATCTCAAAAGTGGCCCTCATATTTAAATTTTCCTTTCTCGTCTCTGGGTCTGGCGTACCAAGTGAATTATAAATAGTTACAACTCCGGTACTAAATTCTAACTCTGCGAGAAACCAGTGGTCCGATGGTGCGTTGACATGAAAGTAGACCTACATTTGAACAAAAAATATTAGTTGTAAACAAAACAACTATGATTACAAAAAAAGAGACAAATATTTACAAGAACAAATGGCGTTTATATACCTACCTTGTCAACACTATACCATGGCAAAGGATACTGTTCTCCAGTGGCGTAGTATGGACGCTGATAACACTCAGATTGTGCATGTTTTTAGTAGCATTATGTGTACTTTTATATCTGTTATTTGGTTATATTTGCGTGATTTTAGTACTTAATCGTATCTAGAGATGTTTGTCTAGTATTTATAACCAAGTGCAGGGGAATGGAGGAAAATGTGGAAATATGCAGCTAATCGAAGATTCCCGTTTCAGTAAAGCTAAATCTCAAGTACCTTTGAAGACTTTAGTGATTGAAGAACCAAGTTCTACAAGGCAGAGTGAAGAGAAAAGATCAAGTTTTGTATCTCAGAAGATCCAACCGGATCCGGTTACACCTTCAGCCGGATCGGTTGGAATTTGGTCGGAATTAATGTTTTGCCATAACCGACCGATCGGTCGCAACCCGCAACCGGATCGGTCGGTGTGTTATTATTGAGGACCAACCGGATCGGTTGGTCATATGACCGATTCGGTTGGAGAAGCTGCAGTTGTCAAATCTTCATCACTAAGCTTCCCCTTTGCATCCAAACGATTCTAGGTCCTTCTTTTGGTGTATTCTAGTCCCTTCCTCACTCCTTGGAGGCCAAGTTAAGCATTTAACACCCTAGGCCTTGGAAATAGTATAAATAGAGGCTAATTGTGAGCATATGAGACACACCTCAATTACAAATCTCTCTACTCATCAAACCAAGCCTTAAGCTCTTAAAATTCGTCCTTAGAAATCCAGGGAAGTTTGGAGTTCCAGAAGTTCCACCTTTGGAGGCCAAAACACCAAGAAGTCCACCACGATCCTTTGGGAAACATCACTTCATCATTTGTAATCTTATTCCAAGCATTGTAAGACTTTTAATCATGTTTTCTAATGATCAAAGTTATGAGTTTATGTTTATGTTTGCTATGAGTGGCTAGTTTCTTTGTACACTTGCTTAAATGATGTTGATTATCATATGATTAGTTAGTGGTTGTGTTAACATGTTTTAATTCAATTTCAAGTTAATTCTAAGATCCAATTGTGCTAAAGTTTCATAGTGACATTTGTTAATCAAGTTTGGCTAATTGGTAGTAATCGTTGGGGTCGAAAGAACTTCGTGTTATTCAACTAGTCATAATCATTTTGTCTATGGATGATTGTTTTACCCATTATTCTTGATTATACAAAGGAACTAAGGTGTGGTTGTAATAGAAACGCTTTTGATTATCAAATTGGATTGGTTGGAAACATCTAAATGGTCGTAAGATTAGTTGTTGAGAATCAATTGTAGCCTTTTGTCTATGATCGGTTACCTTTTGTATTGACCATTTCTTAAGCAATTTGATGAACAAGTGGATGTTTTTGTGTTTAAGTTTATGTATGTAGACTTATGAAACTTGAATTGATCTTGAATTGATTGGTTAAACTTAATGCTTGTTTTTATAAACTAAACTCTTGATCAAGGTTTGACTTGTAAGAACAATAGATTAGTACGCCAACTAATTATCATAACCAACATGTTAAGAGGTTAACACAATCACATTAATTTATGATATGATACTAGTTTAAGCAAGTGTAGTTTTTAATCATCTGAATTTCATATATCTATTTTGCTCTATTATATGTTTTGGATAGGCTCTGTAATTCAAACTTGTGTTTAGATTCACTCAAATCCCTGCGAACGATCCCGACTTACCTTCATAATCTTGCTATAACGGACGAGTATACTTGCTCGTATGTGTTATTGGTAATATTGGTAATTCACCTTTTATAAATTTAAAATTTGCACCAACCGGGCACATCAAGTTTTTGGCGCCGCTGCCGGGGAATTTGATTGTGTTTCAACAAGTTTTTGAATTCCCTCGGCCGATTCAACTAAAAAAAAAAATTTTTTTCACAGAAACGTTAACCGGATCCGGTTGTCCCTCAACCGAATCGGTTACAATTTTTCCCATCACTCAATTGGTCTAACCGATCGGTCGCATCCCGCAACCGATCCGGTTACTTCCTCTGTTCCATATAAAACTGTTTTCGTTGTTTGTTCGTGTGTTTAGATATTGCCTGGATTCTCTAGGTCATTGTATGAACACTCGAGCAACGGGAATTGAACCAATTACACCTCTTACCAATCCCGAACGTTTGATTCGAAGAAGAAGGAGAACACGTTTCATACCATTGGAAAATCGTGTACCAAGAGTACCAAACCCACCATTTGATAACCTCATTGAAGCCAAAGTTGTTTACAATCCTTTCACCAATTTACCTTTTCCCATGGCGGACGATCAACCCATGTGGGGAACCAACCGAACCGTAGCACCAACACCCGAAAGTGCTATTGTTGCTATTAACCTTGGTGACAACTTCACCGTGAAGGGACATCACCTTTCTATGATCAAAGACCGACAATTCGATGGCCGTGCGCGGGCCGATCCGCATAAGCACATTGCCGAATTTATCGAAATTTGCGGCATGTTTCGTTATGGCGAAACCGATGTCAATGCCATCAAACTCAAACTTTTCCCATCATCACTCACCGGAGACGCTAAAGTATGGTACAATGAATTAACCCCGGGAATCATCAATACTTGGGAGGAGATGAGGCAAGCTTTTGTGAGCCGATTCTTTCCACCTGCCATGTTTGACCGATTAATGGGAGAAATTCGTGCTTTCAACCAAAACCCAAACGAATCACTTGTCGAAGCTTGGCTTCGAATGAAAGATTTGCTTCGTAGTTGTCATGGACATGGATTATCAAAAGGAACCATTATCCAAATCTTTTACCATGGACTAGATGAAATCTCTCAAGGCATCCTTGATGCTGGAGGAATTTTTCTCTATAAAACTCCCAATGATGCACATCAGTTGCTCGAAGATCGAGTACTTCTCAAACTTGATTGGTCCAAATATTCAAAAACCAAACCTCTCGAAAACCGTTGCTTTTGTCGAAAACACCGATACCTCAAAACTCATGGAGAAGATGGAAGCGTTAACCTCAAAAATCGACTCGCAGTACAAAGATATCAAAGATGAAATGAAGGAAATGCGAGACGGATGCAACAATTGTGGAGGAAATCATCCATCGTCCAAGTGCGACGATAAACCTATGGGTGGACCGAAAGAAGGAGAAGCAAATTACGCTCAAGGACGATACCGTGGAGGAGGATATCGTAGTAATTATTACGGTCGAAATTCTGGAAATTGGCAAGATCGCCGACCAAGGGATGACAACCGTGATTCCCAACCACGAACTGACGATCCACCACACCAAAGTTCCGACAAAAGACGAAGAAACCGAATTCGAAAAAACCATGAGAGAATTCGTGGTTGGTCAAAAATCCGCAAATGATTTTATCAAAAATCAATTTTTCAATCTCAAAGCCAAAGTTGAGCAAGGACAGAAAAATCATCAAGCATCTATCCAAGATCTTGAAAACAAGCTTGGCGGACTTCTCGACCAACATTCCTCTAGACCATCTGGTTCATTGCCAAGTAACACTCAATCCAATCCAAAACCATCAAATGATAAGACGTACCGTCCACCCCAAACAAGAAATGAACATATCAATGTTGTTTTCACAAGAAGTGGTCTCTCGTACGATCCACCACCTAATCCTAATACTCCTGTCACCATTGATAGTGATGATGAAAATGAAGAACCAAACACAACTCAAACCACCAAAAAGAAAGACATTCCATCCGTCAAGGCATATACACCAAAAATTCCTTATCCTCAACGCCTAAAGAAAGAGAAGATGGAAGAGCGTTATAAGAAGTTTATCGAAATAATCAAAGAGGTTAGACTCAATGTTCCTCTCGTTGATGTTATAGCCGGAATGCCCAATTACGGGAAATTTTTGAAAGAACTTCTTAATAACAAAAGCAAGCTTGAGCAAATATCAGCAACTTTTCTTAACGAAGAATGCTCAGCTATAGTTCAAAACAAAATTCCACCAAAGCTCGGAGATCCTGGGAGCTTTCTTATTCCATGTACTTTCGGGAATAAAGTTAAATATGATGCTTTAGCCGATCTTGGCGCAAGTATCAATTTGATGCCTTATTCACTCTATTCCAAGTTGTGCAACAACAACCTGAAACCAACAAAGATGAGCATCCGATTGGCAAATCATTCTATCAATATCCTGTGGAATCATTGAGAATATGCTTGTTCAAGTCGGTAAATTCATTTTTCCGTGGACTTTGTAATCTTGAAATGGAAGAAGATAGTAAAGTCCCACTCATTTTAGGAGACCTTTCACGAATACCGCCGGACGCAATCATCAAAGTTAAAGGAAAAGAACTCAACCTTGGAGTTGGGGAAGATCGAATCACTTTTCTTATCGATAAAGCAATGCGCTACCCACATTCCAGTGATGACACTTGTTTTAACGTCGATGTTATTGATGAAGTCACTAATGAGGAATTAGATGCATTCTTGAACGAATCGATCCATTCATGACTACTTCTGAAAAAATCAATGAAATAGATTCTGATAAAGAATTTGATGATTTCATGAAAGTAGAATTTGAAGGAGATAACTCCGAAGAAGAAGAAATGGAGGAAGAGGAAGAAAATTTTGAGGAAATTACTTTCAATGACAAGATGCGAATAAAATCCTCTATCGAAGAACCGCCCACGGATCTCGAACTCAAACCTCTCCCAAATCATCTCGAGTATGCTTATCTGGAGGAGAACTCACTTCTTCCCGTAGTCATATCTTCATTGCTCGAGGATAATGAGAAAGAAAGTTTAGTTTTCGTGCTCAAAAATCACAAACAAGCTTTTGCTTGGAAAACGTCTGATATCCTAGGAATTAGTCCTAATTTTTGCAAACACAAAATCAACTTTGAAGAAGGGATTAAACCTGTGGTAGAACGTCAACGTAGACTCAATCCCAACATGAAAGAAGTTGTTAAAAAGGAAATCATTAAACTTCTCGATGCTGGAATCATTTACCCAATTGAGGATAGCCCTTGGGTAAGCCCCGTTCACTGTGTTCCCAAGAAAGGAGGAATGACGGTTGTAACTAATGAGCAAAATGAGCTAGTTCCAACTAGAACTGTCACCGGTTGGCGTGTTTGTATTGACTATCGTAAGTTGAACAAAGCCACCAGAAAGGATCATTTTCGCTCCGTTCATGGATCAAATGCTTGAAAGACTAGCAGAAATAAATTCTTTTGTTTCCTTGACGGATTTTCAGGATATTTCCAAATTCCCATCGATCCTAACGATCAAGAAAAGACCACCTTTACTTGTCCTTTTGGAACCTACGCATATCGGCGTATGCCTTTTGGTCTTTGTAATGCACCCGCGACTTTTTAGAGGTGTATGATCGCCATATTCCAAGACATGCTAGAAACCTCCATGGAAGTTTTCATGGATGATTTTTCAGTCTTTGGAGATTCATTCGAAGCTTGCCTTTCTAATCTCAATAAAATGCTCGAAAGATCTGCTACGCACATCTTCTTCTCAACGGGAGAAATGCCACTTTATGGTAACCGAAGGAATTGTGCTTGGACACAAAATCTCTAGTGCCGGAATGGAAGTCGACAAAGCAAAGGTCGATGTCATCTCAAAACTTCCACCACCAACCAACGTCAAATCCGTTAGGAGTTTTTAGGACATCTTTGGTTTTACCGCCGATTCATCAAAGATTTCTCCAAAATATCTCGTCCGATGACGAAACTTCTTGAGAAAGAATCTATCTTTGACTTCGATGTTGATTGCATAAAAGCTTTTGAATCACAAATCTCAACTTACTAGTGCTTCGATCATGGTTTCACCTAATTGGTCACTACCCTTCGAACTTATGTGCGATGCAAGCGATTTTTCTGTTGGAGCTGTCTTAGGACAACGCGAAGGAAAACACTTTCGGCCTATATATTTTGCCAGCAAGACACAGAATAGTGCCCAGCAAAATTATACCGTCACCGAAAAAGAATTCTTGCCGTCGCTTTTGCCTTTGACAAATTCAGATCATATTTTGTGCTCTCAAAACGGTCATTTTTACCGATCATTCAGCACTCAAGTATCGTTTCACCAAGCAAGACGCTAAACCACGTCTTATTCGATGGATTTTGCTACTCCAAGAATTTGACATCGAAATCAAAGATAAGAAAGGAGCAGAGAATCTTGCTGCTGATCACTTATCTCGTCTCAAAAATCCTAATCTTGAGGAGTTGAAAGAAGAAGAAATCGATGATTATTTTCCCGATGAAACTCTCATGACCATCGACGGAAATGACGATCCTTGGTTTGTTGACTTTGCAAACTACCTCGCCGGAGGAATTCTCAGAAAAGGACTAACTCATGCTCAAAGAAGCAAATTCTTTTTGGAACTCAAATACTACTTTTGGGAAGAGCCATATCTTTTCAAAATGTGTCCCGATGGGATGATCCTAAGATGTATTTTTGGTTCCGAAACTCGTAAAATTCTTGACGAATGTCACCATGGCCCAACTGGGGGACATTATGGTCCTTCCACCACAGCTAAGAAAGTTTTTGATGCTGGATTCTATTAGCCAACAATATTCAAAGAAGCACATACACTTGTTCAAAACTGTGACGCTTGTCAAAGAAACACCAATCTCTCTCGAAGGGATGAAATGCCATTAACAAGCATTCAAGTGTGCAAAATATTCGATATTTGGGGAATAGATTTCATGGGACCTTTCCCTAAATCCCACAAATTCGAATACATTCTCGTTGCTATAGATTACGTGTCCAAATGGGCAGAAGCTGAAGCTTTACCGACAAACGATGCTCGTGTCGTCGTTAATTTTCTCAAAAAGCTTTTCGCTCGTTACGGAATTCCCAAAGCACTCATAAGCGATCGAGGAACTCACTTCTGCAATCAACAAATGGAAAAAACCATGAAAAAATATGGAGTTCATCATCGATTTGCGACTACTTATCATCCACAAACTAGTGGTCAAGTCGAAAATACCAACAGAGCTCTCAAAAGAATACTGGAAAAACGAAAAGACAATCCATCATTATGGGCAAGAAAACTTGATGATGCTCTGTGGGCATTTCGTACGGCTTATAAAACACCAATTGGTACAACTCCTTACAGACTCTTGTATGGGAAGACTTGTCATTTGCCGTTCGAAGTTGAACATCGTGCTTATTGGGCGCTCAGACAATGTAACACCGATCTCAAAATAGCTGGAGAGAAAAGATTTCTGCAATTGCACGAACTCGATGAATTAAGACTCCAAGCTTATGAAAATTCCAAACTGTATAAAGCCAGAACAAAAGCTTATCATGATAAAAAGCTACGAATTCGGAAAGAATTCAAAGCCGGAGATAAAGTTCTGCTTTTTAACATGAAATTCAAATTCAAAGCTCCGAAGTTACAACCAAAATGGTTTGGACCATATGTCGTTAAACATGGATATCCATCTGGGTATGTCGAACTCTATGACAAACAAGGTGGAAGTTTCATTGTTAATGGACACCGAATCAAGTTATACTACGACAAGGAGCAAACGAATGAAGTTTCAGTTGCGACAGTGTCCTGGAGACACCATGAGAATGAATTCGAAACTATCACCTTTGTAGCACCATTTCCTAGAAGAATCCCACAAACTGTTCCATGGAAACCAACTGCTGAGTTCGTCTGGGACGATATTGAAGCTACTGGTGAAGAATTCATGTACATCCCCGAACTTTACAAAATGTTCAAAGCTGTCCTTGCAGCTGAATAAATTCGGGAAGACTCGAGTCAGGCTGATGACTCGATAATAAAACAAGCGCTTCTCGGGAGGCAACCCGTGTGTTTCAGATTTGATTTTCTGTGGTCACTCCCCAAAGTTTTAAACCTTTGGTTGAACTTAAGTGTGGGGGGTGCCATCTTTTTAATAAAACCTTTTGTTTGTTTATAAGATTATATGCAGGTAATGATTTCTCCAGTGGACGCCAGGAATGAAGAAAGATTTTAAGCTGATAAACTCGCTGACATATCTGGTTTCATCTCTATTTTCCCTATTTCTATACTTTGAAGTTCGTTTATCATTGAGGACAATGTCTAACTTAAGTGTGGGGGGATGAATAGGGAAAATTAGAGTTTTCATGCTTAAATTTAAAATTTTGCTTGCCCTTGTGATCTAGTTGTTTTCACACTTTTAGGATTATCTATTAGAATAACTGGATCATTCCACTGGTAAAATTGGTAATATTTGAAATTTTGAGATCTGTTCCGATTACTATTGCAATCCATTTTGGGATCGATGACATTTGCTAGCACATATTATACCCTTTCCACTAAATTGTGAGGATTTGAGCCTATTTCTTATTAGCATACACCTTTTATGCTTAGATCTTTTTGCTATGAGTGTGCCGGTGATTTTATTTATTCTAGAACTTGTGCTTGTAAATCATTACCAGACCGCAGTGAGATTGCATTCGTGCGATATAAGTGAATTCGTGTGATAAAGAGGCACCTTAGGATTTAACCCAAATGGCCTTCCATTTTACATCTAATGATATATTAGCTAACCTCATTGGTTAGTTAACCACCCACATGGACCCATTTGTAGTGCTCATTTTTAGCACTAGATACCCTAGTTACACCATCTGAGCAATCCTTTTCATTTTTGCTTCACCCAGAAAATACAAAAAGATGTTACACTTTAAACTTTAGCCTATCCCGTATCAATGTCTAATCAGTTGGTTGCTAGTTGCCTGGAAAGTGAAGATTGTTCAAATGATTATGAGTACCACATCCTATGAGATTGATTGAGCCATGCGTTATGTTTAAAAAAAAAAAAAAAAAAAGTGTTGAAAGTATGAAAATAATAGCCAATATGCTATGTTCGTGGAACAATTGTCATGGCAAAGCAAAAAGTTGTGGAAAGCAGAAAAGAAGAAATTGAAGCTATATTCATTTATTTGGTTCATGGAATGTTTGGTAGCTAGCAACATGGGTATTAGACTTGACTTCAATTTTATTTTAACACCAATTTCATAAACATTCCCATGCCTTATCCATACCCTTAAACCGAAGCCTATCATTATAACCCGAATAAAAGCCCTCTTTAGATGTTTTTACTTGGTGCTCACGCCACGTCGGTGGAGTTTTGTTTCTTGTACAAGCTTATGGTAATAATCTAATCACGACTGAGCAATGAGTGTGATTTATCTTGTTACTCCACTAAAAATGAGTGATTGAGTGAATTATATTCCATTATTTTTCGTGAGGTGTTCTGAAATGTTAATCATGCAAGAAAATCATTGGATATTGTCAAACATCTTGATGTTTCACCTTGATAAGCATAATTGATGAATCCTCTCTCGTATTTATACTTGGTTGATTTGCATCACATTTTTCATAATCACGATCTGGTACCAGTGGATGTTTGTCCTAGATTTGCTTGAGGGCAAGCAAAGTTTAAGTGTGGGGGAATTTGATAACACTCAGATTGTGCATGTTTTTAGTAGCATTATGTGTACTTTTATATCTGTTATTTGGTTATATTTGCGTGATTTTAGTACTTAATCGTATCTAGAGATGTTTGTCTAGTATTTATAACCAAGTGCAGGGAAATGGAGGAAAATGTGGAAATATGCAGCTAATCGAAGATTCCCGTTTCAGTAAAGCTAAATCTCAAGTACCTTTGAAGACTTTAGTGATTGAAGAACCAAGTTCTACAAGACAGAGTGAAGAGAAAGATCAAGTTTTGTATCTCAGAAGATCCAACCGGATCCGGTTACACCTTCAGCCGGATCGGTTGGAATTTGGTCGGAATTAATGTTTTTGCCATAACCGACCGATCGGTCGCAACCCGCAACCGGATCGGTCGGTGTGTTATTATTGAGGACCAGCCGGATCGGTTGGTCATATGACCGATTCGGTTGGAGAAGCTGCAGTTGTCAAATCTTCATCACTAAGCTTCCCCTTTGCATCCAAACGATTCTAGGTCCTTCTCTTGGTGTATTCTAGTCCCTTCCTCACTCCTTGGAGGCCAAGTTAAGCATTTAACACCCTAGGCCTTGGAAATAGTATAAATAGAAGCTAATTGTGAGCATATGAGACACACCTCAATTACAAATCTCTCTACTCATCAAACCAAGCCTTAAGCTCTTAAAATTCGTCCTTAGAAATCCAGGGAAGTTTGGAGTTCCAGAAGTTCCACCTTTGGAGGCCAAAACACCAAGAAGTCCACCACGATCCTTTGGGAAACATCACTTCATCATTTGTAATCTTATTCCAAGCATTGTAAGACTTTTAATCATGTTTTCTAATGATCAAAGTTATGAGTTTATGTTTATGTTTGCTATGAGTGGCTAGTTTCTTTATACACTTGCTTAAATGATGTTGATTATCATATGATTAGTTAGTGGTTGTGTTAACATGTTTTAATTCAATTTCAAGTTAATTCTAAGATCCAATTGTGCTAAAGTTTCATAGTGACATTTGTTAATCAAGTTTGGCTAATTGGTAGTAATCGTTGGGGTCGAAAGAACTTCGTGTTATTCAACTAGTCATAATCATTTTGTCTATGGATGATTGTTTTTACCCATTATTCTTGATTATACAAAGGAACTAAGGTGTGGTTGTAATAGAAACGCTTTTGATTATCAAATTGGATTGGTTGGAAACATCTAAATGGTCGTAAGATTAGTTGTTGAGAATCAATTGTAGCCTTTTGTCTATGATCGGTTACCTTTTGTATTGACCATTTCTTAAGCAATTTGATGAACAAGTGGATGTTTTTGTGTTTAAGTTTATGTATGTAGACTTATGAAACTTGAATTGATCTTGAATTGATTGGTTAAACTTAATGCTTGTTTTTATAAACTAAACTCTTGATCAAGGTTTGACTTGTAAGAACAATAGATTAGTACGCCAACTAATTATCATAACCAACATGTTAAGAGGTTAACACAATCACATTAATTTATGATATGATACTAGTTTAAGCAAGTGTAGTTTTTAATCATCTGAATTTCATATATCTATTTTGCTCTATTATATGTTTTGGATAGGCTCTGTAATTCAAACTTGTGTTTAGATTCACTCAAATCCCTGCGAACGATCCCGACTTACCTTCATAATCTTGCTATAACGGACGAGTATACTTGCTCGTATGTGTTATTGGTAATATTGGTAATTCACCTTTTATAAATTTAAAACTTGCACCAACCGGGCACATCAGACGCATAGATCCTTATTTGAATTTGGAAAACAGAATATAGGGTTACGGTTAAAACTTTGTTTTTTAATATTGGGTTTGATTTAGAGTAGGTGGAAAGGTAAGAGAAGAATAAATAGATTGAGTGTAGGTGTGTTTTGGGGTATTTTGATCATGTATGTATGTGTTATGGGTTAATGTGAGGATGTTTTAAAAAAAGTTGCTTAAAGAGTACAAAGTCGCTTAAATATTTTATTACGTCGCTCAAAAATTTGAAATAAGAAAGTGTTTATAAAATATTTTAAAAAGTATTTAAAAAATATTACTTTTTACAAAAGTACTGACGCAAGTACAAAAAGATGAAAAATAAAAGAAGTCGCTAAAAGTACCAAGCCGTAAGTCGCTTAGGTAGCTCAACATTTGAAAAGCAAAAAGAATAAAATAATATTTTTCGAAGTTTGACTTTTTAGTACAAAATGACAAAATAGAAGGTCACTTAAAGTATAAAAAAGTCGCTGGATATATTTCGCTCAAAAAGTACACATAGTTAGCCCTTACAAAAGTATTACAACAAAGATCAGACGCGACTTTATTGGGTGACACATGTCGCCTTAATATTAAAACTTAAAAAGTCGTAAATCGCTCGGTGTATTTCAAGAAAACCACTAAAGTGAGTCTTCAAAAGCCCGCCACTCTAAGCGATCGGGCTAGTCTTAAAATTAGCCCTTGCAAATTATTCATATATTGTATTTGCAGATATCGTGCTCTTCAATACAACCACAAAATCATAAGTCTTATGACCCATTTGTTAAAAATTATGTTAAAAGCCGAACATAACAATAAATCATCTTGAGTTAATCATTAGTAAAATATGTCGATACAAAAACTTGAACCCAATCAAAACTAAACTAAACAAGGACGACAACGCTCAAATTCGATTATAAGTAGCTAAAAATCTTTAATACTCTTCGGCAACTACGAGGTCATAAGACAATACTTCATCATAGAACTAGGGAACATAAACATTTGTTGTCCTAGTAAATTCTTTGAGCTAAAATGTCACAGTAACATCTCAATGAGTTTGAAAAAGGCAGATCAATATTTGAGAAAAAGGCCGACCAATATTTGAGAAAAAGGCTGACCTATATTTGTCAATGGGGCCATTAGCTCAACTTGCATAGTATTGGGCTTTTAAAATTAGAAATTAAAAACTGACCATTAATTTCAAGTTTTGTTGGGTTGACCCGATAAAATTAATTAACTAACATTAACCCGACTCGATTATGAATGGTAAAAAACTAGTACCTGACGGAGAAATTCAAAACCCAAACTAATTGGGGTGGGGCGGGGCCGGCTTATAGGGTTATGGGGCGGGTTTGGGGATCAAACCTAATTCTCACAATGATACATTACACTCAAATTGTCACTAACGAGACTAGAACACACGTTCTCTTTATTAGGGACACTGTTGTTCCAATAATTTACTGTTGAATTTTCCAATACCATCAAAATGTTTTGAAGAAAATGAAATTCAAAGCCTAATTAAGGTAAAACTACAAAATGGTAATACCTACATAAACATGCATGGCGAACTGCTAGAAACTCCATTATATTTCTAAAGCTAGTCTATGGTGATTTTTTTATTTTTTTATTTTTTTATTATTATTTTTTTTAAATTTATTGGGAAAAGTATGGTGAAAAAGTTATGGCATGTCATCACAGTATATCAGCTTGTTTCGTTATTTCTTGGCACCTTTTTGAAATAACTTAACCCGTATCTTATGTTATTCTTTATGGTTCACCCCCACAACATGTTTGTGTGTGCGATTAACATATTTCTTCTCCTACAACTCCTGACTAATATCGTACCCGGTAGTTTCCTATTCTTTCTCTTTGTTTTCGATCTCTCTTACCCTTTATATTTAAGTATGTATGAGGTTTACCCTTTGATAAGTGTTTTCAATAGATCGTATGTGTGTCATCTGATTCAAACACGACAAGGATAACCATATTATATATGACTATATGAGTACGTAAAAAGCCTAATACTTAGTAGAAAGAAGTAGTAGCAACATGACTTGATTCTAGCTTAAAACTATTTCTAAAAAAATATAGCTTAGATATAATACACTTTATACAAAAGTAAAACGAGTACAAAAGTAAAAAAATATAGCTTAGATATAATATAGCTTAGATCCATATCAAAATGATATTATGAGAAAGGGTTAATTCATATACTAGCATGGTACCCGTGCGTTGCGGCGGCGGGTACCCTAAAATAAAATTTTCAGGTAAATCATGTATTTTTATTATGTTTTTTTTGACAATAAATTTACGGATATCAAGAATTTCATTTAGCCCGTGCCTGTTCGGGCTCGAGCCCGTTTGGCCCGCGCCCGTTCGGGCTCGAGCCCGTTTGGCCCGTGCCTGTTCGGGCTCAAGCCCATTTTGCCCGTTGTCCGTTCGAGATTTAATATTTGTATAATTTGCTTTATTATTTGTATTAGTGGCATTTAATGCAGGTTATCCGCGCGTTGCGGCGACAGGTACCCTGAAATAAAATTTTCAAGTGAATCATATATTTTAGTTTATTATGTTCTTTTTTACCATAAATTTACGGATTTCAAGAATTTCGTTTAGCCCGTGCCTGTTCGGGCTCGAGCCCGTTTGGCCTGCGCCTGTTCGGGCTCAAGCCCATTTGGGCTGTTGCCCATTCGGGCTTTAATATTATATGTATTAGTGACATTTAATGTAGGAATTGTGTTTAATTTGGTTGTACAATATGTTTGATAATTTGTATTTATTATGTTAGTGTGTTTTAATAACTGTATTAATTGTATTTATTGATCAATTAATTAATTAACTATATTAAATAGCATTAATGTGGTGTTTTGTTTTTTTAATATGTGCATTAAAGTGGTGTACGCTATGCTTCTTGTCTTGTACGTCTGAAAATTATATGCATTAAAGTGTTGTACTTTATGCTTTTTTTCTTAATTATATGAATTACTAGTTATAGTAACATGTGTAGGCTTATATTTTTAAGACTTTCTTTTATAAGAAGTCCTAAATACATTATTATGTAGTATAGATACCTAATTTAAACCTTTAAATGTCATATTTACCCACTTAAATGTTATAATGACATATATATTCAATTCAAACATCATATTTGTCATATTTACCCAATTTCATCATAAACTCAATTAATTATAAACTTATATCATTGAATTCCTTTTATACCCTTAATAATATGAAAATCAATTCTCATCTTTACACATACCCATTTCTTTTTGTAAATCAAATATTGCTTAATCCTATAGAAAAAAGCAAACTTCATGAATACACGAAAACATCAAAACACGTTATGATCCCAATAAACATGAATAAACCTTGAGATGATACTCACTCTACCCACTCTACCGGTTCAAATGACATCTACATGAATACCAATCAAACAAATGGAACGCATGTTAACTCGTCAAAACCGAGGAGTACTAAACAACATTCTACTACAAACAAAATACATAAATAATAACACATGGAACATGATCACAATTGACACACATAAACATCAAAATAGCAAACCATACATGTTTTCTGATGTTCATCCAGGACATGATCTATATTTGTTCTATAGATATTTAGTTTGAAAATGTAATGAAACATGAAACTGACTGATTTTTAGAAATTACTAAGGGCATAATAGGCATTTAAGGATCTAAATTCATTTTTAATTTATTTTATAATGATTTGGGTAAATATGACAAATATAATGTTCATATTAGGTATATATGTCATTATAATATTTTGATGGGTAAATATGATATTTAAATGTTTAAATTAGGTATATATGAAATTAACCCTATGAGAAAAGAATGCCCAATATGGCAAGTGATAGAACTAACGAGAAATTAGGCCGCTACGCGTTACGACGGATCCAATTTAAATCTGACATTTGGTCTAAATTATCTTGGTAATTGGAAAAAGGAGTATGATATGTTTGATAAAAGTTGTATATTTTCGTATAACATTCAAATAAGTGAATAACCAATAACTTGATCTAGGATCTTTTGCCTTAAACAATATACACTTTGGTGGCTTCGAACATTTTTGATCCATTTAACTCCCCTGCAACGTGCGGTACAATAGTAAAAGTTAAATTTTACAACAGTTAACACATATAAATATACTATTTTAAGTAGTGTTGTTAAAATGGAAAAACTATTCTAATATGAAAACTCTCAGCTCGATATAAGTATATATTCTAGTGCCAAAGAATGGAGGCTTCTTAAACACTTTATCTCAAGCTCTAATGATCAATATGATGCAGTTAACAACAACGTATGATATTTTTTGATCTTATACTTATCACAATAGTTGCAGCTCTAACAATGAAATATTCTTATGTTACCAAACCAACCAATTCTTCAAAAATGGTCAATTCCAAGTTTGGTACATTACTCATGCGCTCCAAAAAAACAACTTTATGCGCTTGATTTGATGAAATGTAGCATCAAAAGGCTAAAAATTAAGATGTATCTTCTTAAACAAACATCTAATACCATGTTCCTTTTAAAACATACAAAGTTCGGTCACAATTTTTTTTGGTAATAGTACAATTTGAGGCAAATGACAAAAAAATGCATTGAACTTGACACTTTTTATGATTGTATACACTCAACTATTTTTTTTCTTATTGCGTGTACTGAACTTTCAAAATTCGATTATTGTGTGTATTTTTTGACCATTTTACCCTTAATTTTTTCAAATTTTGAAGGGTAAAATGGTCATTTTACACGGCAGAATAGTCACAAAATACACATAATGATCGAAATTTGAAAGTTCAGTACATACAATAAGAAAAAAAATAGTTGGCTACACACAATCAGATAAAGTGTCAAGTTCGATGCATTTTTTTGTCGTTTGCCCTACAATTTGGCATGAATGTAATTAGTTGGAGGTCAAAGGAACAACTCAATTTCTATTCTGGTTCAATAAGATGTGTAAAAATGTACTAACGATTATAACATCCATAAAAGTTTATAAAACACAACACTATGGTTAACACAGAGTACATAACATACATTTTACCGCCTCTTACTTAGTAAGATCGCATACATTTTACCGTCTCTTATAGAAAAAGAAAAAAACAGCCTAACCTCTTACCATATTTTACTGAATTGGAAGTTAAAGACTTAAAGGTATTAAAAGAGATGTGATTTGCATACCTTTTATTTTGATTGGACATTCAACTGTACAAAAAGAGCACACTATAAACATTGTACAACTATGTAATGTACATAGTAGAGTGTTTCAATAAAAAAATATGAATGTACAAGTTAGTAAAAAGTTTTTTTGAAAACCAATCTCCTTACTATTTTTAGGTTCGGTTTTACTACCTTATCTAATAAAGATACCATTTTTTAACAAAAAATAAAACACTTTATCTATGTCAAATGTTGAAAGTTGAAAGTTAAAAATTGAAAATGGTCAAAAATAGAGAAATATATAATGTAATTAATACTCTTAACACTGCATTACTTAAAATTACAATGATTTATTAATATTGTACAACCAATTAAAAGCATATCTACCAAATTAAATACAACCAATTAACCTTTTATTTATTATTGTTTGTAAAATACTTGTTTACCTAATTGCAATTACTAGATTCAATTCCGCTGCGTACTCGTTCGCGTTACTTGGCTAACTAGGTTATAAAATCCCAACAGTGGCATCACGAGTCAACTCGTTTTTGCGATTATGGGTTACACGCTTTAATAAACATGTTTAAAAGGCTGCATGAAATCTAATTAGTTATTCGTTTTATTTTTGTCTTGACACCTATATGCAATACTTGTCAATTATTAATAAAAATAACAAGACAATCACAAATTAAATTGAATTGTTAATTAGAATTAATTTATTAATTGGAATTAAATTTGCTAATTAGAATTATAATGATAATTAGAATTACATATTGTTTATTAAATACATAAAATATCGTAATTAATTGTTAACTAAGTTTGTCATGCTTTTTATGTGTTTTTCGGCCACAAGACCCACTCAATTTCTTTTTGTGATGTATGGGGCGATCTAGGTTTCGTACCTAGTGACGGTCTTATGGTTCTTTTTTTGGGGAAGACTCGCGAGAGAACTCGGAACGATATGTGTATATATATTAATGTTTATGTTTATATGTTTGTGATTCCTTATGTGCATTATTGTTACTTGTTTTTGACACCTAATTGTATACAATATTTAATAATACATATCTTAACCATAATATTAATATTGGTCTTTATTTACACGCCTAATTATAATGCTCATTTTGACATGCTATTTGTTTCGTGAAAAATTGTTTTTGTTAAATAAAGTGACCTAAACTGTTGAAACAAGTTTTCATGAATTTAAAAACTAAACGCTATGGACACTTGGGATGTACGGCTCACCCACTAGAAAATACTATAAAGAGGGTTTAAGGAAAAGCGTACAGTCACATCTAAAGGATTTTCGGTTATTGCCTAGCGCTGACCTGGTCCTCCGCCTCCCTGCGAGTTCGATTGGAGATACCGTGAAGCATGATGATCACTACAGTGTCATTACCAAAAGTTTTTAAAATAAGTGTTACAAAGTTGTTTTGCATGCTTCTTTGTACACGACTTTTACCACATTCATGTGAATACCTATTTTTTAATTTTAAGTCTATGTCACCCAACTTTGAACATGTGTATTTGGCTTGACTTCTTTGGTCATACCATAGGGCCATTCCAACCCATGGTGATTATTTCTCTTAGGTCTGACCTATGGTTATTTTTGCAAGTTTATACTTGGTCGACTTATTTCGAGTTTGCTTGGTCAGACCTTGAACCCGAGGCATAAGATGAGAACTAAACATGCTTTTGACATTATTATTTGATACTAATTCCTTAAACAGCCTCATAAAGTCTAAGAGTTGCATTATGCAATTAACGCACGTCGCTTACCTCTTGTCCTACTTAGTTACTCACTGGTCAGACCTCTGGTAAATAAGTGGGAGTGCAAGATGGATCTTAGTCTTATTAGTAATTAATTGGGTAGTTAATTCTTTTAAGAATGTAATTATCGAAAATACTAATTATTTGAACTTTTCAAAATTGTAGATTGATACGCGTACAACGCGCGTTCGGGGTCAAAGAAACTTCATTTTCGTCGAGCAAGTTTTTCAACACCCTAGGCAGTGAACCTAATCGTTGTAGTGTAGTATTAGAGTAAGCCACGGGTATTGATATCGTTCTCTAGGGGAATAGGAATGCTAGTTAGAAGTTACTACGCTAAGGTTGGGGTTGAGGAAGATTATTTTTTTATCTTTTTTTTTTGTTTTTTAGAAAATTGAAAGGTACGAATCTCGGGGTATTGGATTTGGGGGGTGGTATTTCTACCGATTACTCTACTTATCTAATTATCTAACCTAAGGTGAGTGTAGTCTATGTCTATTGTTGTGTGCTCGTATGATAGTTAAGAATGTGTTTACTTAGATGCTATTACTCCCTAGTTATATCCTATTGATGGTTGAATTGTCACGTCCTTATTCTTAACGCGTTGTGTTTCCTAAGGTCGTAGGGTATGCGTTTATCCGTAACTCTTTGAAGCTACCTAAGGTTAATGAATACGAAATCTCTAGGATTCATAAACTTAACACTAAGGTTATCTTTGGATGTTTAGCCTACAATTCCACTAGTAATTATAAACTAATGTTCAACAAATATCAATCAAGCATTAACAACACAACGAATGACCTATCGTAATACTAGGTCAATCACAATTAAGATACGAGACAACCAATCAATAATCAATATCTAGGTTTCATAGATCTAAGCAAACACACAAGTAAATTAGCCGGACATGCAGAACATGCAAGCATACACACAAACAACTGAAGACATGATTGAATCAATGAAGTAAAACACTTATCTTGTTGTAAAATAGGGTATGGAACCCTAAGATACTGCCCAAGACAGCCTTGGTTCGGTTTAGGTTTTTACTCCACAAAACTACCTCCCTAAAACTGAAAATTTCGGATTCTATATATAGTGTTACAAAATGAGACAGCGTCACTCTTTAATTGTGACGCCGTCAGGTCGCCGCCATTAGGGTTTCGTCTTGGCCACGTCAACTCTGTGATGGCGTCACCTTATTCTCGTGACGCCGTCGGCTTCAATCTCTGACGTCGTCGGGATCCAAATCTAGGCCGTCTGAGTTGCGACGCCCTACTCTTTAAAACCTGATGCCGTCACTTGTAAATTGGCAATTTGCTCTCTGGGTCGTCTCAAGATGTGTCGCGACGGCGTCGCAATTAAGGCGTGACGCCGTCCCCTTCAGTTTCAGCAGCTTGAGTGTCTCGATTCTTGACATTGGCCATTTTCTTCATATATTCGCGCATTTTCGTCCGAATAAGTGTCATTCCAGCAATTTGCCTTCAAGAAACATAAAAAGTGTAATGGAACGAAATTAAGTAATAACGGATACAAAAGTGATCGATTAAGGGCTTAAATGACCCCTGAAAAGTATACCTTTTAAATCATTATCAAATATCCCTTCACTTGGTATTTTCTTGTCCTCAAGCAAATGTGCTTTTAGCCAATTGATTTATAAGTTAGGGGTCATGAAGCATTAGTTTAGAACGATTCACAACACATATAAGCCCCGCAAAAGTCATAACAAGCACGGAAATTACATACTAGCACCTCACATGGGGTGTTTGGATACTCTCATCTCTCGGGTGTATATGAAATATAACAAGTTGGAAATGAAAGATAAACACTCATTAACCGGTCCTAGTATATAGATTACCATAGGCTTGAGACTAGATCAAACCTCCATCGCTTTGGGGTAAGCACCTAGGAAAAACTATCCAAGAGGTCTTTTAAAGGGTTGTAACGTTAGGCTTACGGTAGGGAAACAAAGGGTCTGGTGGGATAGGCGATTTAGTGGTGGCAAGTCAAAAATCTTTATGTTACAAGCATGAGATGAATGGCGTTGCTAAGCCAAGACTCGACACTCTAAACTCTAGATAACTGAAACAAACGAACATAAATTTAAAGATAGATGTAGGATGGTAGCCCGTATATTTTATTTTTTTCATTTTTTTTGACACCTTTTTTTTTCATACACTCTTACTCTACCGTCCTCTACGATAACATCAGAATGATAGGGATTTATATGCACATCCCTACACTTGAGTTTTTATTAATCTAACACTAATTTGACCCGAATTGAAAAGATCAAAACACTTGGAGTACATTATTACGCAAATAAAGGGAATTTGAATTTAACGTTCATTCCCGTCATTTCATAAAATTTAACTTTTCCCGTGAGTCCCAATCGTCCTAAAACTGTGTACAAAAGATATGACTCGACTTAGCAACTTATGCAAGCAACTAGATAATTGAACTAAGGGTTTAGTGTGATAACAATAACGCACTAAAAGTGAGTGCATACAAGGTAGAATAAGGCGATTTGGGTGTACATTTGGGGGTGGATTGTAAACAATGCTCTTCATTGATATTCCGGAAAACCAAAACATCAGGAGAACCGCGAAAAGGATAGGCTCTGAGGGGTTAACTAGGGGTATCGTTTACTAAAGATGAGTAAAACGCAAGGGTGTGGGGGAATTACTCAACCGATGTGGAAGAAGTAATTATATTACAGGTATCAAACAAGGGTTATCCTAATGCCTCTTATCATTTAGCTATTCCTAACTACACAAGTGTAGTCTGCGATCTCGGAATGCATCACAAAACAAGTTCTAGAATCTATTATACTACCGGTTCACACTCTAAGCATCAAAGATGAATGCTTTAATTCCTACAAATCTAAGGGCGATCCTCATATTTTGGGTGGAATTTAAGTGGTAAAGGGTTTTTTTATGCTAGTCATATAACTTCCTATCCATGAGACGCTTTATTAAGACTAATGGCCCACTCCTACATGTCATGAAAAATTTTAAATTTGGTGCCAAAATTACCCTAACCGATTTTTATCATGGTTTATTACACAAATGAAATTGGACAAAGCAAATAATCAAGGATAAGCATAGTTTCAAAGTTCCCATTTTATTTTCCCTCCCTACACTTAAACTGAACATTGTCCCCAATGTTCCCCGAAAGTATCAAAGTTATGATAATGGAAGGTAATTAAAAACGAAAGAAACTAGTACTCCCCTGATTAGCTCGGTAGGATCCGTGTGAAGTAGTGGTTAAATCTTTCTTCAAGAAGAGTGTTTGCGTGAAAAGCTCCTTCCAATCTTATGTATCTTCTTCTTGATAAATTAAACCTGCACACTTGAAGAAAACAAACGAAACCTTTGCGTAACATCGGCGGTAACAATATATATAAGACTCTACTAAACTAGGATATAATGCTTGTGGAATGGATGTTTACAGATTTTCTGGAAAATTAAGACCTGGAAAATTCCAAAAATTTATAAGTAGCTCAGAAAACGAGAAAAAGTTAGTAAGCAGTTTCTACTCCTCCTGACGCCGTCAGGTTGCGACCCTGACGCCGTCAGGTTATCCTGACAGAAACTGGTCTGCGATTTTCTGGAAAAAATTCTGGAAAATTTTTATCTTTAGAATCTGGAAAAATTTCCTGCAAAACATCCATTATGACTCGATACAAGCATTTGACTCGAACAAACACACATGTATATCTTTTAAATAATCGTAATTCTCATGTTCACGTTCTTTTTGAAAACGTGTGTAATCCCCCCTACACTTATCCCTTATGTAAAATACCTTTATATGTAATTAAGACGAGGTTAAATACAAAATAAAGCATTTTTACAAATTTAAACATGAGAATGGACAATCAATAAAAAGATATACGACACACAAACAAGCAAACAATTAAACATGAGTTGCCTCCCACGAAGCGCTTTTCTTTATTTATGAGTCTTGTAGCTAGACTCGAAGTCGTGCCCCAACGTGACTTCATTACTGTCACCTTCTACCTTAACTAATCCTTTATCAAAAGGACGTAGACGTTGTATGCTTACCGTGGATTCTTTCCCAACGTCGTCTGTTATGATAACGGTTTTATTCTTTAGATAAGTTTCTTTCACCGTATAAGGCCCAAACTATCTTGGCTTGTTTCTACCTCTTAATGCTCTTATTCGTGACTTGTACAAAAGTACTTTCTCTCCCTTTAAGAATTCCTTAAGGTTCCTTTGTGTTTGTGGTATTGAGGTAGGATTATTTCCTAACTTTTTATCGCGCTTCCACAATGTTGCATGTAGTCCTTGAACCATAAAATCTCTAAGCCCTTTTTCCCAATCGTTAATTTTCTTCCTAACCACATTGTTAGGGACTTGTGGATTCTCATCCATAATCTTAAGAGGATACCTTGGAACAATAGGTATCCTAGCGTATCCCTTGCCTCTTTTGAGTATCATGATGCCCTCACCGCATTTGATGGTTGCTTTGGCAGTGGCCAGAAAAGGTGTTCCAAGAATGAGCGGCATGTTTTTATCTTCCTCAATGTCTATAATCACAAATTCCACCGGATAGACAATGTTAGCCACCTCAACTAAGACATCCACAACTATTCCTATGGGGTAGACATATGTGTGATTGGCTAAGGAAAGTCTAAGATTGGTCTTGGCTGGCTTTTCCCTAGTCAACTTATTATAGACTGATAATGGCATTATGTTCACATCAGATCCTTGATCAGCTAAGGCATTTATATTATCAATGTCACCTATGCTACATGGTATCACGAAGTTCCCCGTGGTTTCTCGTTTTTTAGTTACTGGTTTTTTTAGAACCAGCTCATACATAGGTCCCATAGGCACGGTGTCATACTCTTTTTCTGTTATTTTTCCTTCAAGGGCTTTCCTAAGAACCTCATTGTACCTAAAGTTGTTCTCAATGGTCTCGGGCTCATCATTAGTTTCAGCCTCCTTCCTCTTGCTTTTCTCAGTTTCCTTCTCCTCAACCGTTCCATCTTCATCAGGCATAATGGAAATGGCGTTAACAAACGAAGTAGGAGGGTAATCATTGCTTCTTACTAGTACCTTTTCGGGAACTTTTGTTTTGGTATACTCTTTTACCAAGTTCATCATCTCCGTCATCTTTGCCTGCATCTCCTCCCTTTGCTTATAGACCTCCTCTTCAAATTTTGCTAATATCTCCGTATGGGCTGCCATGTACTCCCTCATTTGTTCCTTAAAGCTCGGTGAGAGTGGTATTGGAGAAGTAGAACGGAAGCGCCGTTCGGAATTGAGATTTTGCTCATGACTTGGGGATTCAGAGAAAGGTGTTGGGTGGTTGGTGGAATTGGTGGAATTAACCATTTCCAGAGGGATTCGTTCGGGGGCTCTCCTTTGCCTTTCAATTAGATAATCAATCCTTCTCTCAAGAGCACTCATTTGCTCTTCAGTGACGTTGGAAGACTCAATAGGAATTGATATGGCATTAACCACTTTAACGGGGGTTTTAGGGGATTCATTCCAATTTTCGTAGCTTCGATAGGCAAGCTCTTCTATAATATCCCAGGATTCCTCTGCGTTGAAGTCGTTAAGCCTTCCACCGGTGGCTCGATCAATGGATCGCCTTGTGATGAAATCGGTATGGTCATAGAAGATTTTGATTTGAAGCCAAAGATCAATGCCATGATGAGGGACTCTATGGAGTAAGTCCTTGAATCGAGTCCATGCGTCATAGAGAGACTCGCCTTGAAGTTTTTGGAACATCAAGATGTCTCGTCTAAGCTTAGTAGTTCTTCCCGGTGGGGAAAATTGAGCAAGGAAACGAGAGGTAAGATCATCCCAACTTGGGATGGAGCCGGCGGGAAATCGCTCAAGCCAATTACTAGCTTGGTCCTATAGAGAGAATTGGAAGAGACGCAAACGCGTGGTCTCCCGAGTAGTAGCATCGAGGTCGATGGAATCGACGATTTTAAGGAAATCCTTAAGATGCTGATTAGGATCTTCGGAACGAAGTCCATGGAATGCACATCCGTTTTGCACCAACCGGATGGTGTCGAATCGAAGGGCCATAGTTTGGGCTAGGTCGGGAAGCTCAATGGTGTTTCTATAGCCTAGGTGGCTTGGTCTTGAGTATTCACCAAGAGTACGGCCTCTTGGCGGGTCATTTGGTGGTGGGTTGATGAGTGGTGGTTGATTATCACCTTCCATGATGAAAAGTGATGGGATTACGAACAAAGGTTACGAAGAAGGGGATAGACTACGAGGAAGCTAAAAATGAGAAAGAAGCTTACTTGATAGTAATCAAGTAAGGAAACCTAAACGAGGTAGACTCCTAACTAGCTATTCTATTCCCCGGCAGCGGCGCCAAAAACTTGATACACGTACAACGTGCGTTCGGGGTCAAAGGGACTTCCTTTTCATCGAGCAAGTTTTTCAACACCCTAGGCAGTGAACCTAATCGTTGTAGTGTAGTATTAGGGTAAGCCACGAGTATTGATATCGTTCTCTAGGGGAATAGGAATGCTAGTGAGAAGTTACTACGCTAAGGTTGGGGTTGAGGAAGATTATTTTTTATCTTTTTTTCGTTTTTTAGAAAATTTAAAGGTACGAATCTCTGGGTATTGGATTTGGGGGGGTGGTATTTCTACCGATTACTCTACTTATCTAATTATCTAACCTAAGGTGAGTGTAGTCTATGTCATTGTTGTGTGCTCGTATGATAGTTAAGAATGTGTTTACTTAGATGTTATTACTCCCTAGTTATCTCCTATTGATGGTTGAATTGTCACGTCCTTATTCTTAACGCGTTGTGTTTCCTAAGGTCGTAGGGTATGCGTTTATCCCTAACTCTTTGAAGCTACCTAAGGTTAATGACTACGAAATCTCTAGGATTCATAAACTTAACACTAAGGTAATCTTTGGATGTTTAGCCTACAATTCCACTAGTAATTATAAACTAATGTTCAACAAAGATCAATCAAGCATTAACAACACAACGAATGACTTATCGCAATACTAGGTCAATCACAATTAAGATACGAGACAACCAATCAATAATCAATACCTAGGTTTCACAGATCTAAGCAAACACACAGGTAAATTAGTCGGACATGGAGAACATGCAAGCATACACACAAACAATTGAAGACATGATTGAATCAATGAAGTAAAACACTTATCTTGTTGTAAAATAGGGTATAGAACCCTAAGATACTGCCCAAGACAGCCTTGGTTCGGTTTACGTTTTTACTCCACAAAACTACCTCCCTAAAACTGAAAAATTCGGATTCTATATATAGTGTTACAAAATGCGACGGTGTCACTCTTTAATTGTGATGCCGTCAGGTCGCCGCCATTAGGGTTTCGTCTTTGCCACGTCAACTCTGTGACGGCGTCACCTTATGCTCGTGACGCCGTCGGCTTCAATCTCTGACACCGTCGGGATCCAAATCTAGGCCGTCTGAGTTGCGACGCCCCTAATTTGCTCTCTGAGTCGTCTCAAGATGTGTCGCGACGGCGTCGCAATTAAGGCGTGACGCCGTCCCCTTCAGTTCCAGTAGCTTTAGTGTCTCGATTATTGACTTTGGCCATTTTCTTCATATATTCGCGCCTTTTCGTCTGAATAAGTGTATTTCCAGCAATTTGCCTTCAAGAGACCTAAAAAGTGAAAAGGAACGAAATTAAGTAATAACGGATTCAAAAGTGATCGATTAAGGGCTTAAATGACCCCTCAAAAGTGTACCTTTTAAATCCTTATCATAGAAGACTACTTCAGTCAGAAATAGTTCGGTACTCAGGAGTTTATTTGAGAAACAAAAACTCACTGGACCTAACTTCATTTACTGGTATCGCTAGCTTCGCATTATACTATCAGCTAAAGATAAGGAAACTTATTTGGAGCATTATATACATGTTGCTCCTGTTGCAACTCCTGGCCACTCTATCCCTCCTGAGGCTCTTGCAGCTCACAATGCTTGGGTCAAAGGCTCAATGGATATAGCTGCCTTTATGCTCATGACCATGGAGTTAGAGATCCAACGAAATCTAACTCATCTTGGTGCTTATGACATGCTTCAGGAGTTGAAGTCTATGTTCTCCCAACAGGAAGAACAAGAGCTTCTACAGACTGCACGTGAATTTCACGCTTGTAAGCAGGAAGAGGGTCAATCAGTTAGCTCATATGTTCTAAGGATGAAGAGCTGCATTGAAAATTTGGAACGTCTTGGTCACCCAGTTACTCTAAACTATGGAGTTAGTTTGATCCTAATCGGTCTCTCTAAAGCGTACATTTCGTTTGTGCAGAATTTTAATATGCACAGCATGCGGAAGATTGTAAATGAATTACATGGTATGCTTAAGCAACATGAGCAGACATTGCAAAAGAAAGATGTTGCACCTGCACTACATAACATACGTGCTAGGAAGGTCCAGAAAAACCAAAAGAAAAATAAATCGTTTAAGGCTGCTAAGGGGAATCATGGAAATGGAAAAAGCAAGTTTGGTTATGCTATTGAGTATAAACCATACAATGCTTCCAAACCTAGGATTCCTCCACCACCCAAGAAGGATAATCCAGCGAAGGACGCTACCTGTCACCAATGTGGTGAGATGGTGTCATTGGAGAAGGAATTGTCCCAGTATCTTGTCGAGTTATTGAAAAAGAAGAAACAGTCTCTTGCAGCTAGTTCTTCAGGTATTTTCACTATAGAACTCTACTCTTTTCCTAATACATCTGTTAATACAAATAAGTCGTAAAAACGTTTATTTATATTTTACGGTCTTCTAATGTTTTGTCGATAACAAACGTAAAATCATTTTAATGAAACAAATAAAATATGTAAATAGTTTGAGTCAATAGTTTACTAACACACTTACATTTTTCATATAAAACACTAAACAAGTAATAGTGCTTTTATGTTTTAGTAATGCATATGTATAACAAATAGTGTTTACATATTAGGTAGATATATACATAATTAGTATGTATTGTAATGGGTAATACAATGGGTAGAAGTTTAAAGTATTTGACCCATTGACTAAATTTATTGAATGTAGTGGGCAAAACCCAAAGTCCATGACCCATACTCATGGAGCATAACCCATAACCCATTGCACGACATCATGCATAAGTCATAAATAGGCATTATCCATGACCCATGGAGCTGACCCATGACCCATGGACTAGATGCATTGCATCTAGTAGATACATTGTATCTACTTGGATACCCATGGTTCAAAGTCTAGGACCCATGACCCATGACGAAAAACCCATTGGCAAAGAGGAGCGTCCCACGGTTCCCCCATTTTACACTGGACGGATCCCTCAAGTAAGGGATCCGTGGGACAGTAGCACATTTTCCTCTATAAATAGTGAGCCATTTCTTTATTGTAAGTCAACCCTTTCACATATATTTTCTCTTTGAGTTATAAAATCTTTAACCACATATCCAAGTGATCTTTGTATGTAGTTTTTATTTTTGTGTGATTCTCTAGGATCCTCTTAAAGGCGAGATCACTAACTCTTTGAAGTCGAGCAAGCTCAAGTCCATGAGTTGCCATGCTTCGTCATCATCAAGACTACTGAGGTTCTCTTGTTGATAGTTCTTTCTTCTTCCTTAGAAGTGTTGTGTCAAAGGCATTAGTAAAGGATGCTGAAAGATTCAAGACGAAGGCATTAGTGAAATGTGCTTGATAACATCAAATTAGTCTGATCTTTTATATATCAATTTCCTTGTTTATTGCCTCATTTGTATTAATATGGTACTTAATTCGTTCAGATTCATTCATATTTGCATTTCAGGATAAATGAGGCGTTGGAGCGAAAAAGATGTGAGAAAAGGCCAAATATATGTTCTGAAGATGGATTTACGTGAGCCTTTGGATTCTATGTGAACATTACGCCATAACTAGTTAATAAGGTTACGGCGTAAATATGAGCTTTGAAGGATACGGCGTAACCAACTCTTATGGTTACGTCGTAATTATTTTTGTGAAGGTTACGGCGTAACGTAGCAATTTAGTTACACCGTAGAGATAATTACGGAACGGATATAAATATACGGTTGAAGAATTACAGCGTAATTCGGCAATTTAATTAAGCCGTAATTATTAACTTGGGCGCGAAGGAGTTAAAGTCCAGGGGCTAAATGAAGTTAAATGATATTTATTCCGAGGATTAAAAGTAAAAATAGGAAGTACGATGAGGGGCCAAAAGCGTACACAAGAGTTATTAAGTTTCAAGAAAAGATGTTGACGATAAAAAGTACGAAGTAACTATTTCTTATACAGTTACAGCGTAACTAAATATATTAGTTTCGACGTAACTGTTCGAAAACCGGTTTTATTTGCACCGACATTGGTTACGGCGTAATTTGCACTTATGGTTACGCCGTAACCATGTCGGGGCCTATAAATACAGCCCTAAATCTTCATTTTTGAGTATCTCTCTTCACCCCTCTCCTAGGGGTCGATTAGGGCACCACTCCAGGGCATTTTACAGCAGTCCGAAGCCAGTTTTAAAGGAATAATTCACTCGCAATCATCGTCATTATTAGCTCTACATCAAGTAATTTGTATCAAACATTATGTTCAATTCGATTCATGATTTATTCATTTTTGTTGGTATGATTTACTATATGTTTGGCTAAGCACCCTCGTGCTAGCCTAGTTATGATTCCTTAATTGTTTTGTTTGCGTTTACATTGCTTCCGTATAATTATTTCTAAGTGTATGCATGCATAGTTTATTGGTAGCTACCCTTGTTTCGGTAGTTTTGAATGGCGATAGAGGCTAGTTGCTTAGGAGATATGACCAACTTACCCTAAGTGAGTAGACTGAGACGAGAAGGGTAAGATATGACCAACTGATGACCCTTTCTAGTTTTGCAATTTGACCAACTGATCACCTACCGTTTGGATGAACTTTAGAATTAGGGGGTGAGTGTTTAAGTTGCTAACTATAACAACCCGTAAAATTTCGGATTATTTTAATAATATTTATCGCATCAGAAAATCCAAATCGGTTATTTTCTGACAGTTGTCAATATTTATATTTAAAAACAAGAGGTCATTTCGTTTCCTTAAAAACCCGACACCGCACACACGGTACTTGTCCACTAAGTATCTGTGAAATTTATTATTGTCCAAGTTAATGTGTAAGCATACATAAGCTTAATCTATTATTCCGAAAAGTTATTCCGTATACTGCAGTGCAGTAGCATACAAGACAAAAAAAAATAAATAACGAAATAAGTAAAATATACATATTTTATCATTCAAGGATAATTTATGGAAAGAAAAACGAGAAGTTATCTCGTGAATTTAGAAAGTCACGGCACCGTACGCATACCGACACCAAATTAATAACGGCAAACAAGTATAATCAAATTACAACGTAATAAGAATGTCATATTATTACGTTTATAAAATCGTTTCCAAAAATATAATTTCTATATTTCTCGAGTACCGGGAAGGTACGTTTACTTAAGGATTCGACAAAACACGGGGTACATAAAATACACTGTACGATAATAAGACAAAATAAACAGAATACTAATCCTAACCCACCCATTTTTGCCCCATCATCTTCTTCTCTGCATTTCTTCCTTCACGCCTCCTTCCCAAAATAGCAAACCTACTGCTAATCTACTCCTAAACATCAAAAGATGATCAATCCTTGTCAAACTCCTACAAAACAGAAACCTACACTTTAGACATCACATGATGGTGTAGCTATGGGAGGGGGACGAGAGCCAGAAGAAGAGAAGACCCTCCATGTGAGGCCAAGAAAGACAAAAGGCTCCATTCCTCTTCTATCTCTATAAGTAGAGACTCAATTTTCACAGTTTTTACTCACATCCCATACAAATCACAAAAACTAGGGTTCCAAGAATCAAAGGGGTTTTCAAAATTGATAAAGGGGTTTTGTTCTCGGATGCGTAAGGAAGCTATCTCAAGTGTTTAATTTCTCCAATTCGTCCCGAGTCTCTCCAATTGAAGCACTTGGTGTTCGTTCATATGCCCACTCGACCCACGGGCTTGATTGTAAGAACACCTTCGATTTTCTTTAATTATCTTGTAAATCTGTAATTTGTCTTGAATCGAAAATTATACTTTTATATATATAGTTCAAATTGATAAATTGTGGAATTAAACATATCTTTCCTAGTTGTTGTCATTGTTGTTGTTGTCGTGAAACAAGAAAAGAAAAGACATAAATATTTTGAAAGTCTTGAAAAATCTGGCTTAACTCTCGTGCTTAGTGGCTTACATCCGACGTATATGCAAAATACTCATCATCGGCTTATTTTAGTATTCGGCTTAGTTCTTGACTTGTTTGTGTTGTAATCCGACTGAGAAACATATTCACTCGAGGAATGTATGGAGTTTTATTTGTGGTTTGACTCGTATAGCTCATTACCACGAGAGTGTTAAGTCAAATGGCAAGCCACGGGTAGTACCCGACTTCTAGTGTTTTGTTACCTTGTTCCAGTGTACGTATAGACTCACAAGAGTCTTGCAATTGAAGTTGTATCAAAGTCACCATAGGGTACGTGTGTCTTGTTTGCTTCGAGCCAAAGGAGAACACCTCGAGGGTGTTTCTACCCGACTCAACACCAGACCATGTCGTGGTCTTAGAAGACTTGTAAAAGTCTTGGTATATGTTGCGTTACCTGTTTGTTGTCTTAACTGTCAAAAGATACACACATGTGGCATTTATGTTACCTTTGCTGTAAAACCCACCCACTCGAGGGTATTGGCTTTATTTTCTTCTTGTCTTGTGTTTGACTCATATAGTCTCGAGGATGACTATGTCACATGGTCAAGTCGGGTAGTACCCGACTATGATAGTCACTAGTTAAGAAGTGGAAAATGGTTAAAGTCTCGACAAGGTTCGATTCTTCAATTTCGTTGTGTCTCGGTTCGGTGATTTCCTTGCGTAAATACAGTATCTGAAACATGAGTTTCCATTCTTGTGTTGTGATGGTAAATAAAGAAGCGGGCCTTGGGTATTTTGTTGTATGGGTTTGAGCTTACCACTCCACCAGGCTAGCCTATTTTCCTTAAAAGGTGTGTTTGGATTGCTAGTGAATCGGGCCAGGCCCAAGTTATATAAATAAGAGTTTGTGTGTGTACTGACCCAAAGCACACCAAGGTACGCAATATAATATGTAGACTCGAGTACTTCTCGACTCAATTCCGTCTTGTCCGACTCGTCCTCTACCTCGTTTCAACTCGCCATCCATGGCATCTCATGACACTCGACTCGTCCAATGACAAGGTATCCGTTAATATGAGGCATGAAATAAATTTTTAAACGTAAGCAAAGTTTGACAAAGTGACTAAAGTGAGTTTATTTTAACTAGAAAATGTTACACGTCTAACCATTCAAAAATATAAACCTGTGAACATATAGTTTCAATTAATGGATAATATCTCATGTAAATGCTTGATAACTCATCACTATAATCAACTATAGTTGCGAGACATGCCAAATTTTCAACAAAAATGTCCTTTTGACCTATTATATTGTACAAAAACAACTAAAAATACCATATCAAAACTTACATCATATTTTCAAAATACAAATTGCACATAAACTAAATTGAGACTTAAGATAAACATATTTCTTTTAAACACTTTTTATTAACACATGAAGTGTATATTGAAACTTACATTTTTAAGTGAATACGATTACACTCAAACCTTTTCTAAATACAATGGTTTAGCAACATGAGGATATAAAAACACATGTACCATAATATATGTATATGTCTTTCACTTATGACGATAAGATTTAATATGTAACTTTTGCCCTAACCAAGTGCTCCTTATGACATATGAATTCCTTTCATACATCATCATTCGTTTACCATCAAACCTAAGTCTCGTTCATTCTGATATCTTTTCTGTGTGTACCCTTCCAAGTATTATCATTTGGTCATCATTAAACCAAAGTCGAAACTTCTTCCTTGAGACTCCTTTCATGTCATCCTTCCTAAGCCGAAATCCACTCAATTCCTTGTAAACTATTTTAAGATCAATGATGCCACATAAACAACAACAACAACAACAACAACAACAACAACAACAACAAAAACATTTAAAATCTATAAAATTCTTTAAACTTTATCGAGTCTTAAACATAAAGACTAAATTTCCGTATTAATTAGGTTGCGTGTCGGAGCCGTGCACTATCACTCCTTGATTTAATTCCCTCTAGACTTCATATTGCACATTGCCAAGGTGAGTTTCATAGCCCCTACTTTTAACTGTTTTATACTTGTTTTGGGGGAAGATACATGCTCATTTTACTTAAATCATTTTACTTGTGCATTCCATGCATACTATGCTTTCACATGTTTAAAGTTTTCATCATACATAGATGTTTTATAGAGCATACCAAAATGTTTGACCTAGAATATTACGCAACTTAGCCTAAGTCCTTAGATCCCAAATTGCCCTCTTCATGAACCGTCAATTCCTGCTGGGAAGCGCGAATGTTATAAATAGATCTATTGAGGGTGACTCCTCTGTTCGGTTGACCCCGCTTGGGTCAAGGCGAAACATATAGCATGTCGGGACCGAGTGTATTGGGATAAACACTCGCCATGGGCTCCGTATTTGTATGAATTCTCTGTGCATACAAGAACTGTCGTAGTTTCGGTTGCATGAACTTAGTGCTAGCGTAATAGATTCAATATATGACATTATATTCGTTGTAATGTACATATACCCTACTTATGGTCCACTAATGAAATCTCTTTTATGAAATCCTTTTATGAATTGAAACTATAAACTCTATGACATTATGCAAGACGTAATGATCATCAACAACCAAATTTGAAACAATGTACTGAATCTCTTTTTATATAAACCTATGAACTCACCAGCGTAAGCTGACCCCTTTTAGCATGTATCTTCAGGTTTGAAGTGATAGCTTATCTTTGGAGGCGCAAGGCAAAGGCATGGCATGGTCATAGATGACTATGATTTATGTATTGGGACCACTCGTTTATAATGGGCCATTTTCCGCATCAAATCAAAAATGTAAACATTGTTTTTAAGAAATGAATAAAAGTTTATTTATGAAAATCTGTTGTTCTATGCTTATGATGTGATATCAATTTAGTAGCACCCCGATACTTGTATGCTTCCGCTAAGCCATTTTGGGGGTGTTACAGATTGGTATCAGAGCCTAGGTTATAGAGAACTGGGTATATATTTTTTTTAAAAAACCTAGACTATAACCACTTTTACAAAAACTTAACCCTATGACCGATACGTGTCTGCCTGCCTGCCGAGCTGATGCCTCACTTATGATCCTGCTGAGATCATACTTGATAAGATACATGTTTTATCACTGCTCACCTAATTTCATTATAGGTTATAATTATTTTCCCTATACGTATACTTACGTATCACAGCACTACACCTTTCCCTCACATAAAGAGAATAATTGTTCTAATCCTTCAAGACAGCCTTTAAAAGTATTGTGACATATTACTAGCGTAACTAAGCTAAGTATTTCAAAATTCATTGAACCTCGGGTGAATATAGACTGATCACCTATATTCAACCAGGGACAGTGGGACATAGCCTGATCACCTATGTCCGACTCAGAGGTGAATTTTGCAGTACTTAGGATAGTTATAATAGCTTTATGTCCAGTGAGAAAATGATAATATTTTGATAAACATGTAACATTTCAATAAACCACATATTGACGGTTATACTAAAGCCACACACTGGCGTCACACTATCCTTTAACCACAAGCCACTCATCGGCATACCCTAATCACAAGCCACTCATCGGCATACCCTAATCACAAGCCACTCATCGGCATACCCTAAACATAAACCACTCACTGGCATTTCCTAAACATAAACCACTCACTGGCATTCCCTAAACATAAGTCACTCACTGACATTCCCTAATCACAAGTCACTCACTGGCATTTCTTAGTCATAAAACACTCACTGGCATCACAATATCTCTTAATCATAAGCCACTCACTGGCGTCATACTACTTCTTAATCATAAAATTTATAATTTCATATCACAATCGAGTTATGTTATAGTCACACCTACCCCACACCTTACACCCCATGAACAAATCAAACCATTTTAGGAGCAACCTTTCAATAGCACCTATGAGAAAAATTCTCTAATGGGAATAGGCAACAAAAGAACAATAAACCTTTGGCAAAATCTAGAAAGACACAGTAAATGACCCATAATCCCGCAAAACTTGAAAATTTCACCATTGAAAAATTTGATACCTAGAAACTCCACCCACCTCTTAAGAATAACCGTGCCTACCTTATTACCCTACTACAAACAAAAGAGTTGCCTTACAAACTATTTCCGATTATCCCTCAAACTATTATAATCAAAATACTTCATGAATCATTCTACAAACCAAATTACCACATTACCATTTTACCATAAAATAAACTACAATTCTACCCATACCTTACCAAAATAAAGTGTTCCTTAATACTTTGAAAGTTATTCCAGAACCACTCTATTGGTTACTTATTTCCTCGAAATGTGTTTTAAGTTAATACCTCATAAACAAAAATGATCAATGTCCTCCTTGATAGCTAAGCCTGACCTTAGGATGTATCCTACACCTCTGCCTAAAACCCTAGGTAACCATGAGGTTCATCAACTATTAAACCTCCAACCGTACCCAACTTAGACAACTAAACCTTACTCGTAGCCATGGGTAAATGTGATATCTTGATACACATTCTTACTACAATAAAATTTCCAAATTTGAGGATTACTCTTTAAAATCCAACAATAATACTTTCCAAATCCCTCGTTAAAATGATACAAAATGATGAAACACTAAAAGTTTCACAAAACTTCCCTATACACCCCATAATTGAGAACCAATTTTACAATCTTGTGAAAATGTATCATTTTTACACAACTATCGATTTTGAAATCTGGTCTTAGTCAAAATTTGTGCAAACATTTACTCGAAAGAAAAATTCGAAAACAAATATTTCTTCACCCTTTAAAGAAGAAAGCACACAAACCCATAGCAAACCTTAAGAATCAACCCACACACTTTAGAACCATTAAACACCAGAAAAGGGTACGTTTTGATAAAACCATGAGAAGTTAGAGGTGTCCACACTAACAAAATAGTGAAACCTCATAACATCCAAATTTGAACTTTCACCTAATGAACCTACCCCAGACAATCATGGTTCCTCAGATAGAGGATGTGCTGCTTGCATAACACCTAGGTACCCATACCCAAAGAGGAAACCCTAGGACAACCGAGGAAAACTCAAAACTTATTCCAAATACCATCACCTCGTTCCCGACACCATTATCGGGTAACGTAAACTGAGATCCGGGACGGATCTCCTGTAAGGAGGGTAGACTATAACAACCCGTAAAATTTTGGATTCTTTTAATAATATTTATCGCGTCAGAAAATCCAAATCGGTTATTTTCTGACAGTTGTCAATATTTATATTTAAAAACAAGAGGTCATTTCGTTTCCTTAAAAACCCGACACCGCACACACGGTACTTGTCCACTAAGTATCTGTGAAATTTATTATTGTCCAAGTTAATGTGTAAGCATACATAAGCTTAATCTATTATTCCGAAAAGTTATTCCGTATACTGCAGTGCAGTAGCATACAAGACAAAAAAAAATAACGAAATAAGTAAAATATACATATTTTATCATTCAAGGATAATTTATGGAAAGAAAAACGAGAAGTTATCTCGTGAATTTAGAAAGTCACGGCACCGTACGCATACCGACACCAAATTAATAACGGCAACCAAGTATAATCAAATTACAACGTAATAAGAATGTCATATTATTACGTTTATAAAATCGTTTCCAAAAATATAATTTCTATATTTCTCGAGTACCGGGAAGGTACGTTTACTTAAGGATTCGACAAAACACGGGGTACATAAAATACACTGTACGATAATAAGACAAAATAAACAGAATACTAATCCTAACCCACCCATTTTTGCCCCATCATCTTCTTCTCTGCATTTCTTCCTTCACGCCTCCTTCCCAAAATAGCAAACCTACTGCTAATCTACTCCTAAACATCAAAAGATGATCAATCCTTGTCAAACTCCTACAAAACAGAAACCTACACTTTAGACATCACATGATGGTGTAGCTATGGGAGGGGGACGAGAGCCAGAAGAAGAGAAGACCCTCCATGTGAGGCCAAGAAAGACAAAAGGCTCCATTCCTCTTCTATCTCTATAAGTAGAGACTCAATTTTCACAGTTTTTACTCACATCCCATACAAATCACAAAAACTAGGGTTCCAAGAATCAAAGGGGTTTTCAAAATTGATAAATGGGTTTTGTTCTCGGATGCGTAAGGAAGCTATCTCAAGTGTTTAATTTCTCCAATTCGTCCCGAGTCTCTCCAATTGAAGCACTTGGTGTTCGTTCATATGCCCACTCGACCCACGGGCTTGATTGTAAGAACACCTTCGATTTTCTTTAATTATCTTGTAAATCTGTAATTTGTCTTGAATCGAAAATTATACTTTTATATATATAGTTCAAATTGATAAATTGTGGAATTAAACATATCTTTCCTAGTTGTTGTCATTGTTGTTGTTGTCGTGAAACAAGAAAAGAAAAGACATAAATATTTTGAAAGTCTTGAAAAATCTGGCTTAACTCTCGTGCTTAGTGGCTTACATCCGACGTATATGCAAAATACTCATCATCGGCTTATTTTAGTATTCGGCTTAGTTCTTGACTTGTTTGTGTTGTAATCCGACTGAGAAACATATTCACTCGAGGAATGTATGGAGTTTTATTTGTGGTTTGACTCGTATAGCTCATTACCACGAGAGTGTTAAGTCAAATGGCAAGCCACGGGTAGTACCCGACTTCTAGTGTTTTGTTACCTTGTTCCAGTGTACGTATAGACTCACAAGAGTCTTGCAATTGAAGTTGTATCAAAGTCACCATAGGGTACGTGTGTCTTGTTTGCTTCGAGCCAAAGGAGAACACCTCGAGGGTGTTTCTACCCGACTCAACACCAGACCATGTCGTGGTCTTAGAAGACTTGTAAAAGTCTTGGTATATGTTGCGTTACCTGTTTGTTGTCTTAACTGTCAAAAGATACACACATGTGGCGTTTATGTTACCTTTGCTGTAAAACCCACCCACTCGAGGGTATTGGCTTTATTTTCTTCTTGTCTTGTGTTTGACTCATATAGTCTCGAGGATGACTATGTCACATGGTCAAGTCGGGTAGTACCCGACTATGATAGTCACTAGTTAATGTTGGGATATGAAAGTGCTGAAGATATCAAAGTACTGAAGATATGAAAGTACTGTAAGCTGCAAAGTACTGGAAAAAGTCAAATAGTCAAAGTACTGCTAAAGATAAAGTCAAAGTACTGCAAGGTGAAGTCAAAGTACTGCTAGAACAAAAGAACTGTTATATTTGTTTATGGAAAGAATTGTATTCCATGTTTAGATTACTTGTCGTACAAGGTTATCAATTGTAAACCGACTTGGATATCCTTGAGCCTATAAAAGGACTCCTAGATTGGCATTAGAGATATGACTTACGATTTTAGAATTAGAGTTTTAGAGAAAAGTTCGATTATCTTAGAGTTGTATTAGA
The DNA here is from genome assembly GCA_910596185.1 of Chrysanthemum makinoi. Classification (NCBI taxonomy): domain Eukaryota; kingdom Viridiplantae; phylum Streptophyta; class Magnoliopsida; order Asterales; family Asteraceae; genus Chrysanthemum; species Chrysanthemum makinoi. The sequence goes on from OU343220.1 coordinate 291,890,921, forward strand.
GTATCTGCATAATAAGAAGATTTAGAGTTTATAATAAAAGATTATTCTTCTTAGCTTTGTTAAGTAAATTCCGCGTACTTAATAAAGATTACTCAGTGTTTCTTTGTTAATAACTTAGGATTTATCCGAGGTTATTAAACCTTAACAAGCTAGTTAAGTTAGTTTGATTAAAGTATATCGATCCAACAAGTGGTATCAGAGCTTGTGTGGAAACTCTGACTAGGAAGAAATCCTACTTCAACTATATTCAAGATGTCGACTGAAGCTGTTCCACCACCCTCCATCACCTCACCTAATTCCAATAATCAAGAAGGGAGAATATGATCTCTGGTGCATGAAGATGAGGCAGTAGATTGCCATCACAGACCATGCTCTTTGGAATGTTATTGTGAATGGGAATGAAGTTGTAGCAGACCCCATTGATATTCCTGGACAACCAAAGGCACCTAAACCTGTATTACCAGCAGCAACCTTAAGGAATCAAGAGAAGGCACTCAATATTCTCTTATCTGCCATTCCAGATGGTCATCTTCTCAAATTTCATGATGCAAAAGATGCTAAGCAACTCTGGGCTGCTCTCAAGACCAGATTTGGAAGGAATGAAGCCTCTAAAAAGATGCACAGAAATTTGCTAAAGCAACAGTTTGAAACTTTCACAGTTGGTGAAAGAGAGAGTCTTGATGCTGCATATGATAGGTTTCAGAATCTTCTCAACATGTTGGAGCTATACAAGGCAGAAGTATCAGTTGAAGATGCTAACTTGAAGTTTCTAAGGAGTTTGCCATCATCATGGCATGTGATTGCTACAATGATCAGAGGACAACAAGGTTTGAATGTCATGGACTTTGATGATCTATATCATCAACTTAAGGTGTATGAGCATGAGATGAGTGGTCAAACAAGTTCTAAGTCTCACAGTATTGCTTTTCTATCATCTGAGAAGAAGGCCAGTACTTCCCAAAGTACTGCTTCTCCTCAAAGTACTGTTTCTCAAAGTACTGCTGTCTATACACCACCCTCATATGTTCAACAGGCCCCACCAACTACCACTATGGCCTCAGATGAAGTTATGTGCTCCTTCTTTGCACAACAAGCTAGTTTACCTGTCACTTATGAAGAAGATCTAGCACAGATTGAAGAAGATGCACTTGAAGAAATTGATATCATGTGGCAAGTTGCTATGATCACTGCAAGAATCAAAAAGTACATGAAGAAGACAGGCAAAAGCATTGATTTCAAACCCAAACAGGGTATAACTTTTGACAAATCTAAAATCGAATGCTTCAATTGTCAAAAGACTGGTCACTTTGCAAGAGAGTGCAGGTTTGCTAAGTATCAAGCCAACAGGCCATCTGAGAAGCCAAAACTTGAGCTTAAGGAAATTCCCATTACTGAAACAAAGGCTTTGGTTGCTCAAGAGAAGTTATCTGAAGTTGACTGGAGTGAAGAGTTTGATGATGAACCCGTGACTTACTATATGGTAGCAGTGGAAGATGCAGTTGAAGACACAGTGGAAGCATTGGACTGGAGTACTGCTTTTGATGAAGTATCTGAACATGCTGCTTTGGAATCTGATGATGGCTTTGGAGGATTTGACTGGAGCAAGGAAAGTGAAGATGATCCTGTTCAACTAGCATTGGTGGCTACTTCACCAAATCAATCTCCTATCTCTGAGGTATGCTCGAATTGCTATGATTTTTATCATAAATTGCTTAGCAGTTATGTGATTGAGAGAGATAATTGTGTTAAGGCTAGGGCTGAGGTAGCAGGTTATCAAATAACCTTAGAATCTATGGAAGCCAAAATTTTAGCACATGAAACTAATGAAGTAGCTTGGGCTGAAAAATATGCACAACAGGATTACCAGTTAAAGCTTAGTGAATGGAAATTAAACTGTAAAATTGCTGAAATTGAGAAATTAACTAAGGAAAGAGATGATTTGCTAGCTAAGTTTGCTGCTTGGGGTGAAGCTGGTCTGTCACATGTTTCTTATGTTCAAAAACAGCAAAGAGCTTATCTTAAAACTGGATTAGGTTTTGGTATGGATTTTAGTAAGATAGAAGAAAACCAATCTAGTAATCAGGATGAAGGTGAGTATGAAGATATAACCACTAGTGATGAAGAACTCATTAATTATGTAGATACATCTAGTAATGATGGTTCATTAAGTGACTCACCTCCCGCATATAAGAAAGCTAATGGTTATCATGCTGTTCCACATCCTACTGGCATTCATCAACCCCTTAGGCCTGATGTTTCTCGTTTTGGAGTAGACAGTCTAGAGTTTAGGAAAAAGCTAGTTGCTAAATCTAGGTCTGAAACACCCAAAGAAACTGTTGAAAACAGTGTTCAAAACCAAGCAGTACCTTTAAATCAAAGTACTGCTTCACAAGCAGTACCTTCTTCAAAATCTTTTCAAAACAGTACTGCTAAACCTTTTTGGGATAATTTTGGTCAAAATAAGTTTAATCACTCACCAAGAAGGCAAAATAATTTTGGGCATAGACATAGAAGAAATCACTTTGGTCATATGGGTCAAAAACTGTGTTTTGTGTGTTATAGTCCTACTCACTTAATCAAAGATTGTGACAAACACTCAGAATATCTAAGCAAGTTTCCAAGGAATAAGTCTACAAATCAGAAACCTAGAGAGCACAAACCAGTGTGGACTAATTCAAATAGGGTTAATCACAGAAACTTCACACCAGATCATAGATACCCACAACAGAGAAGACCTTCAGTATCTCACAGTACTTTCCAAAGTACTGTTACCTCTGGCCCAGTACTTTCACAAAGTACTGCTCAGAGACAAGGTACTGATAAAACTGCTTGGAATAGGTATTCTAGGAGATCTCACTATCAACCTAGAATGTATCACAATTCATATAGGGGATCTAGATCACAGGAACCACCTGTTAAAACTGAATGGGTAAAAAGAGGAAGTACTGGTAAGGGACACACAGTACGTTCAACAAAAAGTGAATCAGATGTTTGTGTGACACAAGAAAATGCTAATAAACTGGTGAAAGAGATTTATGTTGAAAAACCAGAAAGTTTTGAAAATCCACATGCTAAAACTCAAAAGATAATTTTGGATCATCACTTGAAAAATAGTGGGAATTACATACTCAAGGAATTTGAGTTTGTAACTCCACAAGGGGAACACAAGTCAGTAATGGCTTGGGTTCCTAAGAGTTTCTAACTCTTTTCTTTGTGTGCAGGGCAACCCGGAAGAGGAGCTTAAAGATCATCTTATTATGGATAGTGGTTGCTCTGGAAGTATGACAGGAGACAAAGATATCCTGTCTGATTTTAGGAAGATTAGTGGAGGAAAAGTTGCATTTGGGAATGATCCCAATGGAGGAAGGATTACTGGGAAAGGAACAATTAAAGCTGGAAGAATCGATTTTGAGAATGTCAGATATGTGAAGGAGCTAAAGTTCAACTTGTTGTCAGTCTCTCAAATTTGTGATAAAAAGCATCCTGTGCTATTCACTGACACAGAATTTCTCATCCTTTCCTCTGACTTTAAACCTGTTGATGATGACTTGGTAGTACTTAGAGTACCAAGGACAAATGATGTGTATAGTTTAGACATGAAGAGTCTACATTCTTATGGTAGAGCCACATGTCTGGTGGCTAAAGCAACATCTGAAGAGGCACATCAATGGCATAGAAGATTGGGCCATGTTAATTTCAAGAATATCAACAAACTGGTCAAAGGCAATTTAGTTAGAGGTCTACCTTCAAAGACTTACAAGAATGATCAATCATGTTTGGCATGCAAGAAGGGTAAACAACACAAAGCTTCCTGCAAGAAGCTTGAGGAAAGAACTATTAGAGAACCATTGGAGCTGTTACATATGGATTTATTTGGACCGGTCTCTGTGGCAAGTTTAAATAAGAAAAAGTACGTTTGGTTGTTACGATGATTGTAGTAGATTCAGTTGGGTTTTCTTTTTGGGTTTTAAAGATGATACTTTTGATGCTATCCAGACACTGATTATTGCTCTTGAAAACCAATTGAGACTCAAGGTTAGAGGTATTAGATGTGACAATGGAACTGAATTCAAGAACAAACTTATGGATGAATTTTGTGCAAACAAAGGCATAAAAAGGGAGTTTAGTATTGCAAGAACACCACAACAGAATGGTGTTGCAGAAAGGAAGAATAGGACTTTGATTGAAGCAGCAAGAACAATGTTAGCAGATTCTCATCAACCTATTCAGTTCTGGTCAAGAAGCTGTAGTATTGCTTGTTATGTACTTAACAGAGTCTCAGTCACTAAACCACAAATGAAGACACCCTATGAATTGCTGATGGGCACTAAACCCAACATTCGTTTTATGAAACCTTTTGGTTGCCCTCTTACTATTTTAAACACTATTGATAATCTGGGCAAGTTTGATGGCAAGTCAGAAGAAGGATACTTATTGGGTTATTGCACTAACAGTAAGGGCTTTCGAGTATACAACAAAATTACTAAGAAGGTTCAAGATTGTCTTCATGTTGAGTTTTTAGAAGATCAAGACAATGAGAAAGGTAAAGGTCCTGATTGGATGTTTGATCTTGAGATTTTATCTCTTTCAATGAATTATGTTCTGTGGAGAGAAGAAAATCAACCTATGCACAATGAAGAAGATATCCAATATGTTGTTCATGATGTTTATATTAGACCTGATGCGTTTCTTCGCTAAAGATTTTCTAAGTTCAAACCAAAGTACTGCTGTTCCTAAGCAAAGTACTGTTTCTACAAAACAAAGTAATGTTGCACCACAATCCTCACATTCACTGAGGATCAATCTATTCAAGAGGAACTTAATCAGATGCTTCTTCAAGATGTTTTAGCACATTCTTACACCGATGAACAAAGGAGAGCTTATGAAGAGGCAAAGAAGAAGAACAAGATCTGCGAGTACTCTCACAAGACTTTGACAAGTACTTTTCGAACAAAGTACTGCTGCACCGCTTGTTGAAGATACTTTAGATGATTTGGATGATCCTACCATGCCGGATTAGAAGACACCGATGATGAGCTTGAAGATGAAGGTATTTTCACAGATTTCAATGAAGGTGCTGATTATACTAACTTGGATGATACATATGAAGTTCCCATTCCAGCCTTAATGAATTCATAAGAATCATCCAGCTGATCAAATCATTGGTCCTTCTACTTCTGGAGTAATGACAAGACATAAAGCTAAGGGTTACACAACACCTCACAATGCTTTACTTAGCTTTGTGTATAAACAAAACAGGCTAAATCATAAGGACCATCAAACTTGTTTATTTACTTGTTTCATCTCTCAAGAGGAACCCAAGAATATTGCTCAAGATTTGACTAAAGAAAGCTGGGTTGAAGCTATGCAGGAAGAACTACTTCAATTTAAACTTCAAGAGGTTTGGGTTTTATGTGATCTTCCAGATGGGAAGAGAGTTATTGGAACCAGGTGGGTTTTTAGAGTTAAAAGAGATTAAAGAGGCCATGTTATCAAAAACAAGGCAAGGTTAGTTGCTCAGGGTTATAGACAAGAAGAAGGAGTAGATTATGATGAGGTATTTGCTCCTGTGGCAAGGATTGAAGCTATTAGAATATTTCTTGCTTTTGCTTCTTATATGGGTTTTCAGGTATACCAGATGGATGTCAAGAGTGCCTTTCTTTATGGCACTATTACAGAAGAGGTATATGTGAAACAACCTCCAGGTTTTGAAGATCCTAAGCATCCAAACAAAGTCTATAAGGTGGTTAAGGCTCTTTATGGTCTTCATCAGGCACCTAGAGCTTGGTATGAGAGGCTCTCTACTTTCTTAATGCAACATGGATATAGAAGGGGAGCTATTGACAAGACTTTGTTTATCAAGAGAGACAAGAAGGATATCATGTTAGTTCAAGTTTATGTGGATGATATCATCTTTGGGGCTACCAAACAGTCTATGGTTAAGGAGTTTGATCACCGATGCGAAAGGAGTTTCAAATGAGTTCAATGGGAGAGTTAACTTTCTTTTTAGGACTTCAGGTTAAGCAGTCCAAGGAAGGAATTTTCATTATTCAAGACAAGTATGTTGCGAGTGATATACTTAAGAAGTTTAATTTTGATGATATGAAGGCTGTTACTACACCCATTAAATCTATCAATTCATTGGGCAAAGATGAAGATGGACACCCTGTTGAAGTCAAGCTTTATAGATCAATGATTGGCTCTCTTATGTATCTTACTGCATCAAGGCCCGATATCATGTTTGCAGTTTGTTTATGTGCAAGATATCAAGTCTCAACGAAGATCTCTCACATGAATGCAGTTAAAAGAGTTTTCTGTTATTTGAAACAACAACCTAAGTTGGGGTTGTGGTATCCTAAAGAGTCACCTTTTTTACTTAGAAGCTTTTTAGATAGTGACTATGCTGGTGATAATTATGATAGAAGATCCACAACTGGTGGATGCCAATATCTTGGAAGAATGCTAGTCTCCTGGCAATGTACAAGTAGACACAATTGCAGCAAACATCATCTACTGAAGCTGAATATGTAGCTGCTGCAAGTTGTTGTGGTCAAGTTTTGTGGATGAAGAATCAACTCTTGGACTATGGGTTCAATTTCAAAAATACTCCTATCAATATTGATAATGAGAGTACAATTTGTATTGTTAAGAATCTTGTGTATCATTCCAAGACAAAGCATATTCAGATTAGGCATCACTTTATCAGAGATTGTTATGAGCACAGGCTCATCAATGTAGTTAAGGTTCACACGGATGACAATGTAGCCGATTTACTCACAAAAGGTTTTGATGTGTCACGATTCAATCACTTGGTTGTGAGCATTGGCATGATTAACTACTAAGCTTCGTTTAAGGGGAGGACTATAAGGTGTTAGTATAGTCCGGTATTTCTTGAGGGGAGGATGCTTGTTGATACTTAGTTTATATTAAGAAATTTTGGCAAAGTATCGCATTTTTCCTTCTGAAAGTACGCTTGGGAAAGTATCGCTTATGTGGAAAGTAATCGTTTGTCGTATTAAAGTAATCGTTCCAACGGTAATATTGATGGGTAATTGATAATAACGGTAACTTTGTTATTATAGGTTGTGATTTTTCAAATCCTACCTATAAATAACTACTTTCCGATTTTTCCTCTCATATTATTACTTTACATCTTTTCCATACTTATCTCCCAATCACCATCTCTTTATTCTTCGATAAATTCATTATTGTGCTCACTTATTCAACAATGGCGAATCGTCTAACTGTTTCGAAGCACAATATGGTGGCTAATTTGGACAAGACTGAGGCGAATATAGCTTTTTATGATATCATAGATTATCTTACTGGGTCGCCTATTAGTTATGCTCTTTTAGTTGAGCCGGATATTATTGAACCCTGGATTCAAGAATTTTGGGCTAATGCAAGAGATAATATGGAGGAGGATGAATATTATATTAGATCAACAATGTCTGGACGGACTATCAAGATTACTGAAGCCTCTATTCGAGAAGATTTATTATTTGGAGATGAAGATGGGGCTATTCGATTTGATAAGCAACTGATTTGGGATACTTTTAGGACTCTTGGCTATGAAGGATCATTGACTGAACAAACATTCAAGAAAGCTTTATTCTGTCCTCAATGGAAGTTCTTAATTCATGTATTGCTCCATTGCATAAGTTCTAAAAGCACTTCTTGGGAGCAGTTTGGGTCGAATATCGCATCTGCAGTAGTTGGTTTAGCTCAGACGCAGAATGTTTAATTTTTCAAGGCTTATTTTGGATGGGATGCTATCACATATATCCTCTGGGTCCAAATGGTTGATGTACCCAAGATTTGTACAGTCTTCTTAAAAACAAGCAATTGGCTGATATTCCAAAACCTACTATTTTGTTACCTGTTATTGTGCAACAAGCCAAAATATATACATTCATGGCTAGGCGCAATAATTTGTTCAGAGGTGGAGATATTCCCTTAACTACTACCATGATGGAAGTTGTTCAAGTATGCGTAATGATGCCTGGAGAGGATGAAGAAAGTGAAGGGTCGATTCTGCATAACGCATCGCTTCACAGTGCCGCAAGGTACTGCTTCACAAAGTGCTGCCTCGCAAGGTACTGCATCACAAAGTGCTGCTCCTACAAGTACTGCTTCTGTTGAAGGTACTGCATCATTACAGGGTATGTTTCCAAGCCCCGAGGTTCAAGCAGAGATTCAGAGAACACCTACTCCATCTCCTCAACATTCGTTTCTGTTTGAAGCACATTCAGATCATCAAGGTGATGTTCTACTATACCTCGTGAAGGTTTGATTTTGGATAATTATGCTTTGACAAGGGAGCTAGTTAGGTTGAACAAGACTGTTGAGAGTCAAGCTAAAGCACTTCGAAAGTTAAGACGTAGGTATGTTTGGTTGAGAAAATTTATTAAACCCTATATTCAAGGTTTCAATTTATGGGTTAAAGAGGAAAACAAACGTCGTAAACAACTTCGAAAGGAATTCAGACGAAAGAAGGTTTCTAAGTCATCTTCTGTCAACTTAGGGAGGAATTTAGCAAAGGAAAATTTGAAAGAAGATGTTACAAAGAAGAAAGAATCTGTAAGTTCTGAAGACAAGATTATTTCGTTCGAGGAACAAGAAGAAGAAGTGCAAGTTCAAAGTATCTGAACATCAAGTATCGATGTTCAAGGTAATCGATGTTCAAGGTACGAACATCAAAGTACTGATTTTCATGATACATCTAGGCAAGAAGTAATAACCCCAAGGGTATTGAATTTTGAAGAAGAAGCTGGTCCTTCTACATTTGTTATAGAAGAAGAGGAGGAATCCACATTCATACCTATTCATTCTGCTAGTGATGATGAAGTAATTGCTACAATATTAGATTTATCACAACCAAGAGGAGGGTTACTATTAGAGATGTACAAGAAGAAGAACAACCAAGAGCTTCTCAAACAGCCATTGATCCTAAAGACAAAGGGAAAGGTATTCTGGTTGAAACAAAGAAAAGAAACTCACTTTGGCAGAACTTAGAGCAATTGAAGTTGCTAAGAATGAAGTGCGCTAGAAAAGTTCAAGAGTTAGATGCTCAAGATAGAAAAGAACAGAAGCTCAAGAAGCTCAATAGAAAAGCACTCAAGAGGTGCAAGATGAATTAGATTGAAACTACTCTGAACCTTACAGTCCCTACACCGTTAGATTTATGCCAAGAAGACCTAATTTAGCTAAGGACAGGAATGCTATGATGGCTTATCTGAAAAGTCAATGGTGTAAAGGATTACAGAAGTTTAATTATCTTGAGATGAAAAGATTATATGATGCTGCTAGGGAGGATTATAAGAAGAATGTTGCAGGCATCAAAGATTTTAAAGAAGAAGCTACCTGGATGAAAACTGAAAGGAAGAAAAGTTTAAAGAGAAAAAGAAAAACTAAAGTTACAGATGTTCAGTTTTCAAAGAAAGAAAAGGTAGAATTAAGATCTAAGACTAGTGATGAATTGAAGAATTATCTCAGAGTAGTGGATTTTGATTATACCAAGGAAGATGATGATTTGAAGATGAATAGATCAAAGATCAGTGTTTTTAAAGTTGAGAAATCCAAGAATAAAGATTACATGGTTTTTCATAAGGAAGATGAAAGTTTTAAAGTTTTCAAAAGGTTATGGGATTTGCTGCATGTTATTGATAGAGTAGACCTATTCTACTTATATCATGTTGTGAAGGCTTATTTTGAAGATCATCCATTAGAAGGAATTGGTTTGGTTTTACATGGTGATCTCAGTAACTATGGGAAACTCAAGAAGAAAGCACCGATGATATCCTGGAAGAATCAAGAAAGCTGGGAAATAGTTTGCTGGAGATTCTTTGAAGAATTTGGAGTTCATGTTTTGGAAAATGGAACAATGATACACATGTTTGCAGAAAGAAGATATCCTCTCACAGTTGAGCTCATGAGAAGAATGCTAGAGCATGGATTGGAAGTGGAAAAGGATAATGAAACTGCTTGCATGGTTATCAACTTGTTTATAAACTGGACTACCATTGCTGAGGATGATCTATAACTGGTATAAATTTTATTTGAATAAATACTTTTTGATATATCAATACTTTTATTCAAAGTATATGATCAGACGTACTTTTATCAAAGTATCGGTTTGCTGTCAATTAAACCAGTTAAATAAATTTTAGAAGAAACCTTGTTGCTAAGTAATAAATATTTTGAAATAAAGGTTTAGTAAATGGTTTTTGTGATGATAACATCAATAGGTTATCAATCCACCATGGTTACAAAAGGATTGACTAATCCATTAGCAAAGGCTCTGGTAAAGATATATCAAATCCGTTTTTAGTTGACAACTTGCTAATAAGTTGGATGGTATTCAACTCACCATATCAGTAATGTGAAGAGTTGGCTAGCCCACAAGAAAATGGCTTGTGGTAAAGGCTGTGGAAAAAACCATTATTGGTAATTAGTTCACCATTAGATAGAAGAACTAACTAGTCCAAAAGGGTACAGCTTTTGGTAAAGACTAATCAAATCGTTGATAGGTGGTGGTTTGCTCAAAATCATATGGTTATCAATGTACCATGGTCTTACACACCAAAACATTTGGTTACTCCAGAGATAATGGCTTTGGTAAAGAGTTCTAAATCCATTATTTTTCAATGATTCACTTGAAAGTGATGAGAATAGTATGCAACTTAAACTGAATGTACAAATTGTCATATGTTGCTGTGTTGCTGAAACGATGGAGCTTGCTGGATGTGCTTTGTAAAGAAAACAATTCTAAGAGATACTTTGACAAGAACAGATGTTACAGAGATAAAAGCTTAAAGACTAAGAAACAATCCATTTTTAAAAGATAAAGCTGTTAGAGATATATTTACAAAGGAACTTGAAGTCAAGCAAGTAGAATTCAAGTTAGGGGAGGATTGTTGGGATATGAAAGTGTTGAAGATATCAAAGTACTGAAGATATGAAAGTACTGTAAGCTGCAAAGTACTGGAAAAAGTCAAATAGTCAAAGTACTGCTAAAGATAAAGTCAAAGTACTGCAAGATGAAGTCAAAGTACTGCTAGAACAAAAGAACTGTTATATTTGTTTATGGAAAGAATTGTATTCCATGTTTAGATTACTTGTCGTAAAAGGTTATCAATTGTAAACCGACTAGGATATCCTTGAGCCTATAAAAGGACTCCTAGATTGGCATTAGAGATATGACTTACGATTTTAGAATTAGAGTTTTAGAGAAAAGTTCGATTATCTTAGAGTTGTATTAGAGTATCTGCATAATAAGCCGATTTAGAGTTTATAATAAAAGATTATTCTTCTTAGCTTTGTTAAGTAAATTCCGCGTACTTAATAAAGATTACTCAGTGTTTCTTTGTTAATAACTTAGGATTTATCCGAGGTTATTAAACCTTAACAAGCTAGTTAAGTTAGTTTGATTAAAGTATATCGATCCAACAGTTAAGAAGTGGCAAATGGTTAAAGTCTCGACAAGGTTCGATTCTTCAATTTCGTTGTGTCTCGGTTCGGTGATTTCCTTGCGTAAATACAGTATCTGAAACATGAGTTTCCATTCTTGTGTTGTGATGGTAAATAAAGAAGCGGGCCTTGGGTATTTTGTTGTATGGGTTTGGGCTTACCACTCCACCAGGCTAGCCTATTTTCCTTAAAAGGTATGTTTGGATTGCTAGTGAATCGGGCCAGGCCCAAGTTATATAAATAAGAGTTTGTGTGTGTACTGAGCCAAAGCACACCAAGGTACGCAATATAGTATGTAGACTCGAGTACTTCTCGACTCAATTCCGTCTTGTCCGACTCGTCCTCCACCTCGTTTCAACTCGCCATCCATGGCATCTCATGACACTCGACTCGTCCAATGACAAGGTATCCGTTAATATGAGGCATGAAATAAATTTTTAAACGTAAGCAAAGTTTGACAAAGTGACTAAAGTGAGTTTATTTTAACTAGAAAATGTTACACGTCTAACCATTCAAAAATATAAACCTGTGAAAATATAGTTTCAATTAATGGATAATATCTCATGTAAATGCTTGATAACTCATCACTATAATCAACTATAGTTGCGTGACATGCCAAATTTTCAACAAAAATGTCCTTTTGACCTATTATATTGTACAAAAACAACTAAAAAGACCATATCAAAACTTACATCATATTTTCTAAATACAAATTGCACATAAACTAAATTGAGACTTAAGATAAACATATTTCTTTTAAACAATTTTTATTAACACATGAAGTGTATATTGAAACTTACATTTTTAAGTGAATACGATTACACTCAAACCTTTTCTAAATACAATGGTTTAGCAACATGAGGATATAAAAACACATGTACCATAATATATGTATATGTCTTTCACTTATGACGATAAGATTTAATATGTAACTTTTGCCCTAACCAAGTGCTCCTTATGACATATGAATTCCTTTCATACATCATCATTCGTTTACCATCAAACCTAAGTCTCGTTCATTCTGATATCTTTTCTGTGTGTACCCTTCCAAGTATTATCATTTGGTCATCATTAAACCAAAGTCGAAATTTCTTCCTTGAGACTCCTTTCATGTCATCCTTCCTAAGCCGAAATCCACTCAATTCCTTGTAAACTATTTTAAGATCAATGATGCCACATAAACAACAACAACAACAACAAAAACATTTAAAATCTATAAAATTCTTTAAACTTTATCGAGTCTTAAACATAAAGACTAAATTTCCGTATTAATTAGGTTGCATGGTTCAGTCCGTGCACTATCACTCCTTGATTTAATTCCCTCTAGACTTCATATTGCACATTGCCAAGGTGAGTTTCATAGCCCCTACTTTTAACTGTTTTATACTTGTTTTGGGGGAAGATACATGCTCATTTTACTTAAATCATTTTACTTGTGCATTCCATGCATACTATGCTTTCACATGTTTAAAGTTTTCATCATACATAGATGTTTTATAGAGCATACCAAAATGTTTGACCTAGAATATTACGCAACTTAGCCTAAGTCCTTAGATCCCAAATTGCCCTTTCATGAACCGTCAATTTCGCAGAAGCTTAATGTTATAAATAGATCTATTGAGGGTGACTCCTCGTTTCGGTTGACCCGCTTGGGTCAAGGCGAAACATATAGCATGTCGGGACCGAGTGTATTGGGATAAAAACTCGCCATGGGCTCCGTATTTGTATGAATTCTTCTCTTGTGCATACAAGAACTGTCGTAGTTTCGGTTGCATGAACTTAGTGCTAGCGTAATAGATTCAATATATGACATTATATTCGTTGTAATGTACATATACCCTACTTATGGTCCACTAATGAAATCTCCTTTATGAAATCCTTTTATGAATTGAAACTATAAACTCTATGACATTATGCAAGACGTAATGATCATCAACAACCAAATTTGAAACAATGTAATGAATCTCTTTTTATATAAACCTATGAACTTACCAAAGTTGACCCTTTTAGCATGTATCTTCAGGTTTGAAGTGATAGCTTATCTTTGGAGGCGCAAGGCAAAGGCATGGCATGGTCATAGATGACTATGATTTATGTATTGGGACCACTCGTTTATAATGGGCCATTTTCCACATCAAATCAAAAAATGTAAACATTGTTTTTAAGAAATGAATAAAAGTTTATTTATGAAAAACCAATTGTTCTATGCTTATGATGTGATATCAATTTAGTTGCACCCCAATACTTATATGCTTCTGCTGAGCCATTTTGGAGGTGTTACTGATTGGTATCGAGCCTAGGTTATAGAGAGAACTGGGTATATATTTTTAAAAACCTAGACTATAACCACTTTTACAAAAACTTAACCCTATGACCGACGTGTTCACTGCCTTTTGCAGCGAAATGATGCCTCACTTATGATCCTGCTGAGATCATACTTGATAAGATACATGTTTTATCACTGCTCACCTAGTTTCATTATAGGTTATAATTATTTTCCCTATACGTATACTTACGTATCACAACACTACACCTTTCCCTCACATAAAAGAGAATAATTGTTCTAATCCTTCAAGAGGCGGCCAAAAAAGTATTGTGACATATTACTAGCATAACTAAGCTAAGTATTTCAAAATTATTGAACCTGGTGAATATAGACTGATCACCTATATTCAACCAGGGACAGTGGGACATAGCCTGATCACCTATGTCCGACTCAGAGGTGAATTTTGCAATACGTAGGATAGTTATAATAGCTTTATGTCCATTGAGAAAATGATAATATTTTGATAAACATGTAACATTTCAATAAACCACATATTGACGGTTATACTAAAGCCACAACACCTTTGGCGTCACACTATCCTTTAACCACAAGCCACTCATCGGCATACCCTAATCACAAGCCACCATTCGGCATACCCTAATCACAAGCCACTCATCGGCATACCCTAAACATAAACCACTCACTGGCATTTCCTAAACATAAACCACTAACGGCATTCCCTAAACATAAGTCACTCACTGACATTCCCTAATCACAAGTTACTCACTGGCATTTCTTAGTCATAAAACACTCACTGACATCACAATATCTCTTAATCATAAGCCCTCCAGCGGCGTCATACTACTTCTTAATCATAAACTTTATAATTTCATATCACAATCGAGTTATGTTATAGTCACACCTACCCCACACCTTACACCCCATGAACAAATCAAACCATTTTAGGAGCAACCTTTCAATAGCACCTATGAGAAAAATTCTCTAATGGGAATAGGCAACAAAAGAACAATAAACCTTTGGCAAAATCTAGAAAGACATAGTAAATGACCCATAATCCCATTAAAACTTGAAAATTTCACCATTGAAAAATTTGATACCTAGAAACTCCACCCACCTCTTAAGAATAACCGTGCCTACCTTATTACCCTACTACAAACAAAAGAGTTGCCTTACAAACTATTTCCGATTATCCCTCAAACTATTATAATCAAAATACTTCATGAATCATTCTACAAACCAAATTACCACATTACCATTTTACCATAAAATAAACTACAATTCTACCCATACCTTACCAAAATAAAGTGTTCCTTAATACTTTGAAAGTTATTCCAGAACCACTCTATTGGTTACTTATTTCCTCGAAATGTGTTTTAAGTTAATACCTCATAAACAAAAATGATCAATGTCCTCCTTGATAGCTAAGCCTGACCTTAGGATGTATCCTACACCTCTGCCTAAAACCCTAGGTAACCATGAGGTTCATCAACTATTAAACCTCCAACCGTACCCAACTTAGACAACTAAACCTTACTCGTAGCCATGGGTAAATGTGATATCTTGATACACATTCTTACTACAATAAAATTTCCAAATTTGAGGATTACTCTTTAAAATCCAACAATAATACTTTCCAAATCCCTCGTTAAAATGATACAAAATGCTGAAACACTAAAAGTTTCACAAAACTTCCCTATACACCCCATAATTGAGAACCAATTTTACAATCTTGTGAAAATGTATCATTTTTACACAACTATCGATTTTGAAATCTGGTCTTAGTCAAAATTTGTGCAAACATTTACTCGAAAGAAAAATTCGAAAACAAATATTTCTTCACCCTTTAAAGAAGAAAGCACACAAACCCATAGCAAACCTTAAGAATCAACCCACACACTTTAGAACCATTAAACACCAGAAAAGGGTACGTTTTGATAAAACCATGAGAAGTTAGAGGTGTCCACACTAACAAAATAGTGAAACCTCATAACATCCAAATTTGAACTTTCACCTAATGAACCTACCCAGAGACAAAATCATGGTTCCTCAGATAGAGGATGTGCTGCTTGCATAACACCTAGGTACCCATACCCAAAGAGGAAATCCTAGGACAACCGAGGGAAAACTCAAACTTATTCCAAATACCATCACCTCGTACGACACCTTATCGGTATGTAAATCGAGATCCGGACGGATTTCCTGTAAGGAGGGTAGACTATAACAACCCGTAAAATTTTGGATTATTTTAATAATATTTATCGCGTCAGAAAATTCAAATCGGTTACTTTCTGACAGTTGTCAATATTTATATTTAAAAACAAGAGGTCATTTCGTTTCCTTAAAAACCCGACACCGCACACACGGTACTTGTCCACTAAGTATCTGTGAAATTTATTATTGTCCAAGTTAATGTGTAAGCATACATAAGCTTAATCTATTATTCCGAAAAGTTATTCCGTAAAAATAATGCGAAAGTAGCATACAAGACAAAAAAAAAATAACGAAATAAGTAAAATATACATATTTTATCATTCAAGGATAATTTATGGAAAGAAAAACGAGAAGTTATCTCGTGAATTTAGAAAGTCACGACACCGCACGCATACTGACACCAAATTAATAACGCTTGCAATAACCAAGTATAATCAAATTACAACGTAATAAGAATGTCATATTATTACGTTTATAAAATCGTTTCCGAAAACATAATTTCTATATTTCTCAGTACCCGGAAGGTACGTTTACTTAAGGATTCGACAAAACACGGGTACATAAAATACAACGTACGATAATAAGACAAAATAAAGAATACTAATCCTAACCCACCCATTTTGCCCCATCATCTTCTTCTCGCATTTCTTCCTTCACGCTCCTTCCCAAAATAGCAAACCTATCTAATCTACTCCTAAACATCAAAAGATGATCAATCCTTGTCAAACTCCTACAAAACAGAAACCTACACTTTAGACATCACATGATGGTGTAGCTATGGGAGGGGACGAGAGCCAAGAAAGAGAAGACCCTCCATGTGAGGCTAAGAACGACAAAAGGCTCCATTCCTCTTCTATCTCTATAAGTAGAGACTCAATTTTCTCAGTTTTTACTCACATCCCATACAAATCACAAAAACTAGGGTTCCAAGAATCAAAGGGGTTTTCAAAATTGATAAAGGGGTTTTGTTCTCGGATGCGTAAGGAAGCTATCTCAAGTGTTTAATTTCTCCAATTCGTCCCGAGTCTCTCCAATTGAAGCACTTGGTGTTCGTTCATATGCCCACTCGACCCACGGGCTTGATTGTAAGAACACCTTCGATTTTCTTTAATTATCTTGTAAATCTGTAATTTGTCTTGAATCGAAAATTATACTTTTATATATATAGTTCAAATTGATAAATTGTGGAATTAAACATATCTTTCCTAGTTGTTGTCATTGTTGTTGTTGTCGTGAAACAAGAAAAGAAAAGACATAAATATTTTGAAAGTCTTGAAAAATCGCTTAACTCTCGGCTTAGTGGCTTACATCCGACGTATATGCAAAATACTCATCATCGGCTTATTTTAGTATTCGGCTTAGTTCTTGACTTGTTTGTGTTGTAATCCGACTGAGAAACATATTCACTCGAGGAATGTATGGAGTTTTATTTGTGGTTTGACTCGTATAGCTCATTACCACGAGAGTGTTAAGTCAAATGGCAAGCCACGGGTAGTACCCGACTCCTAGTGTTTTGTTACCTTGTTCCATGTACGCATTATAGACTCACAAGAGTCTTGCAATTGAAGTTGTATCAAAGTCACCATAGGTACGCGTGTGTCTTGTTTGCTTCGAGCCAAAGGAGAACACCTTGAGGGTGTTTCTACCCGACTCAACACCGCACCATGTCGTGGTCTTAGAAGACTTGTAAAAGTCTTGGTATATGTTACTACCGCTTGTTGTCTTAACTGTCAAAAGATACACACATGTGGCATTTATGTATTTACCCTTCTTTGTAAAACCCACCCACTCGAGGGTATTGGCTTTATTTTCTTCTTGTCTTGTGTTTGACTCATATAGTCTCGAGGATGACTATGTCACATGGTCAAGTCGGGTAGTACCCGACTATGATAGTCACTAGTTAAGAAGTGGCAAATGGTTAAAGTCTCGACAAGGTTCGATTCTTCAATTTCGTTGTGTCTCGGTTCGGTGATTTCCTTGCGTAATATTCTGAAACATGAGTTTCCATTCTTGTGTTGTGATGGTAAATAAAGCGAGGCCTTGGGTATTTTGTTGTATGGGTTTGGGCTTACCACTCCACCAGGCTAGCCTATTTTCCTTAAAAGGTGTGTTTGGATTGCTAGTGAATCGGGCCAGGCCCAAGTTATATAAATAAGAGTTTGTGTGTGTCTTGACCCAAAGCACACCAAGGTACGCAATATAATATGTAGACTCGAGTACTTCTACTCAATTCGTCTTGTCCGACTTCGCCCCTCACCTCGTTTCAACTCGCCATCCATGGCATCTCATGACACTCGACTCGTCCAATGACAAGGTATCCGTTAATATGAGGCATGAAATAAATTTTTAAACGTAAGCAAAGTTTGACAAAGTGACTAAAGTGAGTTTATTTTAACTAGAAAATGTTACACGTCTAACCATTCAAAAATATAAACCTGTGAACATATAGTTTCAATTAATGGATAATATCTCATGTAAATGCTTGATAACTCATCACTATAATCAACTATAGTTGCGAGACATGCCAAATTTTCAACAAAAATGTCCTTTTGACCTATTATATTGTACAAAAACAACTAAAAATACCATATCAAAACTTACATCATATTTTCAAAATACAAATTGCACATAAACTAAATTGAGACTTAAGATAAACATATTTCTTTTAAACAATTTTTATTAACACATGAAGTGTATATTGAAACTTACATTTTTAAGTGAATACGATTACACTCAAACCTTTTCTAAATACAATGGTTTAGCAACATGAGGATATAAAAACACATGTACCATAATATATGTATATGTCTTTCACTTATGACGATAAGATTTAATATGTAACTTTTGCCCTAACCAAGTGCTCCTTATGACATATGAATTCCTTTCATACATCATCATTCGTTTACCATCAAACCTAAGTCTCGTTCATTCTGATATCTTTTCTGTGTACCCTTCCAAGTATTATCATTTGGTCATCATTAAACCAAAGTCGAAATTTCTTCCTTGAGACTCCTTTCATGTCATCCTTCCTAAGCCGAAATCCACTCAATTCCTTGTAAACTATTTTAAGATCAATGATGCCACATAAACAACAACAACAACAATAACAAAAACATTTAAAATCTATAAAATTCTTTAAACTTTATCGAGTCTTAAACATAAATACTAAATTGCCGTATTAATTAGGTTGCGTGTCGGAGCCGTGCACTATCACTCCTTGATTTAATTCCCTCTAGACTTCATATTGCACATTGCCAAGGTGAGTTTCATAGCCCCTACTTTTAACTGTTTTATACTTGTTTTGGGGAAGATACATGCTCATTTTACTTAAATCATTTTACTTGTGCATTCCATGCATACTATGCTTTCACATGTTTAAAGTTTTCATCATACATAGATGTTTTATAGAGCATACCAAAATGTTTGACCTAGAATATTACGCAACTTAGCCTAAGTCCTTAGATCCCAAATTGCCCTCTTCATGAACCGTCAATTCTGCTGGGAAGCTGAATGTTATAAATAGATCTATTGAGGGTGACTCCTCTGTTGGTTGACCCAGCAGGTCAAGGCGAAACATATAGCATGTCGGGACCGAGTGTATTGGGATAAACACTCGCCATGGGCTCATTATTTGTATGACTTGTCTGGCATACAAGAACTGTCGTAGTTTCGGTTGCATGAACTTAGTGCTAGCGTAATAGATTCAGTATATGACATTATATTAGATTGTAATGTACATATACCCTACTTATGGTCCACTAATGAAATCTCTTTTATGAAATCCTTTTATGAATTGAAACTATAAACTCTATGACATTATGCAAGACGTAATGATCATCAACAACCAAATTTGAAACAATGTATTGAATCTCTTTTTATATAAACTCAGAACTCACCGGCGTAAATTTGACCCCTTTTAGCATGTATCTTCAGGTTTGAAGTGATAGCTTATCTTTGGAGGCGCAAGGCAAAGGCATGACATGGTCATAGATGACTCGATTATGTATTGGGACCACTCGTTTATAATGGGCCATTTTCTGCATCAAATCAAAAATGTAAACATTGTTTTAAGAAATGAATAAAAGTTTATTTATGAAAATCAGTTGTTCTATGCTTATGTTGTGATATCAATTTAGTAGCACCCCGATACTTGTATGCTTCCGCTGAGCCATTTTGGGGGTGTTACACTAACGCCCGGGCACTCACTATTATAAATCTAGCATGTAGCGGTACTTAATGACTTGGCTTAGGGGAGCATGAACAACTGGACTTATGAAGGGACACCGACTTCTCCATGGTGGCATCTTTGCTGATAGGTTAGAGGTAGAATTGACCAAATGCTGTCCTCTCGAATTTGACCCCACCTGAAGTAATTGGAAGTAAGTAGACGTAGACATTACTAGCTAGGATGAGTAACTAGATTAGCACCACTCTCCTTCATTGATCACATCTCTTGCCTTTATCTGCTTTCCTTTATTTCCTTGTTTTATTAGTTAGTTTTATTATTTCAATCTTAAAAGCAATTAAAATCGTGACACATAGACTTAAGTTAATTTCCAATCCACGTAGCTCTTGGGACGACCTCGGTTTTACCGAATACTACAGATACTACGATAATTTACTGCCTGTTAGTGCATTAGGGTAGACCATAGGTATAACGAGACAATATAAATTTAGAACCGTCAAGATAAAACCTGCATCAAGTTTTTGGTGCCGTGAGGGGAGCTATTTAGATTTTAATTTAAGTTTTTCTTTTATTTTCTTTTATTTTTTGTTTTTAGTTTTTCTTTTTCTTTCTTTCGCTTTTTGTTTCTTTTTGATATTTCAGGATATGGAAGATTCAGATTTTGACATGCTCACTATGGAAGAATATATTTCTTTGACTCAAAGTAACCAAAGATCAGGCATCGTATATCCCGAATTTAATGATGACATCGACTTTGAGATCACTGCCATTTGATTCATGAGGGAACTTAGACAAAAAGCTTTTCGCGGGAACTAATGATGAAGATGCCCACCGCATGTAATGCGAAGAGTATTGGAGATCGCATTAGATCTTTTCCACACCTCGAGTCACTCAAGATCTTTCTGCATTAATGCAAATTAGATGTTCCTAATTACACTCACCTTTGGTGCGGCCGAAGATGGATGAAGATGCTTCCTGTTGGGTCGATCAATACATGGAATCTTTTGGAGAAAGCATTTATTAGAAGATATTATCCTCCGTCAAAGATTGCCAAGAAGATCGAAGAAATAAGGAGTTTCAGATATAAGATTGATGAAACGCTAGATGAAGCTTGGGAAAGATATAATGACCTTCTTTACAGATGCCCAACGATGATATCTAAGCAACCATCGATGGTCCTTATTTTCTACAAAGGTTTAAACATCTCGTCCCACCAAATGCTCGACTCTTAAGGACCTATTCCTACAATGCCACCTGCACAAGCCCTTAGATCAATTGAAATGATGGCTGACCATTCACAAAATTGGTTTGATGGAGCAACCACTTGGGCCATAAAATAGCAACAGATTGGGTGACATTAAGTATCACCCAGCAGTAACTTGATAAACATGGATGTGATATGAATATGGTTAAGGAAAACATTCATGCTATACAAGAGCATTCTCTCCAAGAAGAACACAAAGAATAGGCTTGGTGAGTGTGTCGTATATTGAGTCATTGGAGGAAGACGCCAATAAATTCTTGGATAATTCAAAAAAGGATGCACGACTCAATGATGAAATGATTAGGAAATTCAAGGAGGCGCATGAGACCTAAATTTAAAGAAGCTGGACGCTAAGAGGAAAAGCTTGGAGGCTAAGCTCGAAGAATTAAACCAAAAGGTCCTGGAAAGTAAATTAAAAGAACGCGAGTTGGAACTATCAAAGCAAGCGTAGGAAAGATAACGCCTTGAAGTCAACGAGAGTTCCTCATTTACCTTATATAAGACCTTATGTACCACCTATCCCATTTTCAGACGATTAAAGGTCGCAGAGATGAAGAAACAGCAATGATCAATCAAAGAAAATGGAAGCAAAGAGCTCCACAAGGGGTGATGAAGCAATTCCACAAGCCAATGAGGAATCAACCACAACACAAAACGGTATGACTTCTAGCTCTTCTTTTATTCCTAACAATCTTGCTTGTTTTTCTATGTAGGTTGCTGAAATTATGGATGAAATCGTGCAACCCGTCACATCACCCGATAATGGTTATGTAGCCCGGCCTCTACTGAACCAATTTTAGATGATCTTGCAAAGGAATTAGAGGAAATCATCTTGGACACTTCAGTGATTAACGAGAAGACATATGAGCCAATTGATACACCGCCACATCATGAGGTGAACCAATAATCAATGCTTACATCAACTAAAATGGGTAAAAGGTGTGGAGGAAATGACATCTCCTGAAAGGTATGATCATAATTCATCATTTCCCCATCCCATAGCAAATTCACACCCTCTTGGTGTTTATTGCTATTTTCACCCACACTTCATTTCAAGAGAGGGGATGAACACCCTTTTATTTAGTAAATAAGGGTGAAGTCAAGCTCGTGACTTCGAACAAAACAAGTTACGCATTCGGGAGGCACCCCATGCCTATCTTTTCTTTCCATTTTATTAGTATAGTTGGATTTTGTGTTTTTAACCATTTTTGCAGGAATCGGAGAAGATTACATCAGAACTGGCAAACGAGCACTGACATGTCCATCGCTATGGCGTAACTCATCCCAATGATTACGCCGTAACACATCACAAGTAGAAATTCTCTCCAAAGCATTACCGATTAGCTAATCCCATTCTATGGTTACTGCCAGTAGCCCTCTAGTAGCGATCTTTGCCGAGGCTTTGCCATAATTACTGAAGGCATTAACTCCTTCAAAGAGTTACGGCGTAATTATCCTCCAGTTCAAATTCTTTCTATAATAACACAATAACCTTGTATTAGTATTAAATGAACTTTTTGGGTATGTTCCCTGTAAGCCCTCACGAGACTACATCGCTTGTCCACTTGGGACACCAAGTGGTTTAAAAGGTCATGCGCCTACTTAAATGCAACCGTGATTCCTACGAAAGTGAGTTAGGTTTTTCATTTTCTTTTTATACTTGTTATTTTTCTAGTATGATCGTTTTGGTTGTCTTAAGAAGTGAATTCAGGTTAGCTTAAAGTTTGCTCATAAATCTCAAAGCGGGACACGCTTTGTTCATTGTGTCTTCAATCATGCCAGCAAATCGGGGTAGTTTTACTGTTTCAATTCTAACCCTTCTTATCTTTCATTTATATGCTTAAGTATGACCCAAGTGGGGGAAGGGATTAGACATAGACCACCGCTTGATTTTACTTGCCCTTATTTTTCTAGTTTTTGATGAAAAGTGTTTCATTAATAAATTTTGACATGTTTTTCATTACTTAACTGGATTAATCTAGACTGAGCACACCTACCCTATATTTCCATTGTGTGAGGATAAGCCTTTCCGCTTTCCCCTTATACATAATACCATAAAATGAGGTGTCTGTGGGGTGCATTTGTGGTAGACTTTAGAACTTGGCCTTGTATATCTTTTCGAGACCATTATCATGAGCATTACACATGGTAACTTGTGTGATCGGTGCACTAGGATATAAGGCAATTTTAGGATTAAACCCAAATAGCCCATATATGTATTGTGTATATTGACTTTTCACATTGATTAGTCAATCCTCCTGTTAAACCCTTTTTGTTGCACTCACCATTAGTGCAAGATACCCCTAGATACACCCTTCAAAGCCTTTCTTTTCATTTTGTTCACCCAATATATGATGTTTCGTTACACCTATCGCCTAACCTACCCTGTAGTTTCCTTATGTCCATGGTCGCTGCTGGTTAATTTTGGTTCCACTAGTGAAAGTCGTGGGTTTTGAATAAAGGGTTTTGGAAGAAAATCAATGATAGTTGATCTCAAGTGGGGGGGATACTTTTTATGTTCCTATCGTTTATATCCATGTATACCTTGTCTTGCATAAAAAAAAGAGTGAAAAAAAAGGAAAAAAAAAAGCATGCAAGCAAGTGTTTTATCTATAATTAGTGTCCTCGCCTTATTTCACCTGGCGCAAATTTTTACAAATCCGTTTTGCCTTACGGATAAAATTAGAAACCCGTACATTTCTATCTCGCCTTTCAAATTTTAATCAATATTCGTACAATGGAGACATTGTACATTTCAATCAGGATGGGAGATAGAATGGTCGATTTCGATTAGAAATATGTGCTAAATTGACCCAAATTTTTAAAAAAATTTATAGCACATTCTTTTCATTGATGATGAATGCCGAGTTAATGCATCTTATTTGCCTAGATTACGAAGTTTATGAGGCACCACATTACATGTCTTATGCATTAACTCGTGTATCGGATTGTTGAAGACCCCGTGACTCTTGACCCTCGATTAAAGGTCGCGAGAGATGAAGAAACAGGCAATGATCAATCAAAGAAAATGGAAGCAAAGAGCTTACAGGGTGATGAAGCAATTCCACAAGCCAATGAGGAATCAACCACAACACAAAACGGTATGACTTCTAGCTCTTCTTTTATTCCTAACAATCTTGCTTGTTTTTCTATGTAGGTTGTTTGAAATTATGGATGAAATGCAACCCGTCACATCACTCGATAATGGTTATGTAGCTTGACTCTACATGAACCAATTTTAGATGATCTTGCAAAGGAATTAGAGGAAATGATCTTGGACACTTCAGTGATTAACGAGAAGGCATACGAGCCAATTGATCCGCCACATCATGAGGTGAACCAATAATCAATGCCATCAACTAAATGGGTAAGGTGTGGAGGGAAATGACATCTCCTGTAAGGTATGATCATAATTCATCATTTCCCCATCCCATAGCAAATTCACACCCTCTTGGTGTTTATTGCTATTTTCACCCACACTTCATTTCAGGTGAGGGGATGAACACCCTTTTACTTAGTAAATAAGGGTAGAGTCAAGCTCGTAACTCAAACAAAAACAAGCGCGTGAGGCACCCCATGCCTATCGCTTTCCATTTTATTAGTATAGTTGGTTTTGTGTTTTTAACCGCTTTGGGAATCGGAGAAGATTACATCAAGAACTTAAACGAGGACCTGACTTGTCCACCGCTTATGGCGTAACTCATCCCAATGATTACCGTAACACATCAAGTAGCGATTCTCTCCAAAGCATTACCGATTACGGCGCAATCCCATTCTATGGTTACGCCAGCTACCTCCGATAGCTCACAGTTTTGCTATATATCACTACGGGTAACTCCTTCAAAGTTACGTAATTATCCTCCAGCAAATTCTTTTCTATAATAACACAATAACCTTGTATTAGTATTAAATGAACTTTTGGGTATGTTCCCTGTAGCCCTCACGAGACTACATCGCCCACTTGGGACACCAAGTGGTTTAAAAGGTCGTTGATACGCTAAATGCAACCGTGATTCCTACGAAGTGAGTTAGGTTTTTCATTTTCTTTTTATACTTGTTGTTTTCTAGTATGATGCATTTGGTTGTCTTAAGTGAATTCAGGTTATTAAAGTTTGCTCATAAATCTTAAAGCGGGACACGTTTGTTGTGTCTTCAATCATGCCGAGCAAATCCAGGTAGTTTTGTTTCAATTTAACCCTTCTTATCTTTCATTTATATGTTTAGTATGACCCAAGTGGGGAAGGGATTAGACATAGACACCGCTAATTTTACTTGCCCTTGTTTTTCTAGTTTTTGATGAAAAGTGTTTCATTAATAAATTTTGACATGTTTTTCATTACTTAACTGACATCTAACTGAGCTAACACCTACCCTATATTTCCATTGGTGAGGATGCCTCTTCCGTTTTCCCCTTATACATAATACCATAAAATGAGTGTGCCTATGGGTGGTAGACTTTAGAACTTGGCCTTGTATATCTTTTCGAGACCATTATCATGAGCATTACAATGAGGTAACTTGGTGTGTGATCGGCGCAGCTAGGATATAATGCAATTTTGGATTAAACCCAAATAGCCATATATGTATCGTATATTGACTTTTCACATTGGATATTTGTTCCTCCTTGAAGTCCCCCTAGATCCACCCCACGTTTTCCCTTTGTTCACCAACCATATATATCGCTTTAATCGCCTACCCTCTGTAGTTTTATGTCCATGGTCCCGGCCTGGTTAATTTTGGTTCCACTAGTGAAAGTAGCGGGTTTTGAATAAAGGGTTTTGGAAGAAAATCAGGTTTAGATGATAGTTGATCTCAAGTGGGGATACTTTTTATGTTCGATCGTTTATATCCATGTATACCTTGTCTTGCATAAAAAAGAGTGAAAAAAGGAAAAAGCATGCAAGCAAGTGTTTTATCTATAATTAGTGTCCCGCCTTATTTCACCTGGCGAAATTTTTACAAACTGCGTTTTATCTTACGGATAAAATTAGAAACCGTACATTTCTATCTCTCGCTTTCAAATTTTAATCAATATTTAGTACAATGGGGACATTGTACATTTTGGGGATGGGAGATAGAAATGGTCGATTTCGATAGAAATATGTGCTAAATTGACCCAAATTTTTAAAAAAATTTATAGCACATTCTTTTCATTGATGATGAATGCCGAGTTATTTAATCTTATTTGCCTAGATTACAAGTTTATGAGGCACCACATTACATGTCTTATGCATTAACCTCGTATCGGATTGTTGAAGACCCCGTGACTCTTGACCCTCGATTAAAGGTCGCGAGAGATGAAGAAACAGTAATGATCAATCAAAGAAAATGGAAGCAAAGAGCTTACGTGGTGATGAAGCAATCCACAAGCCAATGAGGAATCAACCACAACACAAAACGGTATGACTTCTAGCTCTTCTTTTATTCCTAACAATCTTGCTTGTTTTTCTATGTAGGTTGCTGAAATTATGGATGAAATCGTGCAACCCGTCACATCACTCGATAATGGTTATGTAGCTTTCGCATGAACCAATTTTAGATGATCTTGCAAAGGAATTAGAGGAAATGATCTTGGACACTTCAGTGATTAACGAGAAGGCATACGAGCCAATTGATCCGCCACATCATGAGGTGAACCAATAATCAATGCCATCAACTAAATGGGTAAGGTGTGGAGGGAAATGACATCTCCTGTAAGGTATGATCATAATTCATCATTTCATCCCACATAGCAAATTCACACCCTCTTGGTGTTTATTGCTATTTTCACCCACACTTCATTTTGTGAGGGATGAACACCCTTTACTTAGTAAATAAGGGTAGAGTCAAGCTCGGACTCGAACAAAAACAAGCGCGTGAGGCACCCCGCTATCGTTTCTTTCCATTTTATTAGTATAGTTGGGTTTTGTGTTTTTAACCAGTTTTGCAGGAATCGGAGAAGATTACATCAGTAACTTAAACGAGGACCTGACTTGTCCATCAGTTATGGCGTAACTCATCCCAATGATTACGCCGTAACACATCACAAGTAGCGATTCTCTCCAAAGCATTACCGATTACGGCGCAATCCCATTCTATGGTTACGCCAGCTACCCAAGAGAGCGACTCGTTTGCTTATTATATTACGGCGTAACTCCCTTCAAAGAGTTACTTAATTATCCTCCGTTCAAATTCTTTCTATAATAACACAATAACCTTGTATTAGTATTAAATGAACTTTTTGGGTATGTTCCTCGTAGCCCTCACGAGACTACACTCGGTCCCACTTGGGACACCAAGTGGTTTAAAACATTGCATACGCTAAATGCAACCGTGATTCCTACGAAAGTGAGTTAGGTTTTTCATTTTCTTTTTATACTTGTTGTTTTTCTAGTATGATGCGTTTGGTTGTCTTAAGTGAATTCAAGTTATTAAAGTTTGCTCATAAATCTCAAAGCGGGACAACGTTGTTCGTGTGTCTTCAATCATGCCGAGCAAATCCAGGGTAGTTTTCTGTTTATTCTAACCCTTCTTATCTTTCATTTATATGCTTAAGTATGACCCAAGTGGGGGGAAAGGATTAGACATAGACACCCGCTTAATTTTACTTGCCCTTGTTTTTCTAGTTTTTGATGAAAAGTGTTTCATTAATAAATTTTGACATGTTTTTCATTACTTAACTGGATTAATCTAGACTGAGCACACCTACCCTATATTTCCATTTTGTGAGGATAAGCCTTCCGCTTTTCCCCTTATACATAATACCATAAAATGAGTGTGCCGGTGGTCGTGGTAGACTTTAGAACTTGGCCTTGTATATCTTTTCGAGACCATTATCATGAGCATTACACTGAGGTAAGTTGGTGTGATCGGTGTGCTAGGATATAATGCAATTTTTGGATTAAACCCAAATAGCCCATATATGTATCGTGTATATTGACTTTTCACATTGATTAGTCAACCTCCTCTGTTAAACCCCTTTTTTGTTGCACTCACCATTAGTGCAAGATACCCCTAGATACACCCTTCAAAGCCTTTCTTTTCATTTTGTTCACCCAATATATGATGTTTCGTTACACCTATCGCCTAACCTACCAGTAGTTTCCTTATGTCCATGGTCCGGGCGCTGCAGTTAATTTTGGTTCCACTAGTGAAAGTCGCGGGTTTTGAATAAAGGGTTTTGGAAGAAAATCGTGTTTAGATGATAGTTGATCTCAAGTGGGGGGATACTTTTTATGTTCGTATCGTTATATCTATGTATACCTTGTCTTGCATAAAAAAAGAGTGAAAAAAGGAAAAAAAGCATGCAAGCAAGTGTTTTATCTATAATTAGTGTCCTCGCCTTATTTCACCCTGGCGAAATTTTACAAATCCGTTTTGTCTTACGGATAAAATTAGAAACCCGCACATTTCTATCTCGCCTTTCAAATTTTAATCAATATTCGTACAATGGGGACATTGTACAAATATTTCAAGTGGGGATGGGAGATAGAAATGGTCGATTTCGATAGAAATATGTGCTAAATTGACCCAAATTTTTAAAAAAATTTATAGCACATTCTTTTCATTGATGATGAATGCCGAGTTAATGCATCTTATTTGCCTAGATTACGAAGTTTATGAGGCACCACATTACATGTCTTATGCATTAACTCGTGTATCGGATTGTTGAAGACCCCGTGACTCTTGACCCTCGATTAAAGGTCGCGAGAGATGAAGAAACAGGCAATGATCAATCAAAGAAAATGGAAGCAAAGAGCTTACAGGGTGATGAAGCAATTCCACAAGCCAATGAGGAATCAACCACAACACAAAACGGTATGACTTCTAGCTCTTCTTTTATTCCTAACAATCTTGCTTGTTTTTCTATGTAGGTTGCTGAAATTATGGATGAAATCGTGCAACCCGTCACATCACTCGATAATGGTTATGTAGCTTCGGCTACTGAACCAATTTTAGATGATCTTGCAAAGGAATTAGAGGAAATGATCTTGGACACTTCAGTGATTAACGAGAAGACATACGAGCCAATTGATCTGCCACATCATGAGGTGAACCAATAATCAATGCCATCAACTAAAATGGGTAAGGTGTGGAGGGAAATGACATCTCCTGTAAGGTATGATCATAATTCATCATTTCCCCATCCCATAGCAAATTCACACCCTCTTGGTGTTTATTGCTATTTTCACCCACACTTCATTTCAGGTGAGGGGATGAACACCCTTTTACTTAGTAAATAAGGGTAGATTCAAGCTCGTGACTCAAACAAAAACAAGCGCTTCGTGGGAGGCACCCCATGCCTATCTTTTCTTTCCATTTTATTAGTATAGTTGGGTTTTGTGTTTTTAACCAGTTTTGCAGGAATCGGAGAAGATTACATCAGTAACTTAAACGAGGACCTGACCTGTCCATCAGTTATGGCGTAACTCATCCCAATGATTACGCCGTAACACATCACAAGTAGCGATTCTCTCCAAAGCATTACCGATTACGGCGCAATCCCATTCTATGGTTACGCCGTAGCTACCCCTCCAGTAGCGACTGCCAGGTTTTGCCATAATTACGGCGTAACTCCTTCAAAGAGTTACGGCGTAATTATCCTCCAGTTCAAATTCTTTCTATAATAACACAATAACCTTGTATTAGTATTAAATGAACTTTTTGGGTATGTTCCCTGTAAGCCCTCACGAGACTACACTCGTCCACTTGGGACACAAAGTGGTTTAAAAGGTCATTGATACGCTAAATGCAACCGTGATTCCCTAAAGTGAGTTAGGTTTTTCATTTTCTTTTTATACTTGTTGTTTTCTAGTATGATGCATTTGGTTGTCTTAAGTGAATTCAGGTTATTAAAGTTTGCTCATAAATCTCAAAGCGGGACACGTTTGTTCGTGTGTCTTCAATCATGCCGAGCAAATCCAGGGTAGTTTTCTGTTTCAATTCTAACCCTTCTTATCTTTCATTTATATGCTTAAGTATGACCCAAGTGGGGGGAAGGGATTAGACATAGACACCCGCTTAATTTTACTTGCCCTTGTTTTTCTAGTTTTTGATGAAAAGTGTTTCATTAATAAATTTTGACATGTTTTTCATTACTTAACTGGATTAATCTAGACTGAGCACACCTACCCTATATTTCCATTGTGTGAGGATAAGCCTTCCCGTTTTCCCTTATACATAATACCATAAAATGAGTGTGTCGGTGGTCGTGGTAGACTTTAGAACTTGGCCTTGTATATCTTTTCGAGACCATTATCATGAGCATTACACTGAGGTAACTTGGTGTGATCGGTGCAGCTAGGATATAAGGCAATTTTAGGATTAAACCCAAATAGCCCATATATGTATCGTGTATATTGACTTTTCACATTGATTAGTCAATCCTCCTGTTAAACCCTTTTTGTTGCACTCACCATTAGTGCAAGATACCCCTAGATACACCCTTCAAAGCCTTTCTTTTCATTTTGTTCACCCAATATATGATGTTTCGTTACACCTATCGCCTAACCTACCCTGTAGTTTCCTTATGTCCATGGTCCGGGCGCTGCTGGTTAATTTTGGTTCCACTAGTGAACGTCGTGGGTTTTGAATAAAGGGTTTTGGAAGAAAATCAGGTTTAGATGATAGTTGATCTCAAGTGGGGGGGATACTTTTTATGTTCGTATCGTTTATATCCATGTATACCTTGTCTTGCATAAAAAAAAGAGTGAAAAAAAAGGAAAAAAAAAAAGCATGCAAGCAAGTGTTTTATCTATAATTAGTGTCCTCGCCTTATTTCACCTGGCGCAAATTTTTACAAATCCGTTTTATCTTACGGATAAAATTAGAAACCCGTACATTTCTATCTCGCCTTTCAAATTTTAATCAATATTCGTACAATGGGGACATTGTACATTTCAAGTGGGGGGATGGGAGATAGAAATGGTCGATTTCGATAGAAATATGTGCTAAATTGACCCAAATTTTTAAAAAAATTTATAGCACATTCTTTTCATTGATGATGAATGCCGAGTTAATGCATCTTATTTGCCTAGATTACGAAGTTTATGAGGCACCACATTACATGTCTTATGCATTAACTCGTGTATCGGATTGTTGAAGACCCCGTGACTCTTGACCCTCGATTAAAGGTCGCGAGAGATGAAGAAACAGGCAATGATCAATCAAAGAAAATGGAAGCAAAGAGCGTACAGGGTGATGAAGCAATTCCACAAGCCAATGAGGAATCAACCACAACACAAAACGGTATGACTTCTAGCTCTTCTTTTATTCCTAACAATCTTGCTTGTTTTTCTATGTAGGTTGCTGAAATTATGGATGAAATCGTGCAACCCGTCACATCACTCGATAATGGTTATGTAGCTTCGCATCGAACCAATTTTAGATGATCTTGCAAAGGAATTAGAGGAAATGATCTTGGACACTTCGAGTGATTAACGAAGGCATACGAGCCAATTGATTCACACATCATGAGGTGAACCAATAATCAATGCCATCAACTAAATGGGTAAGGTGTGGAGGGAAATGACATCTCCTGTAAGGTATGATCATAATTCATCATTTCCCCATCCCATAGCAAATTCACACCCTCTTGGTGTTTATTGCTATTTTCACCCACACTTCATTTCAGGTGAGGGGATGAACACCCTTTTACTTAGTAAATAAGGGTAGATTCAAGCTCGTGACTCGAACAAAAACAAGCGCTTCGTGGGAGGCAACCCATGCCTATCTTTTCTTTCCATTTTATTAGTATAGTTGGGTTTTGTGTTTTTAACCGCTTTTGCAGAATCGGAGAAGATTACATCGGAACTTAACGAGGACTGACTTGTCCATCAGTTATGGCGTAACTCATCCCAATGATTACGCCGTAACATATCACAAGTAGCGATTCTCTCCAAAGCATTACCGATTACGGCGCAATCCCATTCTATGGTTACGTCGTAGCTACCCTCCAAGAAGCGACGCGCTAAGGTTTTTTTTGCCATAATTACTAACTCCTTCAAAGAGTTACGCGTAATTATCCTCCGATTCAAATTTCTATAATAACACAATAACCTTGTATTAGTATTAAATGAACTTTTTGGGTATGTTCCCTGTAAGCCCTCACGAGACTACACTCGTCCACTTGGGACACCAAGTGGTTTAAAAGGC
Organism: Chrysanthemum makinoi; assembly: GCA_910596185.1. Lineage (NCBI taxonomy): Eukaryota > Viridiplantae > Streptophyta > Magnoliopsida > Asterales > Asteraceae > Chrysanthemum > Chrysanthemum makinoi. Next base: position 291,923,471 of record OU343220.1, read on the forward strand.
TGTTGCATACGCTAAATGCAACCGTGATTCCTACGAAAGTGAGTTAGGTTTTTCATTTTCTTTTTATACTTGTTGTTTTTCTAGTATGATGCGTTTGGTTGTCTTAAGTGAATTCAGGTTATTAAAGTTTGCTCATAAATCTCAAAGCGGGACACGTTTGTTCGTGTGTCTTCAATCATGCCGAGCAAATCCAGGGTAGTTTTCTGTTTCAATTCTAACCCTTCTTATCTTTCATTTATATGCTTAAGTATGACCCAAGTGGGGGGAAGGGATTAGACATAGACACCCGCTTAATTTTACTTGCCCTTGTTTTTCTAGTTTTTGATGAAAAGTGTTTCATTAATAAATTTTGACATGTTTTTCATTACTTAACTGGATTAATCTAGACTGAGCACACCTACCCTATATTTCCATTGTGTGAGGATAAGCCTTTCCGTTTTCCCCTTATACATAATACCATAAAAATGAGTGTGTCGGTGGCTGTGGTAGACTTTAGAACTTGGCCTTGTATATCTTTTCGAGACCATTATCATGAGCATTACACTGAGGTAACTTGGTGTGATCGGTGCAGCTAGGATATAAGGCAATTTTAGGATTAAACCCAAATAGCCCATATATGTATCGTGTATATTGACTTTTCACATTGATTAGTCAATCCTCCTGTTAAACCCTTTTTGTTGCACTCACCATTAGTGCAAGATACCCCTAGATACACCCTTCAAAGCCTTTCTTTTCATTTTGTTCACCCAATATATGATGTTTCGTTACACCTAACCCCCTGTAGTTTCCTTATGTCCATGGTCCCGCGGCTGGTTAATTTTGGTTCCACTAGTGAACGTCGTGGGTTTTGAATAAAGGGTTTTGGAAGAAAATCAGGTTTAGATGATAGTTGATCTCAAATGGGGGGGATACTTTTTATGTTCGTATCGTTTATATCCATGTATACCTTGTCTTGCATAAAAAAAAGAGTGAAAAAAAAGGAAAAAAAAAAAGCATGCAAGCAAGTGTTTTATCTATAATTAGTGTCCTCGCCTTATTTCACCTGGCGCAAATTTTTACAAATCCGTTTTATCTTACGGATAAAATTAGAAACCCGTACATTTCTATCTCGCCTTTCAAATTTTAATCAATATTCGTACAATGGGGACATTGTACATTTCAAGTGGGGGGATGGGAGATAGAAATGGTCGATTTCGATAGAAATATGTGCTAAATTGACCCAAATTTTTAAAAAAAATTATAGCACATTCTTTTCATTGATGATGAATGCCGAGTTAATGCATCTTATTTGCCTAGATTACGAAGTTTATGAGGCACCACATTACATGTCTTATGCATTAACTCGTGTATTGGATTGTTGAAGACCCCTTGACTCTTGACCCTCGATTTTTGCTATGGGATTGAATGCGACTAGTGGTGGGGTGACTGTGGACTTAGGAATCAGTTTGTTTCGAGTCTTTTTATTTACACCCATTAAAATTTTCCCATGCCTTATCCTACCCTTGGTCGTGAATCGAGCTTAGGTAAGGAAGCGAGCAATCGTTGGTGTCTTGGCCATGGATTTAGTCATGTATCATTTGTTTTGTCCCCCTCGCCGTAGCTCGTTAGTAATGACAAAATAACCCCATAGGCCTTTATGTTGTGTCAACCCATTGCCTTTTGTAATAGCTGCATCTATAGACTATAGTGGTGGAGATTAGTATCTATGCCAAGCCTATAATAGAATACTCACCATGACTGAGCAGTTGAGTGATCACCCAAAAATAAAAAAGTGAATTATGAGAGAGAGTGTGTGATTTCAATTCCCTTTTCGTGAGGTGCTCGGTTTGGAATTTTCTAGCTTAGGTGATTTTTAAACTCATAACTTCCAATTAATTATGGGAGATATCTTTTTAAGAATTATTTAAAGGGTCTACATGAGGACAAGTAGGATTCAAGTGGGGGGATATTTGATAACATCAAATTAGCCTGATCTTTTATATATCAATTTCAGTGTTTATGGCCTCATTTGTATTAATATGGTACTTAATTCGTTCATATTCATTCATATTTGCATTTCATGATAAATGAGGCGTTGGAGCGGAAAAGTTGTGAGAAAAAGCCAAATATATGTTCTGAAGATGGATTTACGTGAGCCTTTGGATTCTATGTGAAGATTACGCCGTAACTAGCTAATAAGGTTACAGCGTAAATATGAGCTTTGAAGGATACGGCGTAACCAACTCTTATGGTTACGTCGTAATTATTTTTGTGAAGGTTACGGCGTAACGTAGCAATTTAGTACGCCGTAGAGATAATTACGGAGCGGATATAAATATACGGTTGAAGAATTACGGCGTAATTCGGAAATTTAATTAAGCCGTAATTATTAACTTGGGCGCGAAGGAGTTAAAGTACAGGGGCTAAATGAAGTTAAATGATATTTATTCCGAGGATTAAAAGTAAAAATAGGAAGTACGGTGAGGGGCCAAAAGCGTACACAAGAGTAATTAAGTTTCAAGAAAAGATGTTGACGATAAAAAGTACGAAGTAACTATTTCTTATATAGTTACGGCGTAACTAAATATATTAGTTACGACGTAATTGTTCAAAAACCGATTTTATTTGCACCGACATTGGTTACGGCGTAATTTGCACTTATGGTTACGCCGTAACCATGTCGGGGCCTATAAATACAGCCCTAAATCTGCATTTTTGAGTATCTCTCTTCACCCCTCTCCTAGGGGTCGATTAGGGCACCACTTCAGGGCATTTTCCAGCAGTCCGAAGCCAGTTTTGAAGGAATAATTCACTCGCAATCATCGTCATTATTAGCTCTACATCAAGTAATTTGTATCAAACATTATGTTTAATTCAATTCATGATTTATTTATTTTTGTTGGTATGATTTACTATATGTTTGGCTAAGCACCCTGGTGCTGGCCTAGTTATGATTCCTTGTTTTGTTTGCGTTTACATTGCTTCCGTATAATTATTTCTAAGTGTATGCATGCATAGTTTATTGGTAGCTACCCTTATTTCGGTAGTTTTGAATGGCGGTAGAGGCTAGTTGCTTAGGAGATATGACCAACTGACCCTAAGTGATTAGACTGAGACGGGAAGGGTAAGATATGACCAACTGACGACCCTTTCTACTTGTGCGATTTGACCAACTGATCACCTACCGTTTGGATGAACTTTAGAATTAGGGGGTGAGTGTTTAAGTTACTAACGCCCGGGCACTCACTATTATAAATCTAGCATGTATTGGTACTTAATGACTTGGCTTAGGAGACCAGGAACAACTGGACTTATGAAGGGACACCTGACTTCTCCAGTGGTGGCATCTTTGCTTATAGGTTAGGGCGAATTGACCAAATGTTGTCCTCTCGAATTTGACCCCACCATAAGTAATTGGAAGTAACTAGACGTAGACATTACTAGCTAGGAGGAGTAACTAGGTTAGCACCACTCTTCTTCATTGATCACATCTCTTGCCTTTATCTGCTTTCCTTTATTTCCTTGTTTTATTAGTTAGTTTTATTATTTCAATCTTAAAAGCAATTAAAATCGTGACACATAGACTTAAGTTAATTTCCGATCCACGTAGCTCTTGGGACGACCTCGGTTTTACCGAATACTACACTACACATGACCGGGTACACTGCCCGTTAGTGCATTAGGGTAGACCATAGGTATAACGAGACAATATAAATTTAGAACCTGGTCAGTAAAACCTGCATCAGTGCTTAACATATGTGTCAAAGGCATTAGTAAAGGATGCTAAAAGAGTCAAGAAGAAGGAATTAGTGAAAGGTGCCGAACGTCCGTGTCAAAGGCATTAGTGAAGGATGCCTAGAAGTTAAGTCAAGAGGCATTAGTGAAAGATGTCAAGAATGTACAATCGATGAGGTGCATCGTTGTACAAATAGAGATAGGTTGTGTCAAAGGATATTGATATCCTTGTTGATGTTGTCATAAGGAGCGGGTCTCCTTTGGGATAGGTGTTGTGTAGTGTAGGGTAGTAGTTCCTCCTTTATAATGGAACTCGGTATCTAGCCTTGTACCGGATAAAGTATAGGCGACGTTGTGATAGGTGTGGTTCTACCTTGTGGAAGAACCCGATGTCTAGCCTTGTACCGGATAAAGCCTTCACAACGTCGCCTACTCTTTATCCGGTACAAGGCTAGACATCGGGTTCTTCCACAAGGCTATAGATTGGTGTAGTGCTTACGAACTCTCAAGTAGGTGACTCGGGGAGTGGAGTAGGGCAAAGAAGGTGTCTTTGTAGCCGAACCACTATAAATATTCGCATTGTGGTTTTGTGCTTCTTACTCTTTATCTTAGCTTTTATTTAACTATATGCTTGCCTATCAATATCCAACACACACATTCATATAGATTGACATAAGTCGATCTAAATAGTTTAAAACCAAGTTTTAATCGGTAAAACTATTCAACCCCCCCCCCCTTCTAGTTTTCCACAATTGGCATCAGAGATTCGTTACCAAGTTTCTTAAAGTATGTGGTACTTTAAAAACTTGATACGATTCGTTTTTAATTGAAAACTACAAAGAAGGTCTTTTACAAAAATAAACAACATGTCTTAAAAACACTTTTTTAGGATGTTGATTAGATGACAACAATTTTTCTTTTTATTTATCTTACTAAATTGCACTAACCTTCGTTGTCATTTTGCTTAGTTAAAATTCATACTTATCAAGCCATAGGAATTGCTTGGTAACAAGATTACCTTCCCTAAGAAGGTATCTTAATCACGAAGGAACCGGAGTTGTCTATTGACATTTTTCTTGTCATAAGAAAGACACTCATAAGTGCTTTAGGGGTATGACTTCCTACTTATCTCTAAATAACATTAGCTTAAGAATAAGTATGCTTACATAGGAATTTATATGATTATTTTTTTACATACTCATATATTACACGTAACTTCGTTAGGAAACTCTTCTTGCATACGTGTTACTCTTCCGTCTATAGTCTAGGTTTATAAACTTGTGTCTTAGTTTACTTAATCCAAAAATCAAATCTTTCTAATAATAAAACAAAACACAAATCTCAAAAATTCACACAGATGACAACCTATCTGATCTATTTACGAAAGCTTTAGCGTATCTTATGCATTCTAAATTGACTAGAGGTATAGGTTTTATACACCTAGTAGTCTTATGTAAATCTGTGTGTTAATTAGTATTTGGATAATTTGGAGTTGTAAGACAGTTATTACTTTATGATAAATAAAGATACGAGATATTTGTAATTATATTCATATAATCTGTTATTCCATATTTGCATGTTTAATCCATGAAATGATTTATCATTCTAAATATGTCCATTGTCGGTTAACAATATGGGAATATTGTTATGTAAGGCAAATGTGAGTGTTGGTTATATTCTAACGAGAATTTGGATTATTCCCGCCAAACTCATATGTATTCACTAAAGATGCATATTGGATACCTCAACTTTCAAACATTTACTTTTTGATCCTTGTCATAATTAAAATATTGAAAATGGTTTGTTAATTTCGTCCTTAGACTTGAGATACAAGCAATTTCTGTTATGTGTGGATATCATTTTTTGTAAGTACACGCAAAACGTTATCTGAATAAGGTAGTTATAAAGGCTATATTTTGGAATGATGTGAAGCAGCATCCACAACACTTGTAGTCAATAAAGGATTTGTTACTCTACTTGATATGTGCAGAAAGATACCATAGCGCCTCTCCAGATTTAATCAGATAATTTTTTGGCCAAACCCAAAGGGTAATGCAAGATGATTCTTGATTACATTTGGTATATCTGAAATAAAATCTATAACGAGATTCTAAATGGTTAAACTATATGGAATGATTTCAGATTCATATCCATGGTTTAACGGTATTTATAAAAAATGATGATTAAAGCAAGACATTGAATGACCATGCTACTGAGAATTTTTTTGAAACTATTATCTCAGACCAAGGTAGTAAAAATCGCTAGGCGCTAGTGAGGCGGTCGGGTAGGGCCTAGCGATTAATCGGTTAGGCGGGGATTAATCGGATTGGAATTTTATGCACAAAATTGTAATTTTAGATATTATATTATATTATATGTATGAGATAAGTATAGTGCATCAAATTTCAGACATTTCAAGTGTTCAAATGTAAACATAATACATAATTCTTCAAAGTTCAAAGTCAAACACATATATTACTCGGTTTGTTGACCATTTTTAAGCGATCTTTGACCGATTAATCAGTTTGTTGACCAATTTTTAAACAATTTTGTCCGATTTTTAAGCGATTTTGTTGACCAATTTTTAAGCAATTGTGTTTGATTAATCTGATTAGACTGATTTTGTTCGATTTTGTCCGATTAATCGGTTTGTTGACCGATTTTTAAACGATCTTTGACCAAACCGATTAAATAGGCCGATTATGATAAATCAAGGCGCTTAGTGAGCGATCAACGATTATGCGGGGATTAATCGGCCGCCTAGACCGATTTTTACAACAGAGTCTCAGACACTTTTAGTTAAAAAGCGAGTGAGAGCGTTGCTAGGGGTTTCTGTCGTTAGTTTTGTGTGCTATTCGACACTCCAACTCCCAAGTGGGAGCTGTTGGTTTGTGGGAGTTAAAACCACACGTAAACGACTAGAAGTGCGTGAGCCTATGGGGGCACACACGTTAAACAAGAGAGTACTTGACGAACGTTATAATTACTTGAATATATAGACCCGTTTATGCATGCATGTGACCCGATCATATGAATGACCCATGGACTTGATCCACTTACAACTTGGGTCGGTTTAGAAGTGCCTTGGGCTTAATCTTTCTAAACGATCGGGAAAAGGGAGGTTTTGGGTTTGTTGCTTGTCGCTCAAGTCTAGAGCCCAAGCATGGGTCGGTTTAGACCCTATATAAACAAACACACCCTCACATACATTGTACGCATAACTATCCCTAAACCTCATCAAGAATTGATCTACCTCACTTTATATTCAATCAGTTTATCCCTAAACCAATTAGGTTTTTTTTTTTTGGGTTTGGAAAACCTAAACTTGCATCGACCCTATTGATCCAAGTTGTTTAGGTTTTGATTATTGGTGTCATCTTGTTCTAGTTCCTGGTCAAATTTTTTCAGCAACAAGATTCTTGGTTTTCTGCTTTGGTGGTTCTCGGACAACAAAGAGGAAGAAGTCGGACAACCTTTGTCCGATATCGGGTGTTTGGTAAAACTGCTTCTTGGGCAGTTGTGATCTCGGACAGAAAAGAGAGAAAGAGTTCTTGGGTGTTCTAGTTCGTGGTATTGAAGTATTCAAGGTGTTGATTGGGTTAAACGTTCTCGACTAGCGTTTATTCGAACGTACATGGTTTAAGTGTTTGTGTGTGATACTTGTAGAGGTATCTATTTTAGATACTTGGTTTCTTTGGTTTCTTTGTTCGTTTAATAGCGTGCAGTTGACGTCATAGGTTAGTTTTTAATTTACCTTTTATTTATGTTGTTTATTAAATACGTGTTTACCTAATTGCAATTAATTACTAGATCCAATTCCGCTGCGTACTCGTTCGCGTTACTTGGTTAACTAGGTTATAAAATCCCAACATGTAAGTCAACATGTTTAGTACTCATAACTTTCGATTATGTGATACCAAACATAACCATCTCTTTCATTGCTTTTATTAGATGGCGAGAGTAAAGAAGAGAAGGAGACTGATCCGCAGACAACAATTAGAAGATGTTCCGGAGTTGATTCAACATATACAATCACTATTGCCGCCAGACCAAGCTGCCCGCACCTGTGTCGTGTCCAAGTCATGGCTACATGCTTTGTCAACCACCCCTGTTCTCAGGTTTCAGCCCGTCAAGTCTTTGAACAAACAAGAAGAAAGAAACTACATGAGGTTGATCAACCGGACATTACGAAAGTGTCAACGGGAAAACTTACCAATCATAACCTGTGATCTTCACTTTGGAATCCACTAACAGAAGTCGGCATCTCGTGCTGAAAAGGGTATTAAGCGCGTAACTTCTAGAACTTGTCTCAAGGAGCTTTGCCTCACAATCAGGCTTGACATTGTTTCATTTCCTTTGCCAAACGAGATATTCTCAAGTGAAAACCTAAATACGTTAAGTATAAAACTTGATGAAACCAAGGACGATTCCCTTCTAATGATGTCCAATCGCAAGTTGGAGCATGCCGTTCGCATGAAGAACAATCCCTTTCGCAAGAACTATATATTCCCTTTTCATGAGTAGCAATCCTGTGATTGACTGCGTGAACCTGCGAGTACTGGAGTTGTTGCTTAATGTGTATATAAGTGAAGAGATACTTCATAACTTATTATCTACTTGTAATTTACTTGAAAAGATCAACCTTAAGTTGCCTGAGGGATTGGAGAATATCAAGGTGAATAACCTCCGTTATCTTCACGAGTAAAAAATAGCTCCATTAAATCGTAATGATATATTGGAAATTCACGATGTCCCAAGTCTTCGCTCGTTTTTATATGCCGTGAGATTGATAATATATCCGCCTGTAATTTCTAATATGGATTTAGTTTGAGAGAGCTACATTGGTGTGATCATGACTGATGCATTTTCCGACATGATCAATTCCAAGTTCCCTCTTCTCGAGAGTTTGACCCTTGATATCCTTAATTTTAGGTTGGAAATCTTGGATTTCAATTGTGTGGCGTTCAGGAGATTGAAAATCCGACTCTTTGTAGACATGCAAACCAAGGTACAACTTTATGCTCCAAAATTACTTATTTTCCGTTACGAATGCATCAGGTTTCCTAGTTTCTTGTTTCCAGCCGGCGCTCCTGAGCATATTGTGCTAAGTATGGCGTTGGAGTATCCAATAGATCATACGTTTATTGTAAAGTTGAGGGAAACACTCAATTTATCAAGCAAGTTTAGCATTGAAATAAAAAGTCTTGTATCTACTGTTATGGTACTATTCGACATTAATGCTGTGAGAACAAGGATCCCATTTCCGGCTACATATGTTGAAAAACTCTTGTTTGTGAAATCTTCACGTAAGTACTTGTGGGATACGTCACTGCTCATTGATGTATTTTTTTCAATATGCCGGCCATATCGTGTGGAGGTAAATTGGCTCTTGACGCGAAATGTCGCTAGTTATTTGTTGGCGATGGAAAAGAAAATTGGAAGGGCATTGCCCGTTGAAGTCAGACATCCTGAAGATGTAAAATGGGAAACCTTGTCAACTTCTTCAATAAGTTTACTTAAACAATGGTTTCGCTGTGTGTTTAAACTTAATTGGTGCTTTCCATAATTCATGTTCATTTGTATTTGTTTGATCCACTGTTTCGCTTTACTGACATTATATTTGGTATTTAATTTTGCTAGCTAAATACCTCATAAATAATAAATAATGTAGTTCAGTCTTTCATACTTTAACATTACAATGATTCAATGGATGAAAATGTATTCTTTTGTTTCATGATCATCGTCACAAATAGAAGATCGAACCGAGTGAAGATCCATACCCCGTTATTCTAGTTGTGATTCTTTCATTTGCCACCCTCTGGGAAGCAATATTAATCTTGATTGGGACGAGCTTTGTTCCATTTTCTTTTTGAGTTCGATCCGTTGGTGGAGTTGAAGTTGAGATGAGACCCCTAAATGCCAGGACCGAGAATGTTATTGAATTACAAACGATGAACTCCAATGAATATTAACACTTGTTTGGGTGAGGTTGTGACTTGTAATAACAGGCTTGCTCAAATATTGTAATTCTTGAGCTTCTGCATCATAACGAGGGGTTCTTCTCCAAGCCCATGAGTGCTGAAGTCTGTACGGGCCAAGAGAAAGAGTGATGGGTAAATGTGTAATATTGTGAACAATGCAAAACCGCTTTTTTTGCAGCGGAGTGATGGGTAAATGTGTAATATTGTGAACAATGCAAAACCGCTTTTTTTGCAGCGGGTCTCCGTCTGCTTTTGCATTAGGGCCGGATTTAAGCATGTGTGGGTTAACATATGAGCCGCATAGGGCCTCCGTTTTTTAGGAGCCTTCGATTTTTGAAACTATCTTATATGTATAAGCTCATTTTTTAAGGATAACAGATGATTCAGAAAAAAGAAGAATGTAACTTCGGTGTGACAAGAATCAACATTTTGAAGTTTTCAAAGGAAAAAAATATTAATGAGTACAAGAGTTTTGTGGGAAAGACAAATATACATAAGAAAGTGTGTGGGGCTTATAAGTTGTGATATTTTCTCTAACCATATTTCTTATGAAAGTGTGCGGGGCTCATTGATATTTATGATTTTGAACTCTATCTTAATGTGAAGCATAGATTTTTCGTCTAAGAGTTTAAACAAACACATATCTCATGAAAAACTATATTTTTAGTTGGGAATATTGTTTTAGAAAAAATAAACATTGTAGATTGTTTTAGAAAGGTAAAATTGCATAAAAATGTATCATATTTGTCATTTTTGTCCGTTGTATGTAATCTTATTTTTTTATCATTATTGTACACCGGCACCAGATCGTCTTATTATTTATTAATGAATTGCTAACTTACTGTTGGAGCCGGTCAAGTTAACGACCGTTAATTTTATTATTGCACCGTTAGTCCTTTTCGTCTGTTTTTAACGGCCGTTATTATATTATTGCCTTTAGTTAATTATTTTTGCTTGGGATTTTTTACATGTTTTAACATGCGTTTTTCACCGTTTTCGTCCAGTTTTGTCCGTTCCGTTCCATTTTTCCGTTCCATTCCATTTTTTCCATTCCTTGTTCCATGTCCTTCCGTTCATCCATTCCATCCGTTCCGTTCATTTCATATTTTTGTCCGTTCGCCGTTTTTGCGTTCATCCGTTTTCCACGTTCGTCCCATTTTTTGTCCGTTTTCGTCCGTTTTCTAATACATTCATCGTTTTTCCACGTTCGTGTTCTTCCGCGTTTTGTTGCGTTTTTCTTTGCGTTTCGTGTTTTACATGATGTTTTTGCATGTTTTCGTCCGTCTTTACAAGTTTTCGTTCATTTTGCGTTTTGGATTCGTGTTTGCACACTTTCGTCAGTTTTTACACGTTTTCGTTCGTTTTTACACGTTAGATGTGCAAAAACGTGTAAAAAAGAACGAACGAAACGAACGCAAACGTGAAAAAACGAACGAACGTTAAAACAAACGCGTATAAAGCGGCATGAATGGCGATGTGACATTAAATGAAAGAGCGCAAAAACGAACAAAAGTAAAACGAACAAAACGTGAAAACTTACGCGGTGCTGGCACGCTATATAATAACGAACAATGTAAAAATGGCGAAACGCAAAAACCGAACGCGTTCAAAATGAACGAAAATGTGTAAAATGAATGCGTGAAAAAACGAACAAAAACAAACGCGTGTAAAAACGAACCAGCGTGTAAAAAGGAAAACGATCAAACGAAAAAACGGATAACCGTCGCAGAAAACGAAAATCGAAAAGGTCTGGTAATAATAAATCGGTCGTTTAATACGAAAAACTATAAGAAATAATAAATCGATCTCGGCCAACTGGGTTAAGCAAATTATTACGTCTGTACAACAATGTAATTAAAAGTTTAGTGTCACAATGATAAAAAAAATAGTACGCTACACACAATGACAAAAAGTGGCAAGTATGATACATTTTTATGCAATTTTCCCTTTTAGAAAAGCAAACGTTATCAGTGTAATCAGCTGATATATTTTTTTAACAAAGTCCTACATAACATCTTATCTTTTAAATAAGTATCACTACAAAAAAAAATCTCATTTCATCACACTAAGTATAAAAGTTGGTTACAAAAATAAGTGTGGACAAATTTTGAAAAACAAGAGTTTTCACACCAATATGTGTTTAAAAAAAATCACACTTTTAAGTGTGGAGAAATCTAGTGTCTACACTTAAAACTGTGCACTATATAATGTAACATGCAATTCCTCCACACTTTTCCTCTTGTGTGGAGAATTTGCGTGTTACAAATAGAATAGACACTTGCAAATGTGGACAAATTATAGATTGCTTCACACTTAAAAGTGTGAACTTTTTTTGAAACACATAAGGTGTGAAAACTGTTTTGTTTTTAAAATTTGTTCAAACTTATTTATGTAACTAATTTTTACACGTTTATAAATTGTTAAATAAACTCAAAATATTCTACACACTTTTTAGAAGTGTGGTAAAATGATATTTTTTTGTAATGTATTTAGATCATCATAAAAGGTTTTAAAAACTCAAAAGTTATACTTAGAAGTATAGAAGATTCATTTAAACTTGAAGAAGATTGGATCTGTCATTTGATTGATATAAAAACAAAAGCATAATCTAATTGCAATTCACTATTTTTACACACACTTCAATTCCAATGTTAAAGGGCCCGTTCAAAAATCTAGCACAGGGCCTTCAAATTTCACCGGACGACCATATTTGTATGACCACATTTTGAAGCTTCAATAACGCAGAAAAGCAATTTTCATCCTTGCTTTGCCAAACACTGCAAAATAAATTATATTGTTTTGAAAACGCGCTAAGCAAATAATTTTCCTCATAACTCAATCCAAAACACCATGTATCAATGTGGACCTAAAATGACTCATTTAACAGCTATTTTGTCAAACGTCTTTAAACCACACTCAAAGAACATCAATTATACTAATATTTTATAGTTTCAAGAAATTCTGCCAAAAAGATAACCTTGCGTACTGCTCCTGCTGATCTTCTTCTCCTGGCGCCAAGTTATGATACCAAATTTTCTTGTCAACATATATGGAAATAAGGACCGGACGTGTCTGGTGGAAAACAGCCTTGTAGACATACTTATCGTGGACGTGGGTACTTTTGACAGGATTTTCCCAAGCGTAATGGATGTTGAAAAAATGTACCTTGTGATATTTGGAGCCAGAAGAGAGCAGTAGACCATATGGCGATCATTGAGGTCTGACCAAACCTGATTGAGAAGGGTCTCCTTCTTTAGTCCATCCAATAACACCACATTCCCTTTTAATTTAATCCTATAGTCGACAAGTCTTAACTGCATCTCATGCACACTGAAAGAGAAAAGACTGCCACTAGAAAGTTCTTCCTTCTTTTCCAGAATCCATTGAAAATCAACAGTTTTAACAAGTATAAAAAGATGGTACTAATACAAATTAAAAAAGCTACATATATAGTTCTTATAAGTCGGGTTGGCAACAAGACTAAGGCATCGAGCATTCAACTTAAACACCAAGAAATCCATTGATCCTTGATTAAAATCATACCTAATAATAGACTAATTTATTCCAACAGAAACCACAATATCCCTATGCAAAAGCCCGCAAAACCCAATAATGCTACCGGTATGCATATTGTTATGATTTCCATCAGTTACCCAATGCTTCCCAGCCCTTCGCCAAATAACTAGCCGATGGTGACCTGCAGTCACGAAGACCGCTTTCTGGTATCTCTTCCATGACATGAAGTTTATGCATGTAGAGCCCTTGTTCCCATGAGGGTTGGATCTAATTTGCTGAATACTTTCCCTCTACAATATGCCAAAGAAAAAATCTTATGAGACAAGCTTTTCAGTATGCCAACCTATTGCTTTACAAGGTTTTCAGAAAAAAAAAACTCGAAAAACTAAATTCTCGACCAACTCACATATCAAACACAAAAGACGTACACAAGTGCACAAATCAAACACTATCAAATAGGGCTCAGCATCGGTTCAAAACTGAATTCGTGGAAAACATGAACCGAGGACCGAACCGAAGTGACTCGGTCGGTTTTGGTTTTGTGTCGGTCAGTTCTGTTCGCTTTAGATGTTTTTACCCGGCCCGAACCGAACCGAGACCAAAAACCGTAAATATATAAAACCAAAATGGTTTCGGTTCGGCTCGATTTTTCGGTTCTAACATATTATAAACTAAATCGCATATCAAATCCACAATAAATCAAATATCAAGCCTTAACAACAAAATTCTAAACCACTTTAATTTAGATATCAAATCCTAACAACAAATTGTAAACCCTAAACAATAAAATAAATATATAACTTTAGTAGAGCAACATCATTGGCAAGTTTTCAGCCAATCAATAAAACTAAAAATGACAAGTAAACCCTAAAATCTAAACAATCTAATATCAAAGAGAAAAAAAATACGAACATTCTTATCAAGACCTTCCCGTTGTTGATAGAGAGATTTCAGCGTTTCCTTTGTATCTCCGAGCTGTCTAATGATTAAAGATCTTTTTTTGGGATTTAATGGCGCCATTTCTTGACAATTTTGTAGTGCGCGTATTTGTTTTTTTTACATGAGAAAATGAGAGAAAAATTGAGAAATTGTGCACTTATAATTATTTTTCTACCGACCTTTGAAATTTGCATACTAGATCCTTGTTATTTCGTACTTGACAGATTATATCCTTACAATAAGTATAACCTAAAGTTGCGCATTAGCCGAGCTCGAGCTTAGTCAAAGTTAAAGCTCGAGTCTAGGCTCGAGCTTTGTTAATTTATAATATGCATTTACTTTGGTGTTTTAATTTTTTCTTTTTTATTATTTCTTTTTTCATTTTAATTAGTTATAATTAGAACATCTGGTACGATCTCACTAAAAGTCTTGTAATAACACAGCTCGAAACAAACAATAAATCAGCTCATTATTACAGTAGTAAAAAGAGAATAATACGGTTAATTTTAGCAAGTTCGAACCCTCGTTCACAATTCGCAATATTCGTCTAAGCACTTGAGAGAAAACTACCCAAACGAAGCAAAATATATATACGAGCTAACTTATACCTTCACTTGTTGTAAAGCTCGCAAGAGTATTCATACTGCCGGACCTTTTGCGTTTGACAAGTCACTCTACTACAATTATGTATTGCGTTTTTCTTTATCCTCCTACTTCATATTTCTAGCGTGTATGCTTGATCATCTTTTGATCCAAATATGTAACAATATTGTAAGTAGAAAGATGAGTAAAAAAAGAAATTGGGAAGGAAGAAATACCATTTCCATTATGTACTAAAAAAAAAGAGAAAAAAAATCCATTCGCAAATGTTACTTTGAATAAAACACGTTTTACTGAAGTTTTGTTGCTAAATAAACAATTGTACTATTATTTATATGATGATGGAAGATGAAAAAACGTTTTATCAAGTCTTCATACAAAAGTTTTGTAAATGTCTTTATAAAATACACCTGAACTTCAAAACTTGCATTGTTGCACAAAGTTTATAGATGAGAGATAAACATGAGTTTATGTGTATAAACCATATAGTAAGAAAATTGAGTGAGTCAAACTAGAATTTTAGCAAATTGTAAGATACTAGGCGAGTACTCGTATTTAGCGGCAGCGGTGTCTAATTTTTAATAAAATTATCGCGTCTAATTATTTTCTTTACGATCAACGAAAAATATGTACTTACCCGCTTATAAGAAACTGTATTAGATTAAGATTGCATTGTTAAACTTACAAAAAGTACATATAAAGTCATCCGTGTGTATTGTAAGTTTCATAAGTTGTCCAGTTGTGTTGCCAATTATACTAATCAACTTGCCAAAGATAACTTTTTAACGTTTCCTTAATTTCTGCATAGCTTGACTTGATTACTACATTAAACATTCAACAATTCATTTTAACATTTAACCTTGACTTTCAACTTTCAACTTTCAATTTCCACTTTCACCTTTGATCATTTTTCTATTTTATATAGTTAAGATTAAGATAAAATTAAGATTAAGATTAAGATAAGATGTGTATGGACTTGATGAAGTTTGTATCAAAAGTTTATACTAAAGGTAGTTTATAAAAATACGGAATGTCATTGTTTAGGACATGTTAAACATGTGGACGCTCTAGCTGATAGTTAAATCAAGAATGATATGGTTTTGGGTGCTGAATGTTGATCTGTGTATCAGACATTGATATTATGACCCGTTTGTAACTACAACTTACGCGAACCATTTTCAGTGTAACCTCGTTTCTCTCATCCACTTTTCGAGAAAGAGGGCTCATAGGTCGTGTTGTTTTCTCTAACCATATTTTTTATGAAAGTTTCACTTTAATCCGTTTCTCTTTAATATTTATGATTTAAAACTCTATCCTTATGTAAAGCATATATTTTTTGTCTGAAAGTTTAAACAAAACGCATATCTTATGAAAGACTCTATTTTTTGTTCGGAATATTCTTTTAGAAAAAGTAAACATTGTAGATTATTTTAGAAAAGCAAACTTTATCAACTCATATATTTTTTTAAGAAATTCCTACATAATATCTTGTTGGGATTTAGAAAATCCGCTAGTTAAAGACTCGGTCACCTCAAGTATATGTATTCGTTAGAAAGCTCGTAGACGTAGTCATTTAGTAATAGTTAGTAGTTAGTTAAGTAACACCATGGAGGACGGACGAGTCTTTACCGTTGGTGTCACGATCAGCCCGTATATGGTATCATGTAAGACACTATAAATACCCTTTGCCTAGCAAGGCAAAGGGTTGGAGCTTCATAATATAGTTTTTCTTTCCCTTTCTAAAAGCTCCTATTTCTCTCTACTTTCTCTCTCTAAACTCAAACCTCATTCGAACCTATATGTTATGATTGTGCGTTTGTGAAAACCAATATGTTACAAATGGTATCAAGAGCCATGGTTTGATCATCCACTTTACATGTTCTTGGATTTTTAATGGTTTTCATAAGGTTTTTGGGTTTGAATGACTATAGAGACATTTTCATCATTTGATCTTATTTAGTATTAAAGTTTGGATTTTGATTGTACTTTTGTGTTTAGAATCATCATAAGTGTTTAGTTTTTGGTTTGGAAGGCTAGATTCATCTTGGTTGTGGTGTTTTTGACTTGAAAAGTTTGGTTTTAAAAGTGTCTCATTGAAGCGGTTTGACTCTCGGATTCATATTCTTGTATGCTATTTGATAGACTTTGACTGCGAGTTGATCAGATTTTTGTGCGGTTTGATCTGTTTCCATTGCGGTTTGATCTATTCTCGCTGCGGTTTGTGCGAAATTGTATGCGATTTGATAACTTTGTGCGGTTTGAGTTGTGAAAACGTAGGAGGGGGGGTGCGTTTTCGTTTCAAACTTAAAACTTTTGTATCAAATATAGTATAAACCATCGCATTTGCTAATCTCGACGCGATGATGCATTTAATGCATTACGGCATGTAAGGCCAACCCCTTAATATCACATAAGATTCCGCAAGATTAATGGTTCATTATAAATCAAGTTTCACCATTATTAGTCCGGTTTGTTTTTCTTGATGAAGTGTGTCATAATATGTAAAGTGTTAAATATAGTTTATAACTATATGAAAGATCAAGTATGCATCACACACATAAACATCAACCACATAGACAAACAACAATATAAAGCAAGAATAAAAGTAAAGCGATAAGTAAAAGGATAGACTAACTAACACGAGGATTTATAGTGGTTCGGTCACGAATCTCCTCTTCGCTCCATTCCCCGAGTATCCAACTCGAGAGTTACTTCACTAGATCAACAAACTCCATTCTTGGCGGACAAAACCTTACACAACGTCGCTTAAACTTTTTCCGGTACTATGCTAAACACCGAGTTCTTCCACGAGGTAGAACCAAACCTATCACAACGTCGCATACACTTTATCCGGTACAAGGCTAGATACCGAGTAATTCCATGAGGTAGAACCAAACCTATCACAACGTCGCCTACACTTTATCCGGTACAAGGCTAGATACCGGGTTCCATTACAAAGGATGAACCATTACCCGACCAACACGACACATCTATGACGCTCGTTATGTTTTGTGGCCCAACATAACAACCCTTGTGTTTTATGGCACAAACACATAAACCATCTAATATAGTTAAGAATATGATACTAGACAATATCCAAGACAATGTGTCTAATGGATATGAAATCCTAAACTAAACATCAAGAACACAAAGCGTGATGTAGTTAGTCTTCTATGAATGAAGATGACAAGTTTCCCAAGCTTGTTGTAGAAGATCTTCATGTGCTTTTATGCTTGTGATGGGTGATCACTTCAGTAGGTATGGATGCAAGATCTCTAGGCTTGCTTTGGAGGATCACTTCGGGAGTATGCTTACAACAAATGAAAGTTAGAAGCATTATGATCATATGAGATGAGGGTGGTTTACATGTTTCCTAATGATCTAAATATGCTAGAAATGGTGGAGAGAAACTATGTGTAAAGGTGTGAAAATATGGTGAGAAGTGGCTTGCTATTTATAGGCAAAAAGACCAAACTATGTTTCTGTCCCAAGGATCCCTTCTGGAGGGATCCGACCCTTGTAATTCCAAGGGATCCATGGGCAATTAGATGGATCCGTGGGACGCTCCTCTTTACCCATGGGTTATGGGTCATGGATCATGGGTCATGAGTCATGGACTTGAGTGCCCACCATGGTACAATGTATCTAGACATTGGGTTATGGGTCTTGGGTCATGGGTCATGGGTTTTACCCAACACATTTACTTATGTTTATGTATTTTTTAAAATGTAAGTAACCAAAATTACTTAAGTGTTTTATAAACTATTTAACTAAACATGTTTAATGGTTTGTTAGGGGTTTGATCATAACGCAACATAACAAACATGTACGAACTTGTGTTGTAGCATACAAGGACTTGAGTCGTCGAGAGGTATTGAAAGTATGTTGTGACAAAATATAATTACAAGTAACTTATACATTTTACGTTATGTATTACAAGTTACATGTTTGTCATCAACAAAACAAACGTGACTGTATAGATTAAATATCGTAATATTTGCACTAACATGAGTGTTAAAGACAAAGGGACAAAAGGACAAGTAGTGGGTGTACTATTTCCCCCTTGAGGTTTGTCAAAGTGTGAGGTTTGTCATTGTGCGGTTTGATAAAAGTGATTTGTACTCCTGCGGTTTGTATTGTCTGCAATTTGATCAAAGCGATTTGTACTCCTGCGGTTTGTATCTTCTGCGATTTTATCAAAGCGATTTGTACTCCTACGGTTTGTATTTTCTGCAATTTGATCAAAGCGATGTGTCTTTCTTCAATTTGATTAAAGAGATTTGTCTTTCTGCGGTTTGATATAAGCGGTTTGGTAATCCTGCAACTTGTCATTGTGCGATTTGTCTCTTGAGATTTGTCATTTCTTCGTGTTAAGTTTTACGGTTTCTCTTGATTTAGTAAAATCCGGTGAAAGAATCTATTTCCCGGTTAAATCAAAGAGTAGTAAAATCCCGTGTACTTAGGAATCATGACTACTATCATCTCTTCCGTTGCTAATGACGTTCAAGCTGCAGGGTCTGATACTCGTCCTCCCATGCTTGATAGAACTGATTATGACTCTTGGGCACAAAGAATCAAATTGTATTTCTTAGGCAAAGAGAATGGTGTTAACATCCTTAAGTCAATTGATAAAGGACCATTTCAAATTGGAACTATCAGGGTTATCCTTGAAACTGCAGCTGATGGAACCGTCGTTTTGGGGTTGGATAGACCAAGGATGTATGAAGAGCTTGATGATAAGGAGAAGAAGAGATAAGATGCTGACATTAGAGCTTTAAACATTATACTTCAAGGTTTACCAAAAGACATTTACAAGTTGATCAATCATACTACTGAGGCCAAGGCAGTTTGGGATAATGTTAAGATGCTTCTCTCTGGTTCAGAACTGACTAAGGAAGATAGGGAGTCACAACTGTATGATGAATTTGAGAACTTTAAGATGAACCCAGGGGAAAGTGTCACTGAATATCATGTGAGGTTTCACAAACTTGTGAATGATATGAGGAACATCAAAATAACAATGCCAAATATCCAACTTAATTCCAAGTTCGTAAACAACATGAACCCTGAATGGATACTGCAGTTAAATTGAACAAATGATTGAGGAACACCAGCTATGAAAAACTTTATGCTTACTTACTCCAACATGAGAAACATGCTGCATTTGAACGTATGATCATGGAAAATTCAACTTTAATGTTGTTGCTGCAAGTTATTCAAATGATTCAACTGCATTTCTCTCAAATGTGAGGATAAGTACCAAAGCATCACAAGTCATACCTACTTAGGATCACAATCACAAACTTCTTCCAGACCCAGGATATAAGCCATTTGACATGTTCATTGAAAACCTTGATAATCAACTGGCCCTAATGGTTCAAAAAACAGAAACTTCATTCCCCACACCAACAACCATCTCAGAACCGCATCTAATCTACATAATCATGCTACTGTTAAAGAAGGAAGGGTTGTGGTTCAGAACGTGCAAGGCAGGGAGAATGCGTATCTACCACATAATGCACAAGGGAATGTTGGAACTGGAGCTGGTTATGTGGGTGTTCAGAACCGAGGAAGGATCATAGGTCATGGTCAAGGGAATCCAATTAAGTGCTAAAATTGTGGAGGGGAAGGACGCATTGCTAGGAATTGCACTCAGCCAAAACGTCCACAGAATGAAGAGTACTTCAGGGATAAGATGTTGTTGGTGCAAGCTCAAGATAATGGAGCTGTGTTGGATGAGGAAGAGTTGTTGTTTCTTGCTGAGGGGAATGCCAAAACATATGATGCAGATGTGGATGAACAACCAGTGCATGGTTTGGCTCAGAACAATCCCAATGTCTTCCAAGTTGCAGATTGTGATGCATTTGACTCTGATGTTGATGATGAACCAACTGCACAGACCATCTTTATGGAAAATATCTCTCTAATGGTCTCATCACCTCAACAAGCCGGTCCCTCCAAGGAATCAATCATATCAGATGTACTAAATTATATGACGTGGTTAATGCGCAAAAGATTCACAACAAAGTACAATCAACATAAGTCATTGAATCAGATATTGAAAATATGGGTAATAGCAATGTTATCCCATATGATCAATATGTGAAGCAAGATGAAAGTCTTATTGTACCAAGTAATGCATCTTCCGCAATCAATGATGAATGTGTGTTTGATGAATTCACTGTATATGTGCCTGATGATTCCATGACCACTAAGCTAAACATCTATAAGGATCAAGTTGCCATCTATGAACAGCGTGCTAAGTTTGAACTAACCACACGTGAGCAGGAAATGGATTGCCAAATGCGTACATTAATTAGAAAAATTAATTTAAGGGAAGAAACATTAAAACAAGAGTTAAATTCCTTACAAGAGAAACTTAATAAAATTGTTAAGCAAAAGCAAGAACTTCAAGAAAATGTAAAAGTGCTTAAACAGGAGTTCAATGCAAAGAAATCAAAGCTTTTAAATGATTTTTCCAACCTTAAAACTTTGAAGAACAAACTTGAAAATAAGTTGTACGTACAAGGAAACACTATTCAGACTGCTCACATGATCATTAAGCATAGAGTATTAAGTGATAGGCATAGTATTGGCCTTGTAGAAGCTCCCAATCCTGCGTATCTTAAGAAAGCAGAAACAGATCATGGTGTGATTTATGATGGTAGTGAGATTCTTAAGCCTAGACAAAAGCCAACTTATTTTGAGAACACTGAAGAGGACAAAGAGTTAGAAAATGCCTCTAGAGAGAAAATGGAAAAGAAACTAAATGATCCTTGGTGTGTAGAGCATAATATAACGTTTAAAACTCCCAATTACACTAAGGATAACTGGATAGCCATTAATAAGTTTAAACCACATACTCAGTTAACCCCTAAACAAGTGTTTTGGAAGTTAGATATGGAAAAGAAAAAAATTGATGAACTTGTTGAAAAGAATCATCCTTTTAGGAAATTGCCTCCAGATACAGTGTATCCTCCAAATATACCGATGCATTTAGTGTCCAAAAATCTTACCACTCAAAGTAAAACGTTAATCAGCTTATATGTAGTTTATCAACTATTTGTTGACTTTGAGAAAATGTGTAAGAAGAGGATCACACCAACGGGAATTACTGAAGGGGAAAGGGGTTTTAAGCAAACTAAAGAATGCTATCTAACTGAGGTCATTACATTCTTTAAACAACTAAAAGTACAATTCGAGGGTATTAAAAAGGCCATAGATACGGAAGTTAATGAAATGAAAAAGATGTTTAATGAAATGGAAAACGAGGTTAAAGAGTATGAATGTGAGCTTAAAAGTAATGAGATTGAGAGGAGGAACATTCACATCCTTAATGATAATTTGATTTCTAGATGTATTGCTCAAGATGTGTTTTATACTGTCTCAAATTATTCCATTACTGCTTCTCAGTTTCATGATTTATCGATTGCTTTAAAAGTCTCACAAGATCGTGTCAATGAGCTTGAAACAAAAAAATTAAAATTGCATGACAAAATCGAAAGGGATGATCATGATAACATGGTCAGGCATTTTTCTAAACTAGAAGTTGAATATCTTGATTTACAATTAAAATATCAACATCTTGAAGAAAGAATTAAAACTTCAAATGCCAAGACATCTTCGGATGCTCCTGAGTTTGATGCATATTTTGAAATAAGCTCTCGTGATGAACGGATTCAAGCTCATTGCAACACGATCCGAAAGTTGAAAGCTCAAATTTCCCAATTGAAGGGTAAAATGAGTGAAGAGACTGGCTCCCACATGCCTCCTCCTTTAAATTCTCAGAATTCTCAAAATTTTCATCTTCAAAACCTCATTGATGTATTACAACATGAAAATGAGTGTTTTCTAGCAGAAAATAAAAAGGTTAAACTGCATTTCAAAGAGTTATATGAATCAAATAAGGTCACTCAAGATAAGAACAATGAAAAGATAACGTCTTTGCAAAAAGAAATTGAGAATCTGAAGAGTCAGGTAAAAGGGAAAATGCCAATCACCAGTGGTGAGAATGATGCACCAAAGGTGCCTGCTTGTAATAAACATGTTGTGAATGTGAAGTATATTCCTCCTCATCTTAGGAATAATGAATTTGCATTTCAAACATATATTTCATACCTTAAGGATAGTTTAGAGAGTCTCCGTGAGATTGTTGAAGATGATAAGATAGAAAAACCACTTGATAACGCGATTGGGCATGCATGCTTATATGCCAAACGATCTTAGGAACTCTTAGAATGTATTATTGCAACATGTCCTAAATCTGGTACTAGGAGAGATAGAATAGTTTTGCCCAGTTCTATGCCTAAAGTCAAGCATGTGACCTTTTATGTGCCCCCTAGAGTCTCAGATCCCAACACTTCTAGACCAGAAATGCAAAAAGTAGTCAAACCAACTAATATTCCCATCGTTCCTTCTACAGGAGTAATCAGTGACACTAAGGTTAGCGGGTCAAAGCCTCCAGGAAATACAAAGCAAGATAGGACCACGCGAGCCAAGAGTGATCAAGTGAAGAAAGTAGAAGACCACCCTAGGAATAATAAGTTTTTGTTGAATAAGATTAATCGTGTTGATTCTAGTATTACCTATAAGCGTACTGTAATTAATTCGAATTCTGATACTATTTGCAAAACATGTAATGAATGTTTGCTTTCTGGTAATTATCATGAATGTGTTGTGAATGATTTGAGAAATGTTGTTAAATCTCCAACAAAATATTTCAGAAATGCTAAACAGGTTAAGGAAGTCTGGAAGCCTATTGGGAAAGGTTTAGTAATTATTGGAAGCCTACAGGGAGAAAATTTAGTAATGTGGGTTATCAATGGAAACCTATTAGCCGTAAATTCAAAGTTAATGAATTTTGCCCTAAGAATTCTAGATCTATGCCCACTAAGGAATGGAAGCCTACTGGTAGAATCATACCGTTAACAAGTTGTCATACTTCGCATAGGTCCACTGCCACTACTAGTCTTGCTTCCACCACTAATGATTTCATAGCTTCTAAAACTGTTGTAGGTGTTCCAATTGCATGTACTAACCAATCGGAACCCATTTTATCATGGGGATCCAAAGCTTCCAGTTTTCCATACTTGTCTATGTTCAAATGCAGGTCGTACAAATTGTTCTTTGGTATTTGAACTCAGGCTGCTCAAAGCATATGAATGGAGATCGCTCACGGCTCAAGAACTTCGTGAATAAGTTCATCGGGACTGTTAGATTTAGGAACGACCATTTTGGGGCAATTATGGGTTATGAAGATTATGTGTTTGGAGATAGTGTGATCTCCTGGGTATATTATGTGGAAGGTCTTGGTTATAATTTGTTCTCTGTTGGTCAATTCTGTGACTCTGATCTTAAAGTGGCCTTCAGAAAGCACTCTTGCTTCGCTAGAGAATTAGATGGTGTTGAACTTTTTAAGGGAACTCATGGCACTAATTTGTACACCATATCTATCGAAGACATGATGAATTTTTCTCCAATTTGCTTGTTGTCAAAGGCATCTAAAACCAAGTCATGGTTATGGCACCGTCGTCTCAATCACTTGAACTTCGGCACCATCAATGATCTTTCTAGAAAGGACCTCGTAAGAGGCTTGCCCCGGTTAAAGTATAAAAAGGATCATCTTTGTTCAGCATGCCAATTGGGCAAAAGCACGAAGTCTGCCCACAAACCCAAACCTGCCAATTCCAATATGGAAGTTCTTCATACCCTCCACATGGATTTAAGCGAACCCATGACAGTGTAAAGTATAAATGGGAAGAAATATGTGCTAGTCGTTGTTGATGACTACTCTCGGTTTACTTGGGTTAAGTTTTTGAGATCAAAGGATGAAACTCCCGACGTCATCATTAAACTTATTAAACAGTTGCAGGTTCGGCTTAATAAAACAGTTAAAATCATCCGAACAGACAATGGAACTGAATTTGTAAACAAAGAACTAAGTCAGTTTTATGAAAGCATTGGAATCAGCCATCAAAGAAGTGTTCCACGTACTCCTCAACAGAACGGTGTAGTTGAAAGACAAAATCGAACTCTTGTTGAAGCTGCAAGGACTACGCTAATCTATTAAAAGGCTCCAATGTTTCTCTGGGCGGAAGCCATTGCTACTGCAGGTTACACCCAAAATTGTTCCCTAATACATAAAACTCATGGAAAAACTCCATACGAATTAGTTCGCAACAAAAAACTAGATCTTTCGTTTCTTCGTGTGTTTAGAGCTTTGTGTTATCCAACTAATGATGGTCAAGATTTGGGAAAGTTGAAAGATAAGGCTGATATTGGATTTTTCGTTGGTTATGCACCTAATCGAAAGGGTTACCGGGACATTATGGAAACTATTCACATTAGCAAATGGCTCCTAGATAATCCAGTTCTAGACCCACATCTCAACTTTGTCACATGGACCCATTAGTTCAGGTCTTGTACAGAATATTCCTCCTGCAGTTCCGTATGTACCACCATCAGAAGAAGATTTGAAGAAATTGTTTGATCCAATGTTTGATGAATACTATGAGCCTCCAGCTGATGATAATTCTGCACCACCTACTGTAGCTGCTCCAATTCCAACCAATTCAAATGGTCCATCCGTTTCAGTCTTTATCTCAAGAAGCACCATTTACTAATCATTCATCATCATCTTTGAATCCTCAATCATTTTATGTGAATCAAGGTAATGCAGCTGCTAATTCTTTTGGAGATAACCCTTTTGCAACTCCTGAAGATGCTCCGTTTGAAAACATATTTGCCCCTGAACCCACTCCAGAAACATCTTCACCAGGGGATCCTAACTCTGCTACATCAGTTCCTTACCAACAACCACATGAAAATCTAAGAAAATGGACACATGATCTTCCATTGGATAATATCATTAGGAATCCTTCTCGTCCGGTATCTACTCGTAAACAACTTGTCACAGATGCTTTGTGGTGCTTCTTCAACTCTTTACTATCAAATATCGAACCTAAAGATGTCAATACAGCAATGTCTGAGGACAACTGGTTTAGTGCTATGCAAGATGAAATCTATGAGTTCGATCGTCTTGATGTATGGGAATTGGTGCCTGCTCCAGATTGTGCTATGATTATTGCTCTCAAGTGGATCTTCAAAGTAAAGCTTGATGAGCTCGGTGATGTTATGAAGAATAAGGAAAGGCTTGTAGCTAAAGGATATCGTCAAGAGGAGGGTATTGAATTTGAGGAATCATTTGCTCCGGTTGCACGAATTGAGGCTATCAGAATCTTCCTGGCCAATGCTGCTAGCAAGAATATGGTGGTCTATCAGATGGATGTAAAGACTGCTTTTCTTAATGGAAATCTTAAAGAAGTGGTCTATGTTAGTCAGCCCGAAGGTTTTGTGGATTCTGAGCATCCTACCCATGTCTACCGCTTGAAGAAGGCCCTCTACGGGATGAAGCAAGCTCCTAGGGCATGGTACAATACGCTGTCAAAGTTTCTTTTATCAAATGAATTCTACAAAGGAGCAGTTGATTCTACATTGTTCACTAGAAAGTCAGGCAAACATTTAATTCATGTTCAAATCTATGTTGATGATATTATATTTGCGTCGACCGGCCCTAATGAATGTGACCGATTTTCAAAAGATATGGGCTCTAAATTTCAAATGTCAATGATGGGACAAATTTCATTTTACTTAGGATTACAAATTTCACAAAGTCCCGGATGCATTTTCATTAATCAATCTAAATATGCAAATGAAATTTTAAAGAAATTTGGATTTGATTCTTGTGACCTTGTTGACACTCCAATAGTGGAACGAACAAAGCTGGATGAGGACCACTCGAGGACCCCGGTTGATCAAACAAAATATCGTAGTATGATTGGATCCTTGATGTACCTCAGAGTCAGTAGACCTGATATTATGTTCGTTGTATGCATGTGTGCTAGATACCAGGCTAAGCCTACCAAAAAGCACCTTGAAGCGGTAAAACAAGTCTTTCGGTATCTCCAATGAACCATTAACATGGGACTTCGGTATCCGAAGGACACCGGTATGTCACTAACAGCCTATGCAGATGCTAACCATGTAGGGTGTCAAGATACTCGTTGAAGTACGTCAGGAGGTGCTCTTTGGGTAATAAATTAGTGAGCTGGTCTTCAAAGAAGCAAATAAGTACTTCCATATCCTATACAGAGGCAGAATACATAGCCTTGTCATCATGTTGCGCTCAAATCTTATGGGTGAGATCCCAATTATCTGACTATGGCTTTGTATTCAACAAAATCTCTCTGTACTCTGATAACAAAAGTGTCGTTGCTCTCTGCTGCAACAATGTCCAACACTCAAGAGCAAAGCACATTGACATTCGACATTATTTCATCAGAGAACAAGTAGAGAAAGGTGTGGTTGAACTATATTTCATGAGGACTGAATATCAGCTGGCAGACATCTTAACAAAAGCTCTTTCTAGATACCGTTTTGAGTTTATCCTCCCACGAATTGGCTTGAAGAGTCTACAGCCAGAAACACTCAAACGTCTTCAGGAGGAAAAAGAAGAGTAAAGGAGTTTCTTCACCTATTCTTTATATATAGTTTATCAAATAGCAAATACAAAAATATAAAACCAACAAAAAGAAAATAGAAAAATATAAAATTTTCAAAAACCCATAAAATTGAAAAATCAGGAAAATACCACAAAAAAAAAATAGTGTTTCTCTCAAGGCATGTCTTCTGGTATCGATAACATCTAAGGTCTTAGAAATTTCATTCAACAATGGCACGAGTCTTTAGATGAATTTCGAACAGAAGGTGTAAATACTTTCTTAAAACATGTCTCAAAACGATGGCTTACTGTCATTTCAGGCAGTAACCCGGGCTTCAAATAATGGCTTGCAGATATTTCAGACTATAACCCACTTTTAATGAAAGGACAGAGCCATGCAAAATCAATTTTAAAATCTCATGTTCTGATCCTAAAAACAAAAGTTCATAAGGAACATCTGTCGCCAAAAAGACAAATGTTTCCTCACAGATGTTTTTCCTTCTAAAGATTCTTCTAAAAAATATTTTTCTTCTAATGAAAACAAAATTTCTTTGAAAATAACTTGGACTTAACTTTGAAAATCATCAAGACTTATCTTTTGTCAAAATCTCTATCACTCAATCAACAAGTTTGGTCATTGATTGAGGGGGAGAATGATTTCAAACATTTCAAAAAGGTTATTTTTCAAACAATTGTCATTATAAGGAGCAAGGTCTATATTTTGTTAATCAAAAAGAACATTTTATCCACAATTGGATTAAGACCAGGCTAACTTGAGTTTTCATACAAATTGTACAAAAACTAAACATTTCACATATGGTACCTGAGCATGTTAGAACAATGGAGATTACAATTTCAAAATCTGATCCTTATCAGTTAAGTGCTTTTAAACCTTAAGTCACATTTCTCCTCAAAAAGCTTTCAAAAATAATTTAAATCAATTGGGATCACAAATCTCAAAGGGTTTGAAAATTGTGATCGGGGAAGAATTTGTGATTTAAATCGGAAAATAACTGATAATTTGATAAATGGTTTTAGTAATACTATAACAGACCTCCTTCCTACATGTGCCAAAGGATTTCAAATTTTCCATGCACATGTTAAGGGGGAGCATTTATCTTAAACCAAAAAGGATTAAAATGTAATTGATTTGTCTCAAAGTGCAGGTTCTCTCTAATATGTGCAAAAATCTTTCAAATCTCAATGCACATATTGAAGGGGAGTAAGTAAAAGAAAACCGCATCCTTCCCCAAAATGTTTTATCTAAATACTAGATTTGATCGGGGGAGAGATGGTGATCATTTTAGAAAATGTTATCAAGAATTGGAGCTTTCATTCAAATCTAACCTTTCATTGGATTCTTCCTCCATGTGCCTAAATGATTTCTAATACTTAAAGCACATGTTGAGGGGGAGCATTTCTAAAAGATCAAAAACAATTAAGGTACAAAATGCTTTGATTTTATATCACAAGTACCTTGATTGATTTTCAAATGGTTTTCACTTGGTTTCGAGGCGGAAAGAACAATACCAAAAGACCGACCAGCTTACTTTATGCATTGGAGTTATAAGGATGGTTAGGTTAGGTATTAGTTCCCATGATCCCGCCAGAACCGGAGGGATCTACCCAGGGGAAATTCACTAGATAGTGTAGAAGTCCTTAGGTGTGATGAAAAAATGAGAAAAGTGAGAATAGGGGAAGAGTTCCGACTAAGATAGAGCTAGAGCTGGAACAAACCCAACAAGGTTCTAGTAATGAAGTCTCGGTAAGAACTGAAGGGGTTGAAGAATAAGAAAGACATGAAAAGTGAAAGGGTGAAAAGAAATAGCCCTCCAATAATTCAACCTTAGGGCAGAAACCGGTTTCAATTCATATGCTACTGGTGGTTACTAAGGTAACGCCGGTATTGAAGACAAGACGTCATGGACCCAGTGACGCACAACACTAAAACTTCCCAAGCCACTCAAGTTCTCTTAAAAGAATTTGTTTCATTCTTACGGGGAACCTACATAATCTATCGACTTTCTCTTAGAGATGATTGATATTGAAAAAGGAGACCCTCTCCCTAGTCTCTGACATAGGAAACCAAATGTGCACAATTGAGTCTAGAGCCAAGAGATCATCCATAAATCTCATTTGGACACACTATTTTTGAATACTTGCTATTTCACACAATGTAGAAAGTAAGATTATATCCTAGGCATTATCCTTGGGGTATTTGCCAGAACATCTGAGTAATATGACAAATATTCACAATGAAGATGGAAATCCTTCTAGAGCCAACATCAAACAAGCTCTTGGTGGGTGACATGTGAGATCTTTTCAAAAGATCAAACTTGTGACAACTGGATAGAAACGATGGGGGGATCCACTCTTGAATCAACCTTGGTCCAGGAAATGGATTGACGGATACCTTTGAAAAACCATTTGATGTGCTCAAAAATTCTTTTCTCTAGCGCATCGAATGTGTATTAATTTTCAAAAATCAAAAGAGGTATTTATAATTGAAACTGGATTTTTTTTCTAAAACCTTCGTCATATTGCGAAACTCTTTCTCTTAAGCAATACGCGATTATTTTTCAAATCATTTTTCATCAATCAGTGAATCTCAATTCGCTGGTTCACTCACTCCGTGTTGTCTACTTTGGGACGTTCCCGTTTGAGAACGGCTAGATCAGCTGCGAAACCCTGTCAAGAAGATTCTTTGGAATTCTATCTAGTCACAGGCAGTATTTATACTGATCAACGGGGAACCGTGGTTCTTGCAACCGTATTCAACGGAAGTGAACAAATACACTTTCGTGTGCTTTATTGCTAACTGTTGTCTACAGGAACATCAGACGGTTGGAGCTGATCAGAATTGAGGAGTCAATCCATAACCGCATGCTCACACATCACACTCACGTTTAAAAAAATCATAACAAGTGAACGTCTACACTCTATTACTCAAAAATCATCATGAGATGTTTGCATTTACTCTGATACCATCATGCTATGCTTTCGCTACGCTAATGCAAATATCATGATTCAAAGAAGCTTCCGCAACTCTGATGGAAAGATGTCATGATCCAATAATGTGAGCATGTCGGTCCAACGTCACAAACATCACATGAAGGCAACACAAAGGATGAGTCAAGAGATTTATTGTGGCTGATGATCTCTAAGAAGGCTCAAAGAACAAACAATCCGTGGATCAGTTAAAGACCTCCACTTGAAGTACAAAACATGTGGAATATGAAGAATCGAAGATTACGAGCTACAGAGCAAAGAACTTAATCAAGAATTTAAGAATACACAAAATGTAATATCTGTTTGTAATTGAGGTGATCTCCCTTAGGGGGAGATTGTTTGGATTAAAATATGGTAGTTAAAGACTTTGTCACCTCAAGTATATGTATTCGTTAGAAAGCTCGTAGACGTAGTCATTTAGTAATAGTTAGTAGTTAGTTAAGTAACACCGTGGAGGACGAACGGGTCTTTACCCAATGTATGCCTGATCCACAGCCCGCAGGTGGCGTATCATATAAGACACTATAAATACCCTTTGCCTAGCAAGGCAAAGGGTTGGAGCTTCATAATATAGTTTTTCTTTCTCTTTCTAAAAGCTCTCATTTCTCTTTACTTTCTCTCTCTAAACTCAAACCTCATTCGAACCTATATGTTATGATTGTGTGTTTGTGAAAACCAATATGTTACACATCTTATCTTTTAAAAAAGTATTTAGAACTTCCAAATTATCATAAAATGTTTTAAAAACTCAACACTTATACTTAGAAGTATAGAAGATTCATTTAAACTTGAAGAAGATTAGATGTGTTGTTTGATCGATATAAAAACAAAAGTATAATCTAATTATAATTTACTATATTTACAAATACTTTAACTACGATGTTAAAGGGCTCATTCAAAAATCTGACACTGGGCCTTCAAATTGCACCGGACTGCCCTATTTGCATAACCACATTTTGAAAGCTTCAATAACGCAGAAAAGCAATTTTCATCCTTGCTTTGCCAAACACTAAAAATGAGTTATATTGTTTTGAAAACGCAATAAAAAAATAATTTGCCTCATAATTCAATCCTAAACACTAGGTATCATTGTGGACCTAAAATGACTCATTTGCAGCACTTATGTATGTTGTAGTCCTTATCCTACCAACATATGTTCTCATAATGCATATATTGCATTTAACAACTATTTTGTCAAACATCTTTAAACCACACTCAAGGAACATCCATTACACTAAAATCTTCTAGTTTCAAGATATTTTGCCAAAACGATAATTCTTGCGTATTACTCATGCTGATCTTCTTCTCCTGACGCCAAGTTATGATACCCAAATTTCTTGTCAACAAATATGGAAATAAGGACTAGACGTGTCTGGTGGAAAACAGCCTTGTAGACATACTTATCATGGACGTGGATACTTTTTTTTACCGGATTTACCTGAGCGTAACAGATGTCAAAAAATGTATCTTGTGATCTTTAAAACTATAAGAGAGCGGTAGACCATCTTGAATCTTGAAATTTAAATTCATGTAGTTTACTTAAATTAGTACCCTTTAAATTTGAAAACTTTTCAAAAACTTGGCAATTTAAATTATGTTTATTCTCTATCAATTCTAAACTCGGCAACTTTTCAGAAACACACACTATATTAATTTAAAAAAAAAACACACGTCTTCTTTAAACAAAAAGCTATTTACATCAAAAGTCAAATCAAAATTACGATTTTGCAAATATAATTATTTATCGTGGTATTAGTTTAGTACAAAATAGCCCGTTTAGTATTGTACTACATTGAAAATTAAGGTCAAGATTAAGCTAGTCTCAACAGATAAATGTAGATAAGCAATAAACAAACAACACAATTCCAAGTTTCTTTCCAGTCACTAGGCTTTAATCAGAAAGTTAAAACAAGAAGGTTTCGTGGTGTAGTTGGTTATCACGTCAGTCTAACACACTGAAGGTCTCCGGTTCGAACCCGGGCGAAGCCATTCAACTTTTTTTTACATTTTATCCCTTTTTAATATCTGCTAGTGGTATGGCCCACCAAAGTGATCCGCCACGTAGGACAGCTAATGAAGCAGATAGGCTTTACAAAATGCTAGCTCACACACACCACTCATCCTTCAAAACAACATCTTAATTAATCTTTTCAAAACATTCAAAAAAAAAATAGAAAAAGAACCAACAAATATTATCTTCTTCTTCACAATGGCTGCTGTTCCTGTTACTTGTGTTAGGTTGGCTACTTCCATGCATACCAACCAGGTTAATTTTTTTACTTTTTTACTATATCTTGACTTGGTATATCTACTTTTAGTTTCTTGTTATTTGTTACTCTTGCACATTTCACATTGGTTTGTTATAACTAAGTATGTAACATGTAACTTTTGTGTAGTTCTAAGTATAGTAATGCCATGTAACCTTGTTATAAAGAACATTTGTGTAGTTGTGTGATGTAAAAGGTAATTGCTTTTCTATAGCTTCATAGTTCATACAGTATTACTGGATAATTAAAATACTTAGTAAAAATTTAATTAGCATTTATAATCGTTTTTACAAGCCTGGGCCTAAACGGGCCTAAATTGTTGGACCTTTGACTTATGCAAAGACTTGAAATATATCGAAAACTATTGTAAACTAAAAAGATGACCTTTTTGCCAACGATTGTTTAAGACTTTGGACGGAATTAGGACGCGGAGTGACCAAGTGCACTTAGAATAAACTAAATAATACTATAAACACGACTTTTAAGGATCGGGTGCATTTAATAAAAATCGAGATTTTTTAACAAAAGAAACGGTATGACAAAAATTCATGGGTGTCCCAAGACCCCTGGGACAACCCTGGTTCCGGCACCGACTTCAGACCATATGTTAATGCATCATTTCTTTTCTTCAAGAAAATTACCATCATATATAAGTACATAACTATATAAATTTACAAAATAAGAAAAACAATGCGGCGATAGCTAAAAGTACTAAAGTGACTTAATGGCTCTTACAAGCATATTTCTACTTTGCAGATAGTAGGAAGAACCTCGACGCTGAAGTTAGTCCCTGTTGGTCGGACCAATAGCCGTTTCCCTGTCTTGAGAACGTCCCGGTTTCAAATCTCATGCTCGGTAAGACTCTTTCCTATTTTATTTACCAAAATCCACCCGTGTTTATATTTCGGACTATAATAGGTAATTTTATAATATTTATAAATTTTGCTAGGCAAAGCCCGAGACTGTGAACAGAGTTTGTGAAATTGTTAAGACCCAATTGGCATTGAGCAACGATTCTGAGGTTGCACCCGACTCTAAGTTTTCAGCCCTTGGTGCCGACTCCCTTGACACGGTAAGTAATTATTAATATAGATATACATTTGACTTGACACACATTACATCTACTTGTGAGTTTTAACCACTATCTCTTCGAGTTCTAGTTCATATTTTGTTACGCCTTCTTATGAGAAAATAACATAATGAACAATTAATGTTCATTCTTTTGCATATATATTATGATTAAAGTTATGCAAAAAAGCAGTAACTTACTACTTTTACAACTGTTGATTGTATCATTGTATACAGAATGTGAACTTACACAAGTTTGTAAATACTTGGATAAATGCAGGTCGAAATAGTGATGACACTAGAAGAAGAATTTGGCATCAGCGTTGAAGAGGAGAACTCTCAAAACATAACTACTGTTCAAGAAGCGGCCGATCTCATTGAGAAGCTCGTTGAGAAGAAAAATGCAACAGCATAAATGCTTCAATTCTAAATGTAATTCTTTTCAGGCCTCCTCGAATATCAACCATTGATTAGAAGATTTGTTTGAAAACGAAAAATTGGAAAATGAGGATGATTAATTATTTGCAAGATTTTTGGATCAATTATATGAGTTTCTTTCATCTATAAGTTTTGTTTTTTAATTGTTTATCTTTATACATGTTATTTGGAGAACTTAAGGTAACTAGTTATATTGCCGTTGGTGTGTGTCAACGACACCTAAAACAATGCGATGCTACCATGTCGAGTGGCCATTTATCTAGTCAGCTAACATAAGTTAAGTAACGACATGACCGTCTATCTTACTTAGATATCATTTTTTTCATACCACTAACAACAACTATATCTAATCCCTCCCTAACGGGTATGAGAGAGATATAACAAATGCAGTCGCCCCCATATTAGCCTTTGAGTCATGATCAAAACTTCTTATATTGTTTCATGCAACAACCTATGATATTATGATTTGTTACAGCAGTAAAATAAGTACATCAATCAGTAAAAATACATTATGCAAAAGTATTGACACACAAAAAAAAAAAAAAAAGATCGCCGCTGCCGGGGATCGAACCCGGGTCACCCGCGTGACAGGCGGGAATACTTACCACTATACTACAACGACTTCGTTGTTACGTATAGAATGAGCATGATTAAATAGGAATTAGTTTATTAGTTCTACGACAATCAAAATTTGGTAAAATAAAACACATTTTGGTTGAAGAAACATTCATTTTTAGAAGGATTCTTTAATTCAAATATGAAGGTTAGAGAAGCATTCGTTTTTGTAGGATTCTGCTCTTCCAATCTCGATCGACATATTTTTCTGTATAAAGTTTGTACTATTGCACGAAAACTTTGATTTACATTTTCTGAACGTATGTATTAATTATCTTATGTAATCAGTTGTATAAGCCTGTCTAGGACAATGTTTGTCCTCAAATAAGTGTCTTGTTAATTTACTTGTACATGCCATGGAGAGTTGTCGTTTTCGGTTCAATATAACGTATGCCATATCCCCATGTCTTGCTTGTGTTGAAATCCCAAATAGTACTATTTCATATGGCTTCAACTTAACATGGTTGATGGAGTTATTTCAAATATCAAGCAAACAATACCTAACCATATTTATCACCATCACATCACCGTCAACTCAGCTTTTTCTTTCTACGACTAAATTCATCATCAACTTAGTGTAATAAGACAATTAACTTAAATCACCAAAACATTATCCATTTAAACACAAATATACCCCACAAAACCTAAATATCACAAACAACAACACTCCACGACTTGGTTGTCTAAACGACCGAGTTCTCCATTTTATGGGTCGAAGACGCGTTTTATGGTTGAGGTGTAATAGGGAGGACTTGGTACGTCTTGGGTGTCCGCGACTTGGTTGTGAGTCTCCCTATTACGGCCGGTCGGAGTAAGGACAACTTGTGAATACAATACCTAATGAGTACTTTACACATGTGGTCAATAGTCATAGGCTATGTTTCCTTTTTTCTGTTAGTGGAAAGAACATGGGACTCATCTATTTAATATTATTATTTTTCTTATTTGGGCCCACTAATTTCACTATCTCGTATGTATTTGAATAGTGAAATATAAGCTTCTCCCCCCAATCAGATGATCTTGATAGAATGTGAGACCCATTTCTCCCATAGCTAACAAAAAAATAAACAGCCTAGACTCGTAACTTTTTAAAACTAGACTTTCATTTCATCTTTTTATCCAATGTTATTGTCTTGATGAAGACCGGATATAAAAGGCAAAAGACCATCGTATTCAATGTTCTTATCTGAACTAAGATCCAAACGTACTTTGGAGCATAATATCGTATATGACATCATTCTTTGTAAGCAATGTATATCCCTACAAAATTGACTAGTACGTCTCCTTCATTACCTATCAATAACTCCAAACACCATGCAGAATAATGCATCTGAATATCTGATGGTACGTGAGACAAAATATATTTGGTACACTTCATTTTTTTCATTGTTTTGCATATCATATATATATATTCTTTCCTGATCCTGATTTGATGCTAGCTAGCTAGTCCTTGCATGTTGTTTGTCCACAGAATTACAATCTATACTTTTTCTGGAAAAGGTGTTTATAATCTTTTTAACATAGTTTGTTCAAAAAAAATCATTTTAACATAAGTAGAATGGTAAAAGAAAGGGAGTTCTTATAGCAACACCTCCTATAGTACACAATACAAACTGCTATGCATACAATACAACCCTGCTATGTATAAAAGGGTGTGTATATAGGAGGTTTGGGGTGATAAAGGAGGAGCAGGCGGGTCTCAGGGTCAGCATACTGCCCAATTAGATGTCATTGCTAAATTTGAACCAATAACAACTAACAAGCCGTTAAAAAAAAATGGTAAAACAGGCTAGCCAATGAGTAACTTTTCGTACACAATGTGTTAAGTGTTAACCTTTAAACATCTTTTGTATGGTTTAACAAATGTATTAGCTTTTCTTGAGGTTATATACACAAAAGTTACACTATCGAGAACTTTCTCAAAAAGGTTTAAATCAACGAAAAATCTTGACCCCGTGCACCTTTGGGTGGGGTGCCAACTGACCATTCGTCAAGAACCTGTCCAAGGTGATGTTCTGTTACACCATCATTTGACAGGAGTATTGTGATTGAACACATGCCATTTTTCGAAGAGGTCCAAGTCAACTAAACGTTTGCGTTGTTAAAATAGATCGCCAGGGCAATGCCCCTTTGGTTACACTTT
Organism: Chrysanthemum makinoi; assembly: GCA_910596185.1. Taxonomy (NCBI): domain Eukaryota; kingdom Viridiplantae; phylum Streptophyta; class Magnoliopsida; order Asterales; family Asteraceae; genus Chrysanthemum; species Chrysanthemum makinoi. Next base: position 291,960,260 of record OU343220.1, read on the forward strand.
AAAACCATTTGATTTGTTTTGTACGTTAGCTTATTTAAACAATTTAAGATGAAATACCAAGAAATTTGACTTTTAGTGACTGTGCTTCTTCTTTTTTTTTCTTTTTTTTTTTTTTTTTTTTGAACATAGTGACTGCGCTTCTAATGACACAAAAAAAAGTGTCATTAAATCTAAATTTTATTAACATTTAAAAAAAATTATGCAAAAGGTCAAAATTTGAAGATTTAATGACACTTTTTATGAAGATTATATATGTGTCATAAAATAAAAATAAAAATTATCCTTACACTTTTTCTGTGTTATTATAAATATATTTTTACCGACTTCACTTTTACTTGCACTTTTTTTAGTGTAGGAAAAGCAAAAACAAAAATAAAGTAACATATTTTTTTAACTTTTGTCGACATTTCTATTCTTTTTGCGATATTTTTTTTTTTTACTTTGAATGATAGGACAATTTTCTTGTAATGCCCAATCTCGCTTGGGTGGGATATGGGGTAACCTAACTCAAACCACCTCTAAATAAGCTCATTTAAAAATAGAAAAAGTTGAAAATGTCATGATTAACAAAATGTTCTTTTGGTGATTTATGGAATGTACTCAATGACATTGCAACAACATTGGAAATGGCGGGTTGGGGTGAGGAGTCCACATATACTGTGGCACTAACAAAACCAAATAGAATAAGATATAAAAAGATGATCATGTCTGTGGTTTTCACTGCAAATTCTGTTTGATGGTTGAAAAAAGCCATTTTTATGTGTGTAAGAGTTGTTGTTCAAAAAAAAAAAAATGTGTGTAAGAGTTAAAAACACATACAAATAAAATAAGTAAAATTGTAACTTTTGTAAAGTGGCATTTCTAGTGGGTGGGTGTGGGGCATTATGTTCTGAAATTAATTGTGGTGTTGCCTAGAGTGGATCAAATTGGTTCAAATCAAGCATGAAATGATTTGAGAATTGTGGTTTATAATTACAACTTAATCAATCAAGTTATAAATAACTTGAGAGGGTGTCTCTGTTTATGATGTAATGAAGTTTAAAATATGACAAGTTATAATGATGGTGGTGTGGTTGTGGTCGGTAACTCTCTTGTTTTTTTAGTACTTAATATTCACATCTTTTTGGTTTAGATAAATGTAAACATTGATTCTAGTGTTTTTAACAATGCCAATTCAAGATTGAGAAATGATTGGCAAGGTTAAATGTATGTCTAAATTTAAATTTGTGCTTAAATTCGCATCTTCTTAGTTGATTAGTTTATAAAAAAGTTAAGTCATATTTGATTTACATGTAGTTTTAGGCATAAGATCAGGTATAAATATAGTCATGCTAATCATCAATTGATTCAATTCTTCTATTATAGTTAAGTGTCAAAAGGTTAATAACCGGTAAACCAAAATGAGTTACAATCGGTTGACTTTTCATAATATGATCGCACATATTAGAAAATTCTAATGACACTTCTTTTATACTTTTATTAACATTTTTTACTTTTAGTGACATTTTAACATCCAGTGACATTTTTTTAAAGTGTCATCATAAGACAATATTTTTTTAGTGAGCACGTTATGAGATAGATTTTAGACTAAAATACACGGTTGGTTCCTAAACTTGTCAATTCGCTTCGCGTTGGGACAAACCTGGGCATTATCATCGCCGGAGGTCCAAAACATGGGTTTTATATGCCAAACTCGTCCATTGACCAATAATGTCGTTGTCAACGTTATGTTGGTGAGAGCAAAACCGTCTTTCACTGTAGCGTACTAAATAGAAACCGTTGTACAGTGTTTGTAGCTAGTATATGCATATGTCTGTGTAACACGGTTTGGTAAATTTATCATCCATCCCTAAACTATCATACAAAAACAGTCTTCTACAAAACGATAATCGTTTCAAGATGGTACGTTTTTGGTGTGGTAAGCAAGCTATTATTCGCACTTCGTGGACCTCTGCCAACCCAGGGCGTCGATTCTTTGGTTGTCCTGTTGAAGTAAGTGCGTCTTAATATTTATTGTGTTAGTTTGTTTTCGCAAGCAGCAAAGTACATTGTAACAATGGTGGTTGTTTAATGACTTGTCATAATCATGAATTGGGGTCTTCTTGTCAGTGGATAAGATGGTATGATCCTGAAATCTGTGCTCTTTCAAGAATGATCATAACAGACCTTTTGAGGGGGAGAAATGAGCTTGAGGCAACATTAGTAGCTGCTGAAGGTGATGTGTGGAAGTGGAAGATTTACCTGGTGCTAAGTTGGATGTTGTTCTTGATTGTTTATGCATTGGGATAACTTTTTTAGCTTTTATGTAATGAGGCGAGATGGTTAATGTTCAGTATCTTGAATTGTAGTAACGTTGTTATGAAGTATTCAGTTTGGTTTGTTTTTTATTTTCAATGCCTTATGGGTATGCAGATGGTTAGCAATTTGTTTAGGGTTGACTTTTAAATGTCAACATTCTTATGAGGTTCTGTTTAGCTTTGGTTACTTTTGATGCAAATTATTCACACATCAAGCTTAGTCAATCTATAAAAATACACAATAATGACATGGTTCCATAGTTAATGCAAATGGATATAATTCCAAATGCACAAAATTGCATACTTTTCAAAGCATGAGAACTGCAGTTAGACACACATACACATATGTTTTTAGAGTACATAACTTGTCCATAGGAAATAAACTAGATGAAACATTGTCTAGATAATTAGCATAACAGAATTGACCTATGGTGAGGCCATCATTCTTTCCAATGCAGCCTGCTGCCTAGTCATTCTTCGTTTAGCAGGCTGGGTTGAAGCGAAAGCTGCTTGAACATCACTTGACCGCAGTGAGAATCGTGGGATTGATCATGTTGTTGGGATTGACACTGGGCTTGCTCATGCATGCTGGGATCGGAAATTGCTTCATCTTGATGTTGCTGGGATTGTGACAGGGATGCATCATGTATGATGGGATCTTCAGTTGTTGGATCTTGATTTTCAGATTGAACACCACTTCCTTGAACTGCACTAACTTGACTTTCAACAACACCTGCACCTTCAGCTTCTTTATCTGCTGCTACTTTGTTACCTTTAGGATGTGTCTTTTTTGTTGCAGCTTTAGTAGGCACCTGTTTGACATTTCCCTTCTTGGCAGTTCGACTACTTTCAGCTCCACCATACCCCAGGCATGTTTTCCGGTTGTGTCAAGCAATGCCACAAATACTACACTTAACATTCTTCCAGGCCCTTAACAGCTTACCATCCTTCACAATCTCTTCACTTTCAGGAGCTATCCTAACTCTTTTTCTACCTCTTGCGCTAGGCGGGTTTGTTTCGGATTTCGGTGGAACAATTATTGTTGGCACAGTTGATTTTTTCCAATGTTCGCTGCTAGTTATAGGCTGGACATGGTGTTTGTAGGTTGCCTCCCAAGTGAGAAGATAGTAACAAGGATGAGCCCATGTTTCTACAGCTCCTACTTGTTGCCCATTTAAAGCCATATTCCAATTGGTAGCAACAACATGTTTACATGGTAAACCTGTTATCTCCCATCTTCTGCAAGTACAAGACTTGCGTACAACATTAACTACACATTGGTCACCCCATGGTCCACTAACCTGAAACTTAGTTCCCCCATTCCATAAAACATTATACTTAACAGCCTCTTTCTTAATACCCTCTAGCATGTGTTGTGCAGTTGGTGTTAGTGGCTCATCACTCTTCTCAATCACCATAAAAACATGCATTATTCTCTTCATACAGTATTCCCTGATGTATTCTAAGGTTGTAATAATTGGTTTTCTTAAACCCTCAATTATTTTGTCATGAAACACTTGACACATGTTATTAAGTAACACATCAGAAGTAGCTCTCCCTAAAGATAAACATTAATAAACATGTATTAATTATAACTGTTTATACTGCATTAACAAATACAAATTAACTGAAACAGATAGATCACTTACATGAAAAATGTGACCTTGACCAATGGATCGGTGGTATCTTACTTAACCAATCATGGGCTAGTTGATTAAGTTTCTTGAAATCAGCCATAGCTTTCTGAAACTGTACAACAGTTGAGGCTGTTGCACATTTCTACAGATGCTCTTTGTAGGCCCTACCTTTCCATTGCAGTTTCATTTTCTCATGAATGCTTCTAATACATAATCTGTGTTCTGCATCTGGAAAAACTTCTGTTAAAGCTCTACTTATATCTTGCACAAAATCAAATATGTTTACTGTCTGTTTCAAAACAGAGAGACTTAAATTCATGAACAGATTAAGGGAGTACCTTTTCCATGTCAGTAATAAAAGTGATGCTTGAGATTGGCTCAAGTGCTATATCATCGGATAAACAATGAAGAAACCAAGCCCATGATCCTATGTTTTCTGATTCAACAAAAGCATAAGCTAAAGGGTGTATACCATTGTTGCTATCAATTCCCACAGCTGTCATCAATTGACCATTCAAAGGACCACGAATTGGAAAAGCACCCAGCCCCAACAATGATCTCCCACACGCTTTAAATCCTTCCTTCAGTGCACATAAACAAACATACACTCTCTTGAATTCTCTGGTTGGAAGAGCCTCATCTGGAGGTCATTCCACATTCATCACCACTATTGTATTAGGGTTTGTCTTCTGCAACTCTTGAACATAATCTCTCAACATGGTAAATTGTAGCTTGAATTGACCCCTGATGGCTGTTATTGCTAGGTTTTTGGCCCTTAAAACCTTCTGCAGGGACACTTGAAGCTCGTATTGGTTGGTAAGTTGATTATGCACAGACTTGACAGGAAGCTGTGGATTGGTTTCAATTTGTGCTGTAATTTTCTGTGAGATATAGTGAAGGTCAAAAGCTCTAACTTCCCTTGATTGCAAACAAGTGTGTTGCTCATTATATGTTCGACTTACCGGATACCTGTATCACCATTCCTGCCGACAAACAATAGCCATGGGCAGAGTATTTCTGAAGGGTCCTTTTTGCCAGAAAGCAATGCATTTATACCCCTTCTGTTTAATGGACTTCTTGATGGGCCTATATCCAGTCCAGGACCTTCACTTGGGCCTGAAAGTGGAACACAACCCCTACACCTGACCCTTATTCTTGTTTTGTCATTCTTCAGAAAAAACAACTCCCTCATATTTTCTATTGAATGCTCTCTTACTAGGTTTTTGACTTCCCCTGCAGTAGCAAAATCCTGACCAGAATAGAAGAATGTGGTATAGACTCCATTTTCAAAGTCTGCCTGTTGGAAAGAAACATAGTCACTACAAAAGACATCATCAACCATCACAGGTAAATCATTTTCCAACTGCATGTCATCACTTATATTACTGGTTGTTTCTGTTTCACCTAACTCATTACTCTAACCTACTTGGACCATAGCAAGTTGTGCATCATTCTTCTGACAATTGTTCTCTTCATTTGCTTGAATTGAATCATCAATTTCATTGCCTAAGTCACTAGTGTCACTCACTTGTAACAGAGTAACATCAACAATAGGATCCTCTTCCATGTTATCCTGAGTCAATTGAAACAGAGTTACATCCACATCAGGTTCCTCAAACCTGTTATTGGCATCAACTAGTGCTCTTCCTGCTTTGTCTAAGTGCTTCTCCTGAGTCAATTGAAACAGATTAACCTCAAAATTATCAGGCTCCTCAAACCTGTTATTGACATCAACTAGTGCTCTTCCAACTTTGTCTAACTGCTTCCCCTGAGTCACTCCGAACAGATTAACCTCAAGATTATCAGGCTCCTTAATAGCATTGTCCTCATCAATAAGTACTAAAGCACGCTCACTATTATGAACAGGTTGGCTAGCAAATGAGCAGTCTAAGGTGGAAAATACTGGCTCAATGTTTGGCAAATTGCTAGATTCACCAATATCATTGACGTTCATAGGCACTTGTGTAAGTTGGATAAAAGGATCTAGGGCAGGTTCATTATCTAGATCATCTAACACCAATCGTCTACACAAGATTGAATAGCCGCAGTAGCAACTTTTCTCCTATCTTCATCCATCTATCAAAACACAGTCTTAATTGATTGTCGGGACATTTAAGAAAGTTCTAATCTTGTCTTCCTTATTTCCACATAGACATCTATCAGCTTATGCTCTATGACAACATCTTTCAACAACTCAACATTAGCAGCTTCACGCAAAGAAAACAAACCGTCGTCCAATGTACAACCAGGCTTAAGAAAGTAGAAATAATTGGTTTGTCCAGTCTCATAACCGATTTGGGTCATGAGAGCATCCATTTCATCAACGGATACCTCTTTTATTTCCACAAGATCAACAAGGCATTTCTTGCCTCCTTGATATATCCTACCTGGAAAGTATTTGAATGTACCTTCATAATGGAACATCATGCTAAAGGATCCTGGTTCACCCTCTGTATAAAAAATGTACAAAAACAATGTTAAGCTAAAGTTACCTAAAAGGGGAATAACTTAAACAGTCGTACTAACATATGATTGTAATAGGCTCTAACCAAAAAAGACTTACAATATCTCCTGATTGCAGCTTTTTCCTCAATTTCATGATCATCATAGAAAGGATATTCTCTTACTCGCCATAGAGTAAATCCAAGGTGGTTGTTTGTTATTTTCTTACTTAGATTATTTGATTTGATGATTGACATTGCATTAGGGTTTTCTGGGTAGGCTTCCAAAACAAGTTTGGGGATGAGCAATGAGTACACAGCTTTGTTATATTCTACATAATGATTGGAAAAGACATCTGCTATAGTACATCAAGTAAAATGAATTTTCTACCCTCAACAGTAACATGATAACGGGGTTTTCTGGAGTATAACGGAACGTTGACAACGGCGTTATTGGTCAAGGGACAAGTTTGGCATATAAAGCCCATGTTTTGGACCTCCGGCGATGATAATGCCCAGGTTTGTCCCAACGAGAAGCGGATTGACAAGTTTAGGGACCAACCATGTATTTTAGTCTAGAATTTATTTGATTATTCAAAACGCGATAATCTTTTTTGAAGTGATTGGCATGCCCAATCCGAAAATTTCTGTCTTTCAACACCTTCAAAAACTGATACTTAGATAAGTAGTTTTGCAAAACGCATTTTTGGAATATAGATTTGTTTGATGAGAAATTACCATACCAGCCTCGAATAGTCATATGTTTGATGAGAAATGGGGCCTGTTTGGTACGCAGCTTTTTTGGAGCTGTAAGCTTTTTGTTACAAAAATAATCTCCTCCAAAATAAGTAGCTCCGTTTGGATACATTACCTTCATGCTTTTATTTTAAACAAGTAGCTCTAAAATGAAAAGCTAATTCATGAAGCTTTTTAAATATCTCGGAGCTGTTAAAACAAAAAATAACTGTTAACAGCTTATAATTACATTTAACAGTTAATTTACCAAACACTTTTATTGAAGAAAAAAAAAGATACAGCTTGCAGCTCATGTTAACAGCTTTGCAGCATACAGCTTACAGTTTACAGCTTACAGCATACAACTTACAGCTAATTTTGCCAAACATACCCATACCCATGACCTTCATCTTTGCAATTCCATATATTACCTACGATCATTCTACTGTATTAATGATATTCATTTATTGAAATGTTTGTGTGATATGTCTTTGTGGTCGGTTACTTTTGGGCATTAAGACAAAGTCAAAAGATAAATTGAACTAATGAGTAATGAGTAACGAACTTTCGTAATGATTTTATGGATATTTCATCTTTGGGAGTAAATTTTAGAATAATAGTTTTAAAAAAGGCTCATATTTTTTATCTAAAAAAAGAGTAGTTAATGAAGTTTAGTAAATTTTAGAATAATAATTACTTTTAATAATAGTTCCATATAATGCTTATTAAATCCAATCATGTATATAAACTAGTCTCATGACCCGGCCGATGGCCGGGCTAGTCTCATGTAAATTGATTAATATTATTATGTAAATTTAATTTTGTTTCTCATCAACTTGTTATTAAAATTTAATTTTTTTTGTTGAATTGTTAAAAATGAGTCTATCAATCAACAATGGACGTCAATTCAAAATATTCCTATAATCTTGGATTTTTTTCTCAATGATCGTAAGAAATCTTTCAATTGAACTTTGTGAAGTCTTTTGATTATTACAATTGTCTTGCCATTGTCAAATAAGAGTATAAGACCCTCTAACCATTTAAAATCTTTATTCACTCATCCATATTTCCAACCAATAACACAATAGTCTACCACCTCCTTACATATATGCTCTCCAATATCATGATCATTCGCACCACTCGTATCTCCAAGTTATAGCTCCAGGTCTGGAACAAAATTCAAGAATAATTAGTTATGAAAAAATATTTTCTATATATCAATTATAAAAGGAAAAAAGTGTAACTTCGTAACTGAGTGAACATATAGAACATGGAGCTTCTTAATTATTTATTTTAGAAAATTTCTTTAAAATATATTTAAAAAAAAAGAGAAAATTCTCAAAATAAGTCAAAAAGTCATGTATGGTCCTTTATATGGTCATTTTTTGTGTCATTTCCCATTTTGGTCATGCTCGACTGCTCAACTGCTCGACTCAACCCAAATTTTGACACGTGTCATTCTTTTTTACTTTTTTTTTCATAAAAGTACATAAGAATGACACGTGTCAAATTTTGGGTGGAGTCGAGCAGTTGACCAGTTAAAGGAATGACACGTGTCAAAAATTTGATTAAAGTCGAGCAGTTGAGCAGTCGAGCATGACCAAAATGGGAAAAGGCACAAAAAATGACCATTTAATGAACCATGCATGACTTTTTAGCTTATTTTAGGAATTTTCTCTAAAAAAAATTACTTTTTAACAACACAGTGGTGCTTTTATAATTGTAACATAGCAAAACAGGAAAATGTACAAAAAAAGGTTCACACATGCCATTGGGAGTTAAATGGGTAACAAATTCCACCTATTATCTACTATTTAAAAAACAAAATTCAAATTTCAAATACCTGTTTGGAAGTTATCAGCTGGAATGATAATTCAAGCACATATGGCACGCGCCTCGCTTGAAACCTCTACACTCATGCGCCCTTGGTTTATCATATTAGTAAGTATTAGCAGCAGCTGTTGCGAGGCTATTAGGATTGGCCGCTTTCCGGTTTTTTCAACATATCTACATAACAAAGTTTTGAAAAATGTTAGTGCTCCTGCTGATTCTTATATGGTCCAACTGTAGATTAAAAAAACCTGAATCACTTGCCTTAAAAACTGAGATTTTGCAGTCCTGGATCACCTAACAACCATGGTTGGGAGATAGTCTTAACTCTTAAGATGCTTATAACTCTTGGCAGAGATTTACTGGATGCCAAGATTGATCATTCTCAACAATGCCATGCTTCTAATGAATAACAATACTGCTATAAATAGTGATTTTTTAGGCGTGTTGCCAGGTTGGGTAATGGGTAAATAGCAGTGACATTTTAAGGCATGTTTCCTGGCACACTTCTTTTGTCCATTTTGGGCAACTTTGACCCACTTAAGCCGTTTTATTTTTTGCTAAAAGATATTATTAGTCCCTTTGAGACAATATAACCCACATCAACCCATTAATAAGCACCTTAAATGGGTCGTACTTTTCTGCAATTAAGTACTTTTCTCAGATTTGATAAGGTTCGTACTTTTCTGCAGATTTGATAAGGCCATAGGTATTTAAGTTAACTCCCTTCAGCTTCCATACGAACAATTGTATTCAGATAAAGAATATGATTACCTTGAAGAAATGAAAACAATTGTCTTTCATCTAAAGGGAGAGCTAAAGCAGCCTTAAAACTATCAGTGTTACGCCCTAAAAGCTGCAGTATTATAGTTAATATTGATATTAATGAGAACATCGATGATAGTGTAATATGATTATATAAAAAACGGTTAATAACGAATTAATCCTCTGAATTTCAACCATTTGGCAATTTAATCCTTATTCACTCTTTTCGAATAGTTTTGAATTTTAGATGAGTAATATTAACTTTTTGAATTTTAGATTAATTAATGTTTAAACAAAAGAAAGAAAAAAGTTAAGAAATAAAACAATGTGAAAAAAAAATTAAGGATAACAAAATTGGTAAAACCGCCAAACGGGTGTGAGATTGAGAATATAACCATTATTGACTATAAAAAGATAAGTAGTACAAACCAATTCCTCGAGCTTGATAAATGAACGCTTGACTGTAACGCAGTCCTTCCACTTTTTCCATGTAGAACCAGTATGCCGTTCCCATTCACTGAGGAGTAGTTTTCTTGTTCCACAAGAGCCACACTTACACTCAACTCTGAAAAAATTAAAATAGAACATAACTAAATATCAATTCAAATTGTAAGTACCATATAATTAATAGTCATCTAGGTCTTACAGATGTAGTTTTGGATAATAAATCCCTTCCATGCCAGCGCAAATGACACTTATTTTGTCAGGCAATACACTTGTGTCAACATATGAGCTACTCTTGTGTCAACATATGAGCTACTCAAAGGAAGGTCAGTTTCAACTTATCTAAAGTCTAGACTCATTTATTGGCAGACAAAGGTTTTCCATTTATTATCATAGCAATCATAACGAAACTTTTTCTAATCATTTATCCTTGTCCATTACAGTTTTACCTAACTTTCATCGTCGTCTAACATGAACATGACACGATTGCAAATATGTTATAGGTCCATCTTTTCTTGATCTACATGACATGTAAGCGGTTTGGGTAACTTTTTACCTGCATTTACATTGTTAATTAAGTCCTAAACGTAATTCATTGTTGACCCTTAGTTGCGACAGACTCAAAATGCTGTTATGGAGTTTTAAACTATAAAGGCGATTTAAACTATAAAGGCGATTTGGTGATAAATACTTACTTCAACCTGTGGAATTATAGGCGTTTTGGTATTTGCTCAGCTAATTCCTTTACACTTGGGTCCTGCAAGTTCCAAGAAAAAGGGATATGGTAGTGTAAGTTGCCACTGCAACCAAAAAGCATTATCTAGTATCGTAAAGTACCAAAGATGTAGAGTAAGGGGGAATAAATGGGAAGTAAGGCATGTGTTCCATTGGGTAACAATTTGTAGTTGAAAAAACAGGTTTAACCTCCATATAAGCAGCAAACCCAATGACCAGGCAAAACCAAGGAAACCTATGTGAACAATAAACGGGTACCAATATGGAACCCTCATTTTGCAACAGTCATCCAATTTTATTTAACAAAAAGGAACCAAGCAACATCAATTTTACCTAAAGATAATGACACCTAACAAACAGTAGATGCTAAAAAAGAACATTGTTCCACATTATACCTAATGGCTTTATAAAACATTCAGAAAGTTAGACTTATTACAAATAAAACAATCCTACAACCATGAATAAAAATTTCGAGTATCAAAAACACATTTTAAGGAGTTTTTAGATAAAATCCACATAGCCAACTCAATCATGAGATACAGTAATATGTTATCAATTAAACATAAACATACCAATGCAATAGTAACAGATGAACTTTAGGTATTATATGTAATGATATACAAAAATACAGATGCCATAACTATTAATAGTTATTAGCAGTAGAAAAGTATGCATCGTCTCAATGAATGGCATGCATGAGATAAAAATGCGACTGTTTAAATCATAAAAGAGGGGGAAAAAGAAGAGTTGAATACCTTAAGTAGACCAGCCATAGATGAGAAGTCAAAAGGACTTGTGGGCAATCCAGCTATTGGCATAGACGGTATAGCAGTGTAGTTCCACGGGCCATCTGAGGAGCTTGATTCAGTTGATGTTTTCTTCACGGATGGATCAGTCGTTTCATTCGTTTCATCTCCAATCATTTTAAATATATACTTGAGGTTTTTCTTGAATAGAAACCTATACATTCGATCGCCTAAACAAATCAATATTTGGAAGACCAAACAAAGAATAAATATAAAAGAGTTCAAGTCGAAACGTGCCTGACACCCAACAGCAGCTTGCCATTCTTATAATACTAGAGCAATATGCAATATTCGCAAACATGTATTTTGAAAGCTCTAATTATAAAAAACTCCACAAACAAATAAAAAATGGCCCAAAATTTTTGAAAGTGTTAATACAAATAAGCCGTCAAAACGTTTATTTATATTTTACGATCTTCTAATGTTTTGTCGATAACAAACGTAAAATCATTTTAACGAAACAAATAAAATACGTAAATGGTTTGAACTAATAGTTTCTAACACACTTACGTTCTCACATAAAACACTAAAACAAGTATAAATGATTTTATGATTTAGTATTACATATGTACAACAACTAGTGTTTACATATTTGGGTAAAATATACACATAACTAGTATGTAGTATATTGGGTAATATAAATGGGTAGAAACTTAAGTATCATAACCCATTGACCAAATACATTGAATGTAGTTGGGTACAACCCAAAGTCCATGACCCATATCCATGGAGCTTGACCCATAACCCATTGCATGACATCATGCTTATGTCATATATGGATAATATCCATAACCCATGGTATTGACCCATGCCCATTTGACTAGGTGCATTGCACCCATAAGATACATTGTATCTAGTAAAAGACCCATGGATCAACCCATAACCCATGACCCATAACCAAAATACCCATGGGCAAAGCGGAGCGTCCCACGGATCCCTAGCTTTACGCTAGACGGATCCCTTGTGGGAGGGATCCGTGGGATCCGGGGAACAGTAGGCATTTTCTCTCTATAAATAGTGAGCTATTTCTTCATTGTTTCTTACCCCTTTCTCACATACTTTCTCCTTGAGTTTAAAACTCTCTAACCCAGATCCAAGTGATCTATGTATGTAGTTTTGTTTTTGTGTGTGATCCTCTAGGTTCCTCTTAAAGGCGAGATCACCACCTTTGAAGTCAAGCAAGCTCAAGTCCATGAGTTGCCATGATTCCTCATCATCAAGACTACTGAAGTCCTCTTGTTGATGGTTCTTTTCTTTCTACTAAGAAGTGTAGTGTTGAAGACATTAGTGAAAGATGTCTCAAGTGTCAAGACGAAGACATTAGTGAAGGGTGTCGATCGTCCGTATTGTAGGCATTAGTGAAGGGTGCCTAGAAGTCAAGTCACAAGACATTAGTGCAGGGTGTCTTGAAGATCTAGACAAAGGCATTAGTGAAAGGTGTCTATGATGTACATTCGATATGGTGTGATTCGATGTACAAGATAGATTAGTATTGGGTCAAAGGATATTGTTATCCTTGTTGATATTATAAGGAGTAGATCTCCTTTGGGATTAGGTGTTGTGTAGCGTTGGGTAGTAGTTCCTCCATTGTAATGGAACTCGGTACTTAGCCTAGTACCGGATAAAGGGTAGGCGACGTTGTGGTAGGTGTGGTTCACCTTGGTGTGAAAGAACCCGGTGGTTAGCCTAGTACCGGAAAAAGAGTAGGCAACGTTGTGAAGGTTTCTCCGCCATAAGGAGTCGGTGTTGTGTAGTGATTACGAACTCTCGAGTAGGTGACTCGGGGAGTGGAGTAGGGCAAGGAAGGTGTCCTTGTAGCCGAACCACTATAAATACTCGCGTTGTGGTTTTGTGCTTCTTACTCTTTATCTTTTCATTACATATTTATATTTCTATATGTTTGTTTATCAACATCCAACACACATCCAAATAGATTGACATAAATGGATCTAAATAGTTTAAAACGAGTTGTAATTGGCAAAACTATTCAACCCCCCCCCCCTTCTAGTTTTCCACAAAAAAGGTTAATTATAAAATAATTACATAACATAGACTAACCATGAAATCATGGTTGATGTGTTTCGGGTCTTTCAACTATTCCATTTTACAATTACCCCTGCATATCAAATTGAAAAAATGTATTAAAACAACCGAATCACATATATCAAAATCAATCGGCACAAAATTAAATTGAAAAACTAAAACAATATAAATTATGCATAAAAACTGATATGGATTCTAGATATAAAGGCAAAAAAAAAAGAAAGTAGACTAACCATATAATATGGTTTCACTTATAGAGAACCAAACACGAGGCTGTTTAATCAGCTTGGCATCACATGATCGGGGAGCTTAGTGAGTTTAAACTAAAGTGGTTGAGCTGCAACCCCTAAACCTGATTATCGTTATTTTAAAAGCCAAAATCCAATCTTGAATAATATATTCCTATTATTTATTTCATGAAAGATTATGATTTGGTACGATAATGTATTAAAAACAAACCAACATATGCATTAGCAAGGCAAGCAATTTACCTTCTAAGACGAACCTGGTGACCACGTATACTGATCCACTCCTTTTCTTATGAGTTACACTTTCTGAAACATATAAAAATGATCACCACTTTTATCAAACACAATGGATATTACTTTCATTGGTTGATACTTTGAGAATGATGTTATCTGCAGAATAAGAAGTACTTTAATCATTTACAAGGTAAATCGATCAGAGAAATTAACTTAGTAGTAAAAAACATTTAAAAAAAAGTAAAAGTATAAAAATGCAAACCTTTGCTTCTGGGAACTGATTGGTGAATAAACGTAATATCTGGATACAATCTGGAATTGATGTGCTTGGACCCTCTTGTTGCAATTTATCAAGGTCAAAAACCTTGAGGCACACAGATGATATTTGTGGAGATATCGGTTCGTCTTCTAACACGGTTAGCAGGAAGTTACGTTGCTAGCCAATTGAAACAGAAAGGAGACAAATTTAGACTTCGTATCACAAGAAGGGAAAGAATGCACCAAACTTGGTCATAATCATTACATGAAGGAATGTCTCAGATTACATAAACGTTCATTTCTGAATTCAAGGTGTGCTGATGTGATTGTTTATGTATGGAATATGTTAAAAGGATGTGAATAACTACTTAATATTTGCTCGCTCACAGTGGGTTATTCCTTCTCATGTCAAAGCCAATGATACCGAATAGATCATACTCATTGATGCAACAAAACTGTGGCTATTGTTACTCTAAAAGTGTCAGCTTAACTTATGTTAATAGAGTATACTACTTTGTAAGAAATGGGAACCGGGTAAAGATCATGCAACTGATCAACGTCTCATTAACCAAACGCACCAATTTCAGTTTCTTCTAATTGCTCACTACTACCAAGATTGTCACTTTCATGATGTGGAACAGAACCATCTCATCACTACCCTAGTTCAAGTGTTCAGTTCCGCGCTCGTGATACTTTTCTAGATGAGTTAACTATTAGGATAAATCTAGAAACAAAAAAATCTTTAGAACTGCAAGATCAATAATCACATATAACAAATCCCAAATTCGGTCAAGTTTGCAGTCTGATTAAAATTGTCGAAACAACAATTTTGCCAAAACAAACCAGCAACCGCTACAGAGAAAGGATTCCAACTGCTCCCAAGCTCATGACTAAAAAAGTGGTCGGGGGCTTAGGATTCTTAAGTGAAGACCCCAGTTCAATCTGTAAGCTGCAACTTAGGGGTAAGCTCTCACGCGCATAGCTCGGTTTTTTCCCGATGGGAGGACTTTGCAAATATGGTCACTGTTTTGGAGCATCTGCAGACACTCTCTTTATTACCTTTTCCATATTATTTTGTGAACCGGTAACCGAGATCAACACTTTTCTTGATAAATAAGTCAATAAGATTGACTTCCCTGCTTTTCTAGAGCAGTCAAAAACGATGGTCAAACCACTCAATACATCACAATTTCCAACCTCCCATCTTTTTTTCTAAATCACAAATTTAATTCACCTAAAAACATAATACCAAAACCTAAATCCTAAAAACATTCTTCCACGCAATAACACAAATACAATTCTACGATCCTAAATTCACATAGAACATAGCATATACAAACAAAACAAAAGCATCAAAACAGCTACGGTTATATTCCTAATCTCTAATGTAAGTGTAATCTCCAAGAAGGCAGCCTAGTGTTTGGGTGCTTAAGATTCTCAAGTGAAGAACTTAGTTCAATCTGCACAGGCTGCAAGTAAACCGATATTTATTACTTTCATTGGTTGATATTTATTACAAAATTTATGAAATGCATTACCGTCTTTTTGTTGAACACAATCTATAAAAACATAAACCAAATAATCAATAACCATAATACATAAATGCATAAGAAACTCATCTTGAATTCATTATACATCTTACGTGATTGGCTAGCCTAATTAAATTATAATCAGATTAATAAAATAAAAAAGTACCTACAATTGAAGTTGGTTAATTTGTGATAAATCTTTCTCTCTAGACTACGCGATCATTAACGGATTGTGGATTATTCTAGGGTTTTTATTTATTTTGATAGTGGAGCGTTAGTTGATTTTGATTGTTTTGGGTTTGTGTTGATTTATTCTAATTTTTTTGAAAGATCTGTGATATCAATATGAAGGTATAGGCGAGTGTGTGTTTTGGGGAATATGAATGGAATTGATCGTGATTAGCTGAAGATCAGGGAAGATGTTTGTGATGAGAAGGGCGTGTGTTTTTGAAGAAGAGCCTATGAATGGCGTGTGTTTATGAAATTGCTGGCATATCCACGTAATTAAAAGAGGACAGCATGGCATTCTTTGTTGCCAAGTGGCATTAATGAGGTGACATGATCCTCTAATATATATATGGGGAGATGTCTTTAATTGTAATTTTATCTATTAACACAATAAATAATTTGATTTGTCAAACACTTAAAAAAAATGATTATTTGATTATTGTGATATCACAAAGTATAATCAAATCCAAACATTTGGTACACAATATTATTAAGAGATTATGTTTAATTTTAAAAAAAAAAATAAGCTACTTAAAATATAAGTTTTGTTTATCAGAAATAACTTATATTTAAAATAAGAGATTAAAAAATTTTAATAAAATAATAAAATAATATAAATTAAATCTTTCATAATTTCTGAAAATCAAATGATACTTCATTAACTTATAAAAATATTTTTTTTTATAATCTTCATCTCAATCTACGGCTCCAGTAACAGTTACTTTTGTTGAACATATGTTATGTTTAAAATAACATTTTATAACAGTAGATTATCGATTATTCATTCTCAAACGTATAATCCATTTTCAATAATCAATTCCAAACACCTCTAAATGGAAGATGTTCATATCCATCACCAAATAACTCACTATTATTTTGACAAGTGTGATGATAATGTTGTTAGGAGGTAACATCACACCACATTTGTAATGAATGAAATGGAGTATGTTCATGCTAGCTTAAATGATTTTCGTGCTTTACAAAATAACGTTTGATAACTAATTATGGCATTTCTTTTCTTTTTCTTGGTACTAAGTTTTGTTTGATGATTAGTCAACAACAATTATTATAGTTACATGTGTACATTCTTCTCTTAATAAACTCTCTTTTAATTGACAAATAAAAACACACCACATTTGTAATGAATGAAATGGAGTATGTTCATGCTAGCTTAAATGATTTTCGTGCTTTACAAAATAACGTTTGATAACTAATTATGGCATTTCTTTTCTTTTTCTTGGTACTAAGTTTTGTTTGATGATTAGTCAACAACAATTATTATAGTTACATGTGTACATTCTTCTCTTAATAAACTCTCTTTTAATTGACAAATAAAAACACAATAAGTTTTATAGTGATCACTAAAATCAAAATATTTCTTAAATAAATACTTTGTTCACACCTAAACAATAAAGAAGATAATGTCAAGAGTAAATTGCAAAAATCGTCCTTGTGGTTTGGCCAAATTGCACGTTTCGTCCTTGTGGTTCATTAAGTGCAAATATCGTTCTTATTTGGCACTGTTACGTTCACTTTTGGTCCTTCAACAATGAAATTTGGCAAACCACAAGGACGGTTTTTGCATGATGAAGGACCACAAAATAAAACGATATTTGCACAATGAACCACAAAGACGAAACGTGCGATTTGGCACAAAACCACAAGGACGATTTTTGCAATTTACTCTAATGTCAAATAGAAGATACTTGATTCTCACATAAGTACATAAAGAAGTAAAAAAGAGTATCAAGTGTTGAGATTTGGTGATATCATGTGTTGTGATCCACTACCTCATTTCTTGTCATTTCTCTTCAACCATTCTCCTTCCATTTTTATTTTTTATCTTCTCAAAATATTCTTTTACTGTTTTTATTCTTCCTCTATTTGGGGTACATTAACTTTTTGCATATATTAAAAGCTTGAATATAATCCAAATTACATGAAAGTTTTATAAACTTGTGTCTTGTTAACATATTCGTTTTGAAAGAGTTATAGCATAGGTCAACCAATAATTTCTTTTGTATAGGCAGTTTTTGTCATATCTGAAGTGGCTTCTTAATACAAAACCAATGTAATTTTATTTTAGTAATTATTTTAGAAAAATTGATATTTTTTTTTAACTTGTATTCTTAAATATTCTCCTAAAGAGTATGCGTTATGAATTGATTAGAATATGATAAACTGAGACATTGTATTCTTTTTGTGAACTCGTGACAAGTGCTATTAGCAAGATAATTATAAATGTTTTTATAATAGTATCACTCAACATTTTATTAATAGAATTTTGACCAATGTTATAACCTCTTAAAAACATTGCTCCTTAAAAATCCTCCTAATAACATATGTTAGGATTTTAAGTTGACCCACTTTATTATAATCCAATCAATTTATATTACCTTCGTTTCAAATTTTATGTCCATTTTGACTTTTTGAATCTAACTATGACTTTAAATATTTTTGTTTGTTTATATAATACTTAATGCAAAATATATGAATAGATTGTGTTTTAAATGTATTTTTCATTGATATAATTTTCATCAAGTATTATATAATACAAACAAAAATATTTAGAATCAAAGTTTGATTCAAAAAATCAAAATGGACATAAATTTGGGATGGAGATAGTAACTCATATCATTAGGAGGATAATTAAAAACAAGTTAAGAATATATGTCATTTTCCTAAAATTTTATGTGACTATAGTTGTACTAAAATTTCATTGTATACTCAATAGTTTAATAAATACCCATGCTTGATTTCTGCAAGCAAAGAGCAATTATAGGGTCAACATTCAACATGGTTGAAAACTTTGACAACCTTCTCAAAATCAGTAAAATCATCAAGATTGGCAATGGCATTCTAATTATGGACAAGCAAAACATAGAGGAGCTTTATGAAGCTTGCTCATGAAAAAAGCTACACCATAACATGATTGTGTCATCTAATAAGTCCCTTCATACACAAGCCACATTTATGTTTTCTTTTCTTTTGTTTATTGGGAACTATCATCATCATCATAACCATTCATGCATACCCAAATTCATTCCCAACATATTTTCTAGGATTGAAAGAAACCAAAGTAAATTTCCATAAAGGACGTACTTTTTTCGCGTAATGGAACATTGTAATCATGTTGATAACAACCATGGCAAAAGATCAATATTGATAACGAGTGTTTCAATTCTATCTTGACCAAAAGGACATTGAGTCTTCATTTATGTCTTATAAATATATGTTTAATTAAGAAGCAAAAGCCATCGTCTAAAAAGAAGGTTTTGCTACAAGGGAACCACATAATCATCTTGATAACAAGCATGTCGAAACATAAAGTTCAAAGTTGCAAAAATTGCGAATTGGTAGTCGGACGGTTGACCTTCTTATAGCTTGTAATCGGTTTTGGCGGGATTAACCGGTGATTAACTGGATTGGCGTTTCTGGCAAGTTTTGACTATTTTCGTCGAGTTTCGGTTATTCCTGGCAAGATTTTCTTTAAAAAAACATGTTGTAATAGATTTAAACAATTATAAGTGATTAAAAATAGTTTATGGTAAGTTTAGGTATTTCCGTCCAGATTTGCAATATTCCGGCAAGTTTGACCACCGCTGTGCTGTTAACCATGGTTGATCGATTAGTTTGACCGATTTACACAAATCAGAAAGGTTGGTGGTCTAATAGCGCCTAAATTTATTAATCAGCCTCGTAGGCCTTGTTTTACAACACTGATAAAGATCGATATAGACTTTCTTCCCCTCGACCAAAACGATCATCAACGTGTCTTTTTATAGTTTTGTTACTCATGTTGATCAAATATCTTCTTGTCACACTAGAAACACATAATCAAACATGGAAAAAGGTTATCAAGATTGATAAAGACTATCTTATCTTTCTATAAACGTTGAAAAAACCCGTTATGTATCATTTTTGTCTTTGAATCTTTCTAAAGGAAAATAGTTACATTTAGAAGAAATTCAATCTTCTTTTCCACTTTTTGAATAAAAAACGAAAACTCACATGATGATGATCATAGAAAAAGCCAATTTACACAACCAACTTCCTCAACAATCCATTATCTTTTAGTTTTAGGGCAATAAAGCTAACCACTATATTTTATTGGGAGGCTTATAAGTCAATAAAGCTTATGTTTATAATGATTTTATAAGATGAAGCATGATAACAATTGTTCCTAGCTTCCCCACCTAAAAGTCCATAGCTTCATACCTTCTATACTCATTAACAAAAGACATTTACTTAACTACAATTAGTGGGATGTTTGATTTGTTAGAAGCATCATTATAGTATTGGAATAGTAATGGATATTAAATCCACCACCTTGATGTATATAGGATATGTCTAGATTTATGGATTCATGCTCATTACAAAAAAATCAATATTTTTGTACTATGATTTATTTGTTTGATTCTTAAATGCTATACCAATCAAAATACATTTAAAATTCAATCAATTCATCTGCATCTATAACACAAACAAAATACTTAAATTATAAAAGAAAAGCAGAAAAAGTCAAACAACTATAATCGGAAAGAATGGAAGCTTTTATTCCATTCCTATACTTCAAACAAGGATCGGACCAGAACTAAAAATACAAGATGCATTTCTAAAAGACTAAATAAGATTGTGAATATATTATTCTGAGGTTAGGTGCATTTTCGAAATTTTGAGGTTTTATACAAAATTGTCACTATGTTTTAAAAATCCATGAGTGTTCCGAAATAGCCTGAAACCTACTCTGGTTTTGTCGCTGCCCTCAAACCAAACCACTCGTATACAATTTTTTTGAGCTTGTTTCATAGCTTAAAGCTTGCTACTTGTTGTTTCATAGAGATGGACTCATTCTAGCTTTATCATTGTTGTGTGTGAATTCTTGCCGGTTAAAATCGTGATTTAGCTAGGCACTATATCAAAAAGCGAAATTTGGTTCGAATGGTCAACTACAAAAGTGGTTAGGAAACTTGACAATAAACCATTATTCGTTACTCATCTTTTTACTAATAATAATTTAACTTGGTGTACTTTTTAAACTTGTTTTTTTTTTTTCTCAAAAGCCAAACTTTTTAAGAGAAAAGTCATTATTTGTACTCCTAAATACACAGTATCATGCAAATTGTCGAGACCCACTATGAAAAATAAGAGAGAACCAAATTTTGCATCCTCAGAGTTTGATTGTTTTGTAGAATCAACCCCTTATAATAATGTAAACATTCTTCCTGGCCTCATTCATATTTTTTAGCGACAACTAACATCTCATAAAGGACTTGAACCAATAACCAGTTGCGTTTGGCAGAAAGCTTTTGTATTCTTGAATGTTTTATGCAAACATATGAGACCGTATTTCATCCTCATTTTTAACACCATACTTGAACATTATCATTCACCATAAATTTATACAAATTAAATATCATTAAGAAGATATCACAAATGAAATTTATACCGATGCTCATGTGAAATGTATGAGCATGTACATAGGGTGAATACCGACCCGTCCGACCGAAGATTCTGAATCATTCTAGTTTAGGTAATCCGAATCCCGACCGAGTCCCAAAACAAATTGTATGGTTTTCTTTGTGTTATACAATCCTATCAGGCCGACCGAGTCAAGGTTGAAAACCTAAACAGTCCGACCCGAGTTAAGGTCGGTTTGTGTTGTCGGTCGGTCGAGTCGGCGTCGGTCGTATCGATTATGCATTACCTACATGTACCTACACGTAGAAACAAATTGTATTGCAATCTATTGTATATAGTTATCGGGACATTCATATACGAATGATCGATGATGAAGTTAAAATCTATAACTCATACATCTTATACTACTTAAATCACATGTAAAACAATTTACTCGCGCTTTTTTGGTCAACCTATTTCTACTCAAAGGCCTTGGGGATACCCTATTCCGAAGATCCTCCTAGTATCCTCATCTCATTATCGCTTACATATCAAGAAGCAAAACCGTCAAGTCTAGAAGAACAAACGCTCAACAACACACGACCGAAGGTTCTTATTTGAGATCTTACCTCAGTTAAGTCTCAATGTCACAAAGAACAAAGAGCAAAATGTCACAACTGAAATTAGTATAAGTTAAAGGACTAGTAATGCACCTTAGCCCAAAAAGTAACACATCTTTTACAGAGACCACACAGAGAAATGGAGAATAACCCCTCAATCAGTTTTGGGTCAAACTCAAATCCCAAATTTGTACACAAGGAATATGAATCTATAGTACCAATGTACAGTTTATGGCATTATCCACCTCATTTTATCTTGTCCATATGTTTCCTTAGGTAAAGTCATTTCATTTAACATATATCAAGAAAAAAACAAAGATATCTTGTTCTACATCACTGTTTAGTTTCATAGTTTAGTATATTTCACTTCAAGAATCTTGCTGTTGAACTTTGAAAACTGAAGAAAAAATAATCAAACAAATTAGTGATTACTCTACTATTGTTAAGGATAAGCTTGGGATTGTTACTAACATTGTTAGCAATTGTTTATACAAGTTACTAACTTGAAATTAGCGTTAATTAATTGAAAATATATCATACTTGTCACGTTATTATGTGTACTAAACTTTTTTTTTTATTGGTGTGTACTAAATTTTCAAATTTCGATTATTTTATGTATTTTATGACTATTCAGCCAAGTAAAATAACCATTTTAATTTCGAAACTTGAAAAAAATAAGGGTAAAATAGTTACAAAATACACACAATAGTCGAAATTTAAAAAATCAATTCGGTACATACAATAACAAAAATGTAAGTATAATACATTTTCAATCAATTAACCCCTTATTACAAATTATATGTTGTTTTTAATGAATCTATATAAATATAGTTGTGAGTCATTAGAAATGACCATCATTATATTTGTAATAATTTTATCTGTTGGGAATAGGAATAAGCCTGTAAAGCCACTTTTTATGTGGAACATACTCTTGGTTTTACATAGCCTATAACAAGAAAACAAATACTATAGGTTCTTTCAACTTATTAATCCATGTGTATTAAGAAACCAACAAATATGGGACCAAAAGCAACTTTTCATAAAAATTCTGAGACCAATGTACACAGAATTTTAAAGCATGTTTTCAGATTAAACAGAACAATTTCATCTCTCTTTTCACTTTCAAAATAAATACCAAAGCCCATGCCCACATGCCACACACATTCTCACCATTTTCAGGCCTGCATTTTGAGCAAAAAAGCTTGCACATTATAATCATTATAAAAAACAAAGCATGCACATATTTTTTTTTTGTTTATAATCCCCACTGAAATATATAAAATTTTACCACACCTTCATGTTCTCCACTGACCCATAAGTCAAGAACCACCACCTTCTTGTTCTTCTATACAATATATATCTT
Source organism: Chrysanthemum makinoi (assembly GCA_910596185.1). Classification (NCBI taxonomy): domain Eukaryota; kingdom Viridiplantae; phylum Streptophyta; class Magnoliopsida; order Asterales; family Asteraceae; genus Chrysanthemum; species Chrysanthemum makinoi. The sequence goes on from OU343220.1 coordinate 291,983,873, forward strand.
GAGCTTGGAATCTTGAAAAGTTAATGGCTATGAAGATGACAATGGGTGGTATGCTTTTGATGTTTCTACTTTGTGCTTGTATGGTAGTAAATGAAGCTTCATTGGCTGCATTTGATAAGATCAAGAAGCTGCCCGGACAACCACCAGTTGAGTTCCAACAGTTTTCTGGTTATGTCACTTTAGATGCTAAGAAGAAAAGAGCACTTTTTTACTATTTTGTTGAAGCTGAAGTTGATCCAGTTTCAAAGCCATTGGTTCTTTGGTTAAATGGAGGTAAGAAAATCTGAAAATGATACCCTTTTGAGTTTTTTGTTTTATGAAATATTTGTTGGATCACTTTTTTATAAAAGTTTTGCATTTTTATCTTGTAGGACCTGGATGTTCATCCCTTGGAGTTGGAGCATTTTCAGAAAATGGACCTTTTAGACCAAATGGTCAGGGTCTGGTAAGAAATGAGTATAGTTGGAACAAAGGTAAAATGAAGTAGTAATTATTATTGATGAAAAAGATGATACCCTTTTTCAGTTTTAGTAATTAAATTAAGTTCATACTTTTGATAATAATTAGTACTTTTATGTTCTTGAAATTTGTAGAGGCAAATATGTTGTATTTAGAGACCCCAGTTGGAGTAGGATTCTCATATGATTCATCAAATTCTTCTGATTCTGAAGTTGTCACTGATGCAATAACAGGTATTTAATTTCTGCTAGCTTTTAGCACTTTTGATAGAATTATTTGTTTAGTTTTGTTCTTTATGCCTTAAAAAAGTTTTGAGTAAAAGAAGTGACCCTTTTTTAGGATCCTTAAAAAGTTCTTCTTTTTAATCTTTATTCCTTCAAAAGAACTTTTTAAAGTTGTTTCCTTGTATTCTAAAAATGAAGTAAAATAGGGTCTCTAAATTGGGTCATTTTTATACTTTTTCATTTATCTAAAATCCTGTTTGTTTTACAAATTTTATAGCCAAGGATAATCTTGTGTTCTTGCACAAATGGTTCTTGAAATTCCCTCAATATCAGCAGAGGGATCTTTTCATAACAGGAGAAAGTTATGCAGGTAATCATACATTTTTTGGCTTTATATTTCTTGAAAATTTTAATTATGCATATTTAATGTCTTTTTGGGTTGCTTGTACCAGGTCACTATATACCACAACTAGCAGAACTCATGGTTCAGTTCAACAAAAAACACAAGATTTTCAACTTAAAAGGAATTGCTGTAAGTGTTACATTGTGAAACCTAATTCTTGTATTTCATTGTTCCATCTCAAATAGTTCAGTAAAAGATGTAAATTTTGACTTTTTTGATCAACCTAACCTTGAACTTACTTTGACTAAGTTAATCAGTCTAATAAAGTTGGGTTACAAATACTGTACTACTTAATGGTGAAAAAGTTGTGGTTAAACTGATAAATTCATGTTGATTTGACTTTGGAAAGTCAAATTGCCATATTCGTAACACAAACGCTACACTTCACAGGAACCATTGTTTTTTCGACAAACAAAATATAACCGAAAATTTTAAAATCATACGAAGTATGGTGTGCTGATGTGCTCATCCTAATGCATTTATTAATAATTACCGTGTTCATGCCAAAATGCAGCTAGGAAATCCAGTTTTGGAGTATGCTACTGATCTAAATTCGAGAGCTGAGTTCTTTTGGTCGCATGGTCTTATATCAGATTCCACATACAAATTGTTTACCTCTGCATGCAACTATTCGCGCTATGTGAGTGAATATTATAGAGATGCTGTTTCACCCATATGTTCAAAAGTTTATACTCTAGTAAGCAAGGAAACCAGTAGATTTGTGGACAAATATGACGTTACTCTTGACGTTTGTATTCCATCAGTTCTTTCCCAATCGAAGATCATTACTCCTCAGGTTCGTATTTTGCATAAAACAATTTAGGACCAAAAATTTTAAATTGCACACGAGCAAATTACCTAATAGATTTCGAAGTTATTTTGCTTAAACATATTACCTACAATTTATTGCAGCAAGTAACCGAGAGGGTTGATGTTTGTGTGGAAGACGAAACGGTTAATTATCTTAACAGGCGTGATGTCCGTAGAGCCATGCATGCACGTTTGGTTGGAGTCCGGAAGTGGGAAGTTTGTAGCAAGTAAGTCTTCATTCACGAACTTGCCTTATCATTTCAGGATGAATAACTATAGTTTGATTGATCTCATGCGATATTTCTTTGTTTTTAACCTGTAATCAGCATCCTAGATTATGAACTGCTCAACATCGAGATACCCACAATCGACATTGTGGGATCACTCATCAAGGAAGGAGTCCGTGTTCTTGTTTATAGGTACACAAAATACTATAGTCCTCAATCTTGATTATCGCCTAGATGCATTTGACTTCCAAATTCAAATCTATTACTATCCAAATTGAATCTTTAAACCATTCATATTTTATCTAATATATTGCATACTCACTGAAGTCTATTATAAATATAGTGGTGATCAAGATTCCGTGATTCCTTTAATGGGTAGCCGAGCTTTGGTCAATCGACTTGCTACACAACTGGGACTCAAAACAACTGTACCATACCGAGTTTGGTTTGAGGGACAACAGGTAATGTACTAGCTCTTTCGGCTCCTTTTTTAAAGCTGTTCACAGTTAAAAACTTGTAAAAAATAACACGTTTATTGGGTGAGAAGATAAATCATGTCATAAGAATGTTCATACTCATATCCATTTATTTGACTCGTTGAATGCGCGTTAATTCAGGTTGGAGGATGGACTCAAGTGTACGGGAATGTATTATCGTTTGCAACTGTAAGAGGTGCATCACACGAAGCACCATTCTCACAGCCAGAGAGATCTCTAGTGTTGTTTCGGTCATTTATAAAAGGGAACGCGTTACCAGAAACGTTTTGACAGTTTGAAAATAAAATGAAATATAATCTGGTTTGGGCATTGTAAGTAAATTTTGTCATGGTTATGGTAATCTGTAATTGAGTCCCTTTCTTTTTCATATTTTTGGGTTGAAAATGTTGTGGAAATGAATGAACATTTGCAAGATTGCTTGAATGTTAGTACATGTAGATTGAATCTTTTGGTTCTTGTTTTTTATAACGTTGGTTTGCATGTTTGTTAAGAAAATATCGTATTTATGAAAAATTAAGTACAAAGAATCGTAAGACAGAGAAAATAGATCTATCAATTTGTAACGTTAAAGAGCGAGTGTACGTACGAGTAACGTTATTGTTCGCGATAACTACTTTTCAAATGAAACATAATTTACACTTGACTACCTCAAACTAAGGGAATATTTCAAATGTAATCCTGAAGTAGCTAGAGTTTCTACCTAGTCACCTAAGTTACGTTTGTTTTTTCAGATGTTTTTTGTCTCGTTTACGAAATCATGTTTGCGAAAAAAAAGAGTTAGATCTACAATCTTTAAGCTATAACAGGTGATAATCAGACAAAAAAAAATCTCTAAAAATTTAAAAGGAAAAAAGTCATTTTTGCTTCTTATGTATAAAAATAAACAAACACAATTCTTTCATTTCAGCTTCCCAATTGCAGACATAAGAGAAAAGACAAATGCATTTCTTTCATTTCCTCTTATGGACTGCAGACATAAGAGAAAAAACAAACGCGCTTCTTTCATTTCATCTTCGCATGTGCAAACAAAAATGAAAATAAGCTTTTCTGCCTGATTAGTTTTTCACTCAGAAAGATACATACACCAATTATTCCGCTATATATGGTCCATATTAAGATATTATACTACAAACTATAGCTTGATCCGTTAGTGGTTGGCGTGATACCACTAAACATGCCTTTGTTGTAATAATTTAGCGAAAAGAGACATTTGACTATATCATGTATATAAAGCATTGTTTTTATTCATGATTTGAAGTCATACTCAACATCGAATTCATGTATCAACTATAGTTGCATGTAGGGTTCAGTCATTGCATGTAATAACACCCTTAAAAGAACCGTTTTTCATTTATCGCACGTGCATGCCAGTAACCTTTCAAAATGAGGCGTTTGTTAACTTAATTAACGGTTGTCAAACATTACCAAAAAGGCTTGTATCTCATTGGTACCACATGTGTGAAAATGCTCCCCAACTAAATTATTGTGGATTCAATTACTGCTTAGGACATGTAGGGTTCAGTCATTGCAAATAATAACACTGTTAAAAGAACCGTTATTCATTTAGCACACGTTCACTCTAGTTAACTTAATTAACGGTTATCAAAAGTTACCAAAAGGTTTGTATCTCAATGGTACCACGTGTGTGAGAATTCTCCCCAACTAAATTTTTGTGGCTCGGGTCTTGCTTAGAACATGCGAGATAATTAATTGTCGTTCAAAAAAAAAAAAAAAACGGTTGTCAAAGGTTGAATTTAGTTTAAGGACCAAAATGTTAAAAAAGTATCACTAGGGACCCTTCTTACCAGATTCCAAAACACAAGGGTGTAAATGTCATCAACTCGAAAAACCATCAATCCGCGCTTTAACGGAAATAAACCGACAGCAACCGTCTCCGGCGATCCAAACAAAACCTTTTTTTATAAAAAAAACTTTACAACAAATCAAATAATAATGACAAGCAGTGAATCAAAAGATGACCTTTATGCACTTTCTCTTCAGGTTTGTATCAATCATTTCAACTTCTTTTTTATTTTTATATAATTAAACAAACACACATTTTCATTTAATTTTGTATATAAATATTGATATGCAGAAAGATGAAGAAGATAAGTTTGATTACGGATCTGATGATACTGATGCTCCGTTGCCCCTCACTGTCGCCTCTCGTGTTCGTATTCTCTATCGCTTTTTATCGTTTTACATTGCTGCTTTTTTTGCGAATGTAAATAGAGTTATGAATGTGTGCCCTAATATACGTTATTATCGAAAAGTATGTAAAATATTGTGCTTTTTTAGTTAGGTGTGAAAATCGTTAACTTAGAACACGTGTGGTTTTGTTTTTTTACTTCGTTTAGTCGCTTTTGTATCGTTTTACTGTTGTGGTTCATTTTGTGAATGTAAATAGAGCTATGAATGTGAGCCCTAAATGATGTGAATGATAATGTATATATACATTATTATCGAAAACAATGTGAAACATTGTGCGTTTTTAGTTTGGTGTGAAAATTGTTAACTTAGAATGCGTGCGGTTTTGTTTTCTTACTTCATACTGTCTTACTGTTGTGGTCCGTTTTTTGTGATTGTATTTTTGCTATTGTATATGTGCCCTAAATGACGTGACTTAGTAATGTATATATACCTTATTATCGGAAACTATGAGAAGTAGAATGTGTGCAGTTTCGTTTTCTTACTTCGTTTGATCGCTTTTGTATTGTTTTTGTAATATGTGCCCTAGTAATGTAGATATTGAGTGTTTGGAAATGTATGTGAATTGGTGATGAAATGATGTTTGGTTGGTTGGTGCAGGTGTTGTATATGTTAGGTGATATTGCGGCAGGACCTGCTTTTCGGTTTACTCAATGGTTGGAGTTAGTTAGGAAACGGAGTGGAAAGTATAAGTCGTCTGGTTTCCCTCATCGTCGACTCGATAGTATGCTTATAAGGTCATTTTGCATTTTTCGTGTGTTTGAATCATTGATTGGTTGGTACTTTACCGCTTGGAATTGATGTTATAGATGAATAGGTAGTTTGGTTTCTATATCTGTTAGTTTAATAAGTTTCTCACTTAACTCGGCGTGGTCGTAAAATTGGATCTAATTCACCACAGTAGTCATGCAATAATCTGAAAATTCTTCTATGACTAGCAATTGTAATACTTAGTCCATTGGTTGAACGATTTTGGTTTTTGTGGATGAAACGGTATATGAATTCAAGTGGTTATGTATCTGTCATATGATTTAACAAAGGGTGGTAGTGTCTTGTGTTATGTATATAAAGTCTTGATGCGTACCTATTTTTGTGAGTCTGATTAGTTTGTTGGTTGGTACTTTACGGTTTGGAGTCGATGGAATTAATAGGTGTTACAGATGGGTACGGGATTTTGACTTTTCCATGTTAGTCTGGCTTGTAGTTAAGTCTCACCTGAATTCTGGTAATTGGTTTAATTTCTATGACCATATATAACTGGAATCTGAAACTTCTAGGTTTAGAAATCCCATACCTGAATTAGTTAGACCACTGGTTTCACGGTTTGGGTTTTTGGTGTTGCACCAGTATGCTTTCATTAGAGACACGGTGTTTTACATTATGTACTTGTGTATCTGTCATATGCTCTACAAAGGGTGGAGGTTTCTTGTTTCATGTAATTGGAAAGTTTATCTCTTGATCGATCTGTAATTGTGGTGATTACTATTCAGTGCAGAGGATTTAAGCTTGACATCAAAAACCTATCCTACATTTGAGCAAGTTTCAGAGATTAGTTTGTGGGAAAGACTTGGTAAGGCCGCAATGTTGAATATCGAGTCAAGCTCCTTCTCTTGGGAAATGCTTTCTTCACTTCACCACACTGAACATAGTAGCAGCGATGAACATCCCGAGGATGTTACTAAAGCTTTAGAGGTAGGAGTTTTGTTTTTACTGTATTTCATCTGAGATTGGAAGTTAGCATCTAAAGGATATTTCATCTGACATGGGAACATCTTGTAAAGATATGCATTTTTCATAAGCTCATTCCACACTTCTTTTTTCCGGAGTTAATGTCCCAAGTTCCTTCTAAGAGTTCTTTCAGTCAGATGGCAGTGGCACATTTCTTAACTAGTCCTACTGATTGAATGTTTCCTTTTAAACATTTATTTAAAGTGAAAACACTAGAATCTTTGCAGGGTAAAAATTTCTTCCGAGTCAGGCTTAGCTATATCAAACTTGTTAAAATACTTGAATAGTGAAGGATGCATGATAATAACATTTAAATACACTCTATTCAGGTGACGGTGAATTCAGGGGGGGTTGTGTTTTTCGCACTATTCAACCATAAGGAAAGTGGCGAATTTCTCCCCAAGGAAGCAGCTGCAGTTATCAAAATAGCATCTTCTAGAATGGCTACACAATCAGAGCGGCTTGGCTACGAATTTGCCAAATGGCTTGGTGTCAGAAGTCCACATGTTATTATACCTTCAGACTTCCTTTTTTACGTGATTTACGATCTCTGTAAACGTCTCAACTTCTTACGCCATTAATAACTTTTTCAGGCTAGAGTCATTCACAACTGTAGTCCTGAGTGGTTAAAGATCAAGGAAGCTGCAGAAAAAGCAAGAGAGGCAGCAGTTTCTGAAGCAGATGAAGTTGGTGAAGTGACATGCTCGGAACTTCTAGAAGCTCTTGAGCTGAGCCGATGCCTTTATCTGATGAAGTACATTTTACCTACGTTGCATTTTACAGTTTTTTTTTTTTTTTTTTTTTTTTTTTTTTTTTTTTTTTTTTTTAATTGATTATTGCTTTCTCGGTCACAGATAATAGGTTCTGGCCGTTCTGGTGTTGGGGTATAGTGGAACTAATTCTTATATTTTACAGTCAAATACTCAGTTTTGGAAATCAGTTTAGGAGTAGCTGGTACGAAACTGCTTCTGATTTTAGTTTTCACATTTTCATGTGAATCCCTAAATAACTGCTATTCATTACTTCTAAATAACAAAAGCACATGCAACACTATCTCCTACAGCTGGTTTTGGTATACGTAGTTGATTATCTGAATCATGCTATCATACAGCATTATCATATTCAAGATGCAATACCAAACGCCCCCGAGTATTCTATTTATTGTTATATGCATGTTTAGGGTGATTTGGTCATAGATTGATAATAGAAGATGACTCGCTTCTGCAGTTACGTACATGGATCTCCCTTACTGGAAAACTCGAGTGCTTTTAAGACCCAAAAGGCTGCAGAAAAGACAGCTGCTGCCCTTGGCAGAATCCTGATGTTGGATCTTGTCATCAGAAATGAAGACCGTCTTCCATGTCGTTATCTCCAATGGCGTGGCAATTCTGCAAACTTATTATTAGCAGACAAAATGGCATCTGCAAATCGGGATGCATTAGAAGAAGCCTTTGATTCTGCTATTAAGAGATATAGACCAAGGGTAATCGGGCACTTCAAAAGATAGAAGATCTACTTCAGTCGATAGCAGAATGAGCACCGATGATTCAAATCTAGCAACAAAAAGCTCTGATCTTTCTGATCCTATACAGTCTCCATTATCTATTGAAAAAGCCCTTAAAAGACAAGTTACAATTGATCCAATAATAACCGATTTTGATATTGTGGCTATTGACTCCGGTGTCCCTAGAAAACCGCCAGCCGGCAAACGTGCACATGATCAAGAAAGTTATCCTAAACTCGTTGAACTCCTTATCAACAGTCCTGAGTATGCATCAAATCTTTTACACGAGATAACTGTTGGGAAACTTGGAGTTCCTCCAGAAGCTGTTGAAACTTCTAGTAATTTGTCTTTTATCAAAGACATGAACTTGGTGGTTCATGAATTCAGGAGTGGGTTCCGTGCAGCCCTCATGGATTTGCAGGGTTTTCATATATTTCTTCTTACACTTCACCAAAAGTTGGATAGTCTTTTAAAAGGTTTTATGAATATTATAGATAAAAATTCAAGTGGGGATTCTGATAGAGAAGATTTAATGGTAATCGAGTCCCAGTCTCATTCTGCTCCTTGTGTTTCCCCACAAGGTAAGGAATCCGACTCAAATGATACAGAGTTACAGAAAACAGCTCCAAAAGCATCATCTTCAGGGTGCAAAGAGAATTTAGACTCAATTTCACCGATGTCACGTGATTCTTCACATGGAAAATCACATAAGGGGTCTGCTACCACACGCATGACCTCAAGACTGCGTGACTTCCATAAATATGCCAAGGTAACACTCTTTTTCAATAAATTAAGGATTTGCTTTTTATAAGGGTCAATACTTGATATACTACTCTAGGTCGGGTTGGTTGACATGTACACATTTTTTGGTCTGTTTGTATATGAATAGTTGATGATTGAATTTTTGTTATAAAAACTATGTTATTACAATAACGATATGTTTTTTTTTTTTTTTTTTTTTTTTTAAATAATTTAGGATGACGTAAGCACTCAAGCTACACTTTGGACGACTTTAAACCGGTCCCTTTTAGCTAAACAGTATGACCCATTGTAAAAAATGTTTAGCAGAATCAGTGAATATAATCATGTGCTGATCTTCTTAGGTGGATGCTGAACTAAACAAAGAACTAGAGCAATGGAACGAATTGCTAAAAAATGAAGCAGTAAAGCTGTGCCAAGAGAATAATTTCAATTCAGGGTTTTTCGAGGGCAATGAGAGCAATGCTGTTGTTGATGCTTTAGAATTGAAGGTAAATATTCAAAACAATCAGAACAGTTATCTTGTTAGCAAGCTTTGGTTTGTATAGTTAATTAGTAATATATCCTTCTTTAACTTACAGCTAAGGCTTGAGCATGTCCTTGAGAGGATATCTTTAATATCCGATGCTGGAAACACAGAAAAACCTTCTTCAGTTACGAGTTTCCTATTCATCGGAGGGGCGCTAGCTGCAAGATCTGTTTACACACTACAACATATAGGGATTACACATATATTGTGCTTGTGCTCTAATGAAATTGGCCAGTCTGATTCTCAACGCCGAGACTTATTTGAGTATCAAAACTTTTCCGTAAGTGATAAATCTTTTTCTTATATATTATTATAAGATTTTCTAGCCTTGGCAACAATGCATGGGTCGGGCAGGTTGGGTCTGAGGTCAAAACGGGTAAGTTTGGTTTGGTAGCCCAAATTTCTGAACTTTTTATACACATTTAGTGTGTCAAATATGATAGCAAGAAGTATATTATTTTAATAATAATGGATTTAAATATAATTTAAGAGGTCAGAGGTCTTTTACGTTAAAAATATAATTTGGTTGACTTTTGACCCATTCGACTTGTTTCTTTTCATCTATTATTTTCTAGATACCATGATTGACCCGTTAGAAATCATACTTAACCCGCACCCATCAGAAATAAATAGGTTGAAAGTGCCACCCTTTTTGTTGTAATCTTCAATCATAACGTGTCATGATGAACAGATTGGTGATGAAGAAGACTCAAACATCAGTGAGATTTTTGAAGAAGCGCATCAATTTATTGATGCTGTTGTGCAGAAAGATGGGAAGGTTCTTGTTCATTGCTTTGAAGGGAGAAGCAGGAGTGCAACGGTTGTTCTTGCTTACTTAATGATGAGGAAGTAAGTAATTAAGAGTATTATCAATACCACTTCGATTAATTATTATTAGACGACATAGTTAAGAACTTGAATCGAAGACTTGTATTGTCTACACACAGATAATCAATGTGGGTTCACTTTTAACTTCTATACTCCAATAAAATCTGACAAATTTATCGAGTCCAAACTCACCATTCAATCGAATGTTTAAAAACTGCAAAAGGAGATACATTATATTGTCGTTATCTAAACTACAGTTATTTTGTCTTCTTGTCAAGGAACTACACATTACAGAAAGCATGGAATACCCTAAGGAGAGTTCACAGGCGAGCTCAACCCAATGACGGGTTTGCAACGGCACTTCTGGAATTAGACAGGAAGTTGCATGGAAAGGTTTCAATGGAATGGCAGCAGAAGAAGCCGTCAATGAAAGTCTGCCCAATTTGTGGGAAGAACGCGGGTTTAAGCAGTAGCTCATTGAAGCTTCACTTACAGAAAGCACATAAGAAGTTGTCATCAGGGAGTGTAGACAGTGCCATGACAATGGAGATACAAAAAGTTCTCGAGGCACTCAACATTTCACCGAGACAACCTCATACAATTGATTGATGTAACGTCTAATTGTTGTATGTATAATTACATGTAAGCTGAAATCTCATAGATCAACGTATTATTAAATAAATAAATAAATAAATAAATAAATAAATAAAAGTCTGTTATTGTAATAATACCATCGAAACATTCTTTGTAGAAGTTCAGAAAATGTTTTCATATCAACCTTGCCTCGCTCATTTTGACCCATACCCAGCTTGTCCGTTTTGCCATCGCTACTATATACCTAGAGATGAAACCAAATTTCAGACTGGGCAGATTCTTACTTATAAGAACTTATTTTGCTACCCACAGTGGCACGTAATTAATGGATAAACAAACTATAATACATACACCTGCAAAACTCATTATCATGGACTCCTTTATCAAATGTTTAACAAGATTGGCGACGTAACATGTTTTAATACAACCCAGCCAGAGTGCCAGACCGATGAAGTAAACAGGTTGAATGACTAATTTATGAATCAAAGAAACAAAACAAGAATATCGAACCAAAATTCAATTATTCCAACATTACAAAATCTTGCACATTTAGTTGGTCCTGTAATATATACAAGCCTTGGAATGTAAACCTAACTAATCTGCTTAATAAATAAAATAAAAAACAAGAAAAGATAAATTCCGCAGTTCACAAGTCTAACGATAAAACACAGCTAAGAAACTCTTGGAGCCAATCACCTGAGAACGCTTAAAATATCAGAAAAGGACTCATCTACACTGCAAGTGGTTCAGGTAAGACCTCTGGTGGAGCTCCACCACTACCGTTCAGAACAGTCACATTACCATCTGCATCAACATCTACAATGACCGAATCACCCTCCTTGATCTCACGTGCAAGCATCTTTTCCGCCATGCTATCTTCCAAAAGCCTCATAATAGCTCTTCTTAGGGGCCTTGCACCATAACTAGGATTATAACCTTCTTCCACAACTCTATCCCTAAATCTTTCAGTCACCTGAAGTTCTATTTCTTTACCCTTCAGCCTCTCGAATACTTCCTTCAACATTATGTCAGCTATTTCCTTGACTTCCAACTTGGTCAACTGTCTAAAAACTATCATCTCGTCCAATCTGTTCAAGAATTCAGGCCTGAAATACTGTTTGAGTTCTTCTGTAACTAAGCTTTTGATTCTGTTGTAACTGCTATCTTTCTCATCATAATCGAGGTCAAAACCTATTCTCCTTCCACCCTTTTCAATCACACTGCTTCCTATGTTGGATGTCATGATCAAAAGAGTGTTCTTGAAGTCAACTGTTCGTCCTTTGCTGTCAGTCAACCTCCCATCTTCAAGAATCTGAAGCATCATGTTAAAGACATCAGGGTGAGCCTTCTCGATTTCATCGAATAGGACCACGGTGTAAGGGCGGCGACGCACTGCCTCCGTTAGCTGACCACCTTCGGTGTAGCCAACATAACCGGGTGGTGAACCGATGAGTTTCGAGACTGTATGTCTTTCCATGAACTCACTCATGTCCAGACGGATCATGGCTTCTTCTGAGCCGAAGTAGTATGAGGCTAGTGATTTTGCAAGTTCGGATTTCCCAACACCGGTGGGTCCAGAAAAGATGAAACTAGCTATGGGACGGTTGGGGTTTTTGAGACCGACACGGGCACGACGAATGGCACGGCTTATGGCTTTGACAGCTTCATCTTGACCGATGATTCGTGTATGAAGGGTGTCTTCCATTTTGAGAAGGCGTTCTGATTCATCACTCGATACTTTCTCTACAGGTATTCCGGTCCATGTTGACACGATATGTTGAATGTCAGCTTCTGTCACGGTGGGACCCTCATCGCCTGCCTCACTCTCTGCTTTACTCATCTCCTTGCTTTTATCAATTACAGCTGATATCTGAGTCTTGAGATCCATTTCTCTATCTCTTAGCTCTCCGGCCTGTTGAAAGAAGACAGCAAGTTAATACGAAAGGTTACAAAGTCCACTGCTTTATTTTCATTAAAGGTATTTTATAAGCAAAAGATTGCAATGTTTACGAGATATAGGAAACATAATATATAAGAAGACGCCCATCAAAAGTCAAATCATAGCATAAGATCAAAAAATGTTTTTGTATAAAAAAGCAATGACAACATTCCAAAACCTAAAGGATAAACCTTAAAGTCTATCTTGTACTTTTATTTCTGTATAATGTAAAAGACTCGTGTAAGGTTTATATCTTTTATATATGAATTGCTTAATGAACTTCAAATAATGTGACACCTCATTACTAAAACACGAGAAAAGAATAAGCATGAAGAAAAGAATTACCTTTTCGAAGTCCTGGCCACGAACAGCTTCGTTCTTCTCCTTTGTAATCTGTCTAAGCTCTTTCTCAAGCTCTCTGGCTTCCTCAGGTAGCTATGCAATGAACCAAAATTTCACCCAGTTAGCCGAGGCATAAATCAGTTACAAATAAAAGATGACAACCTTTGCCCATTTACTTATGAAAGGGTCGGTTCAAGTTATTACATCATCCCTATGGGTCAAATTGGCAAAGTTATAAAATAGCTAAACACAAAAATGGTCAGATGGGTTGAAAACCCAAAGTACATTCTTTATGCATAAAGCCTCCTAAATCATTTTATTAAAACTATTAGAAAATCATTAACAAAAATTAGATCATTTTCAGATAAGCTCCGAAGACACGTGTTTCACGTCAACCCAACTGGTATAAATGTTACCCTTTTAAACGATTACCCAACCAAGCCCGCCAACCAATTTTGCCACCTCTGGCTACAAACAATGAAAGGAACCAGTGGACAATGAAAAAATGCATATACCTGTGCATGGCGAAGTCGAACACGAGATCCAGCTTCGTCAATCAAATCAATTGCCTTATCAGGAAGAAATCGGTCACTGCAATATACAAACACAATCGATAAAGTTAAACAAAAGACTGCACAAACACAGTTAACATTTTAACACGTTGTATGAACTTCGCATTTTGTCTTTGTGATGCTTTTTAAATTGTAAGATACGAAGACACGAATATGATTAATCTCCAAAATGTAGATACCTTATATATTGGTGAGACAATTCTGCTGCAGCAACTACAGCATCATCAGTGTAACGAAGCTTGTGATGAATTTCATACCGCTCTCTAAGTCCTTTCAAGATCTGTATTGTTTCCTCAACAGAGGGCTCAGGTACCTTAACGGGCTGAAATCGTCTCTCCAACGCTGGATCTTTCTCGATATGCTTTCGGTATTCATCAAGTGTTGTAGCCCCAATACACTGTCACATATGAATAGAAAATTCGTCAACCTTGCTTTGAAAAGTTGCAATATATTCGTGTACAATAAAGTGATAAACCAACCACATATCCATTCATAATAACAATATACCATGGTGAAAGATACCGATGAAATTAACGAAACACAAAGACATAAATTGTTATATTGTTAATTTACCTGCAATTCTCCTCTAGCAAGAGCTGGCTTCAATATGTTAGCAGCATCAATAGCTCCTTCAGCTGCTCCAGCTCCGATGAGTGTGTGAACCTCATCGATAAACAGAATTATATCATCAGCCTGTTTAATTTCTTCCATCAACTTCTTTAACCTTTCTTCAAACTCCCCACGGTATTTTGTACCGGCAACAAGAAGACCCATGTCTAGTGTAATCACCTGAATATATTGTAAAAGACAATAAGTTTGGAGTTGCATTACGAAACTGATTGCATGCATATAAGAAGTGCCAATCCTCAGTTGTAATTTGGATAAAGTGATTCTAATTAGGATTATCGGATTATTTTAGCGACAATTATCAATTTTAGAGCTAAACTTTTTGATTCTGATTATTCAGTATCACACAAGCACTTTTAAAACGCACCGAAACACACAGTCAGACTCACCTTTTTCCCCTCAATGGTTTCAGGAACATCACCATTTGCAATTCTTTGGGCAAGGCCTTCTGCAATGGCAGTCTTTCCAACACCAGGCTCTCCAATGAGGCATGGGTTATTTTTTGTTCGGCGTCCCAAAATCTGGGTGACCCGTTCGATTTGTGGCTGCCTTCCAACAACAGGATCGAGCTTGCCCTGTAAACATGAAAGCCTGCTTTTAGAACCAATATTTAAATAAAAAGGTAAAACTGTAAAACCAAACCAAAAAAATAATTATCCTGCAAACTACCTCCTCTGCTAGCTTTGTCAAGTTTGTTCCATATTCCTCCAGTGTTGGCATCTTGCTGCCAGAGGTACCACCTCCAAGACCAGCACCCACAGCTTCGGCACTCTCACCAACCATTCGAATAACCTACTCATTACCATAGATAATCAGCAAGACACTTCAGCATAAAATAGTGAGTTATTTTTTATTATGACATTTGAAAGAGATATAATAGGCTTACCTGAGTGCGAATGTTGCTAGGGTCAGCTCCCAAATTCTCAAGAACACGAGCTGCAACACCTTCACCCTCTCGAAGCAAACCAAGTAACAAGTGCTCTGATCCAATATAGTTGTGACCTACACATAATTTGCAATTTAGCATAAATAACTAGATATAATGAAACTACAATAATTTAAAAGGAAAAAAAGGATACCAAGTTGGCGTGCTTCCTCCAATGAGAGTTCCAAAACACGTTTAGCTCGAGGAGTAAATGGAATCTCAACAGCAACAAATCCACTACCCCTACCAATGATTTTCTCGACCTCCACACGTGCATCTTTCAAGTTAATTCCCATTGACTTCAAAACCTTGGCGGCAATACCAGTTCCTTCACCAATAAGACCCAATAATATCTGCTCTGTGCCAACAAAATTGTGACCCAGACGACGCGCCTCCTCTTGAGCGAGCATAATAACCTTTATAGCCTTTTCGGTAAACCGCTCAAACATAGCCTTTGGTACAACTCGGCTCACCCGTTTTCGTCTAACAGAAGTTGCTATAGCAACTTTAGAATGAAAATCTGTGCCCTTTCTCATGATGTTGTCCAAAGCATTGGACCCTCTTAACCCTGAAAAGACCCTCATCCTCATGGGCGGCGCGTATGAATTACACATCATTTTAACTGCTCTTTTTGATTTTCCGGTTCCATTTGTCTGAAGCTTCTTTTCACGGTCAACAGAAGCGAAGCAGGCAGCATGAATTAAAGCCCCAGCCATAGCTGCACACAACCGAAACAATTACTGATACAACTTTAAGATACGTCGCAGAATAAAGTTAATATATTATTATATTTCACAAACAAGCATGTACATTACATGTATTTTTATGAAAAGAAGACAATAGTAGCTAATACAATTGTATTACTAAGCCAAAAAGATTTCCATGATCTCGATAAAACTAACACAGTCACTTAAATGCATCTACAACAGATTCACCTTTGTTCAACATAATCAGAAACTGAGGAGCAACTTATCAGATTGAAGTAAAATAAGCATACATTTACACCACAAGCAGAGTTCAAAGCATCAACTTATTCGTTTGCAATAAACAGCATGTATAGCCAACTCAACTTGTAAATTAAATTAGCCCATAAACAGAAAAGTGTCTATGAACATTTTTATAGCTCATGTCATGTAGATTCCAATATAACCAAGAGCGTGACTTGAGACAAGAAAACCAATTAACAGTTTCAAATTTGCAAAGCAATAATATGAATTTTCAACATCAATGAGGTATCATTTTTTACTATTTCGGAGTTTACAAAGTCACATTTCAGTTCACCACTAATCAAAATACAAACTTGTCTTCTACCTTACTTGCATTAAACAATCAAACCACAAAAAGAAAAAGAAAAGAAAAGGGGAAAAAAAAAAGTAGTTTCTTTTTCTTCAAGAAATTCAAAAAAAAAAGGGGGGTTCACTTTATCTAGAAAGAAAAATTACAAAGTTGGCATCTTTGTCCAAATAAAAGCATGAAACACACACAGATATACATTATGCAAATAAAAAATGAATCAAGATTAAGTCAAACAGCTTCATTTCAAAAGATTAATACAAAATAACACAAGACTGAAGTGGTGAATGCTTTACCGTAGTTAACAATGACAGTTAGATTTCAGGGCCAGATGTGAAAGAAAAATAATGGGAGTTTGGTGAGGAAGGGTTTTTGGGTGAAGAGATGAAGAAGGTGATTAGGTGGATATAGCCGCCAGTGTATGGGGTGATACGGTGCACCTTCAACTAGCCAATGCACACCCCACTTGACCTTTTTCCTGTTACAGTATTTTTTTATTTCCTAACCCTAGCCTCTTGAGCCTTTGTAATCTCCACGTTTTTTGTCCTTCTCTATCATATGTCATGGTTTACAAAATTCTTGGGATAACATTCTTTTTAGGTGCGTTTGGGGAATAAGACTATTATTATGAAAGTGATTAAAGGTGTTTGTTTTGTGGGTCGGTAATGAAATAAGTATATCATATTCATAGATTCATTACACATCAATTTGGTGTCTTTCAAATCCATTCGCGCGGGCCCTTCTTTTTTCACTACAAAATTCAAATATCTATACACTTTTCATACCATATTTTATCAAACAAACATAAACAATCGTAATGATACAATTTTTCATATCCATTTTCATTCTACCACATACCAAATCCGATACCCATTGTGATTTCTATCAACAAACCAAACGGCCTCATAAGGTGTTTTATGTTTGATAAACATATTTTTTGTTGTTTATTTTGAAACTTTACAGCTTATACAAGCTTATTATACTATAAAAAAATTATATAAGCCAAGAAAATTCAAAATAAATCACAAAAAAATAAGCTTATAAAGCATAAAAGCAAAATCAAATAAGTCATAAGCTGGCTATATAAGCCAAATCAAACACCCTTTTAGTCCAAAATGAGATTTGTGTCACGATAAGGTTCATCTCAAATTGGTATCATGTTCTCTTTGTGAAAAGACATTGTCGATTTTATTAATATCAACTTGAGAGAATTTCACTTTTGGGTACGAATTGATTTATCTATTTTCTAAAAGTGCATGCTCTTTAAAGGTTGTATTTAAAAGTTGCTTCGAAATAAAATTACGTATCAAATTATGATACATAAGCAATTCAAATGTTTTGTTGGACAAACATAAACTAAAAGTGATGGAATGAAGATCGAAGGGACATGCGCATGTTATGTAAATGTGAAACACCTTGTTATAACATTTATTTCAAACTAATAATTTTGTCAATAATATGGTCTTTTTCCGTTTAAGTGAACAACTTAGTTTAGAAATGGCAACAACACAAGGTAAGGCGAGGCGATCATCCTCATACCAAAAGTTGATTATCAATACCTTCAGCATGTTTCATATTAAGATATGACAGGAGAGTCACTTGAGGCGTGATGCTCGCCCAAACTGTAACACCCCCAAAATTTCACAGCGGAAGCGTTCGGGTCATGGGGTGCTACTAAATCAAATATCATAACACAAGGTGATAAAGAATGGAAATTCTATTCCATTTTAAAAATATAGATTAATTCATGAAATAGTTTTACATCATTGTTTCAAAGTGCGGAAGTGAAGCCCATAAAAATATATGTTGTCCCGTTAAAAGTTGTGTTAAAATGTTTGGAAACACTTTGGATGCCAGTCTTCAACGAATGCCTTTGCCAATGCCCACGCCAATAAGTAAACCTGAGAAAAACATGCTAAAAGTGTCAACACAAAGGTTGGTGAGTTCATAGGTTTAAGTTTCGAAAGTCAAGTTGGACCCGCAGTTGCACATATAGCATCCCCGTGAATGACGCTATATGCAAAAAGGCTATTACGCTAGTACCAAGTTCATGCGACCGAAACTACGACATTGTGCATGCATCTAGAAGCATGATAAATAAAAGCCCAGCAAGTGTATTTCCATTACACTCAATCAATACGATATGATATACGCCGCGTTTGCCTATCGGTCAAACTTCGAACGGGTGTCATCCCCATAGATCTATTCATAACAATCGCGCCTCCCCAAAGGGAACTAACGGTAGCATAGTTGGGATTCAAGGTTGTTTCACGAAATAGTGTTTTCAGTTGGATCCGAAGAGTTTTGCATGTTTCTCACCCCATAGTTTTATAAAGCAAGTAAATAAGAGTAAAGTGGGGCTATAAACTCACCTTAGCGGCACAAAGAGATCGAGTGTGATATAGCAGTGGCTCCTACCCGGAACCTAAGAATGAGATGGCGAGACTCGGTTTGCGCTTTGTGTACTCAAGACTCGAAGTGTGTAAATAAATTTAAATGATTACAAGTGGTTGTGTTTAACGTGGCGTTGTGTGGCGTAGATTATGTTTAAATCATTTCAAAATATTTTGTAAGTATTGGCTCTTGGAATAGATATGGAACAATGTATACGAAACTTTCGTATAAAAGTTGGCTCGAATATCGACTTGTATTTATTAGGTTTGTTAGGTTTCGAGGTGTGAAAATATATATCATATATATTTATCGGAATTGTGGGAAAATAATATATTTAGAAAAATATAATATTTATAGTTTACGGGAATGAAGTCGTTGAATAAAACACGTGTTAAACATATTTATTTAACGAGAAGTGATACAATAATATAAGTTATTTAAACTTATAAAGGTTTAGGATGAAAAGTGTCAAAGTGTTCAACTTGTAGGTTAAAGTTGTAAAAACTATACAAGTTACAATCTTATAAATGTTTTTAAGGAAAAATATTAAGTGAGTTAAAGTTGGAGGGTTGAAAGTGTAACAATTAATGTAAGTTAGAAGACTTATAAATATCATTAAGAAAAATGTTAAATGGTTACAATTGGAGGGGCTGAAACTGTCAGTTGGTGATAGTTGCAAAATAACAAACAAAAATAAAATCATCAAAAAGAGCAAATACCAGCCAGTTTGAACTCACGACCTCTTGATCAAAAGCAAGTGACGCTACCATCTGAGCCAAGAGCTCTTCCTTGTTTATTTTTGCAACCCGTTTATCTTTATAGCGCTTTTCAACTGTATCATATTTAGTTATATTTCGCCTCGGTGTGCATGCTTTATTGTTTGCATGTATCTTCTCAACCCAGTTTGTTATCTTTGGTTCCATTAAGTATTTAAGCTTATGGATGAGCACTAGTTTATAAAAAGGAGAGACCAAAATAAGCTTAAATAAGCCTCGACTTATATGAGTTTTTACGACCCAACATTCCAAACGAGAGCCAACACTTATATTTTGTTTCTTTTTAGTTTTCATGAGTCGTTAAAAATCGAGTGGCAGTGAGTAGTGTGAAAAGGAAATGAATATTATGTTAAAATTTTCAACCCTATAATATATCTTTATAAGACATGAATGAAACTAAATGTTTATACCATGGATATATAAGTTCAAAACAAGTTTAGGGGCATTGATTCCTTACAGTGGAATGGTTGTCGAGTTCGAAGAGAAACCAAGAACCAAGAGAAAACCAACGCTTCCAAGACTCTAAACCCAACTAGAAACTAAACCCGAAGATGCTCTTATCTTATGGAACCCAAAACTTGTTTCTTTTTCCTTCTTCTTCTCGACAGTGAACAAAAAAAGTAGGATGAGTTTGAGTTTTTACTTGGCGTGGTGAGAGTGAAAGCAAGAGATGGGTTTGTGAGTTCAATGTGTGAGTTGATGAGTTTACTATGCACCTTAGGTTGTATATAAAGGATACAATAGGCATGGTCTTCACGTGGCTTCCTTGGTATCTTCTTCAGTCGTGGTCCAAGGAGGACAATGGGTCCTTAGTTTTTGTAGATTTGCTCCCATGGAAAAGCCAAGGATTGATTTATATTTGGTTAAGGTTAACTCCTGGGGTGGGGAAAGTAGTTTGGAGGGTTTACTACTTTTGGAGGAGCATTCATGGTGGACGTAGGGTACAGAGAGAGACGAAAATGGTGATGAGGGATGGCGAGTGTAAGGCGTTTTTGGGGGAAGACGAAAAGAAAAGGGAGGAGCGCAAGTTTTGGGGAAGGTGGGTATGTATCACGTGGGTTTGCTGAGGAAGACAGGGGGACCAAGTTTTAATATACAAGTTTATTGCTTTTGCTTTGTTGTTTCACATGGGTCACAAGAAAAATGCTTGATAAGATTGACCCAAGATATATTTGAGTTTAAAAAAAATAAAGTGTGTTTGAGTTTGGTTGTGTCTCGCTTACTAAAAAAATATTGGTTTGTTGTTTTGGTCAAGACAAACCATGCAACATATATTAAGACATGGTTGGGATTTTGTTTTTGTCTTCTGTGTTTACCATGCACTTATATATATAATGATCAAGTGTGGAATTTGCTTTGTTTCCTCTTTCTTGTACACGCATGATGTAAAAAAAAATACTAAAGTTCATGTAGTCGTGTTTTGGTGTTTTACTTCATTGGTCACAGAGGCATAGGAAACACCTATCAACCTTTGCTTACCTAAGTTTTTGTGTCACAAGATATATATATATAAAAAAAAGGATGCGCTTGGTTCTCGTTTTTGCTTGAGCCATAGTAACAAGAAAAGAAAGTACCATAGTACTAGTGAAATTTGTTTTACAAATTTATCAAAGGGTGAGTTTATGATGAGAAATAAAAGGGCTAGGCCCAAGAGAATAGTCAAGAGTTGGGTTGGGTTATTTTATACATGAGAGCCCAAGAAAAGAGTTGGATTGGGTAGAACACGCGAGCCTAATAAAATGAATTGGATCGTGTCGGGTTAAGAGGCCCGGTGAGAAATAAAATATAAAAGTTTATTATATATTTATTTTGTAAAAAAAAATTATTATCGAGGTCGAGGTTGAAAATATTCCGTGACTTGTCGTGTTTAAAGTTCGAAACGAAAGAAAAGAAGAAAAAAAAATATAGCCGCGAAAAAATCTGTAGGGAAATTTACGAGTTGTTATAGTACCTACCCCTTAAAAGAAACCACGTCCTCGTGGTTTATGATGCGAGGATCGCCGAGGTCGATATGGTGACGAGATGTGAGTATTTGCACTAAAAAATGTGATATGGGAAAAGGGGCTAGTCGTTCAAGAAAGATTCGGTGACGTTGAGGCGAACGGATAAACGATTCGTTAACGGAATACAACGCGGTTTCATAAAAGAGTACGATAGTAGGGTTCATAACAGGAAGGACAGAGTCGTATGAGGTTATAAATGATAGAGCATAAGAGTGCCATAAGAGATCGTGACCAGTGACAGAGGTGGTTTAAATACGTGTGCGAGAATCAAGTAGTTGTATGTTACATAATAGCATAGACGCAGTGACGAGTTGTATGTTACACACAGAAATAACGTAGGAGCAGTGACAAGTTGTATGTTACATACAGAGATAACATATAAGCAATTAGAGGCATAGCATAGTGCGATATGGTAATAGTGGGCATATTAAGCAGTTTAACATAGAGAGGTAACAAATAAAGCATTCGTAGTCTACTCTACACTCTCCTTAAGTTAATTATTCCTTAATCTCATTCAGTTTGTTACATCAACATTATTCTCATTTAAACTTCGCGACCCAATCAAACAAGAACAGTCTTAAAGTTTAAATGTGAGTTAATTAAGAAACTTAATGACTTTGAGAAATAATTAATTTAATTCAAATGAGAGCTTATACGAACCTAAAATATAGCAGTAACACATAGCACGACTACATCGTGTAATAGTAGGCAAGGCATGGCGACATCGGCTGTGTGGCGTTGAAGTGTTTTAGGAAAATTTGGTTATAGTTTAGGTTTTGAAAAATACCTAATTCTCTATAACCGGCTCGATACCAATCTGTAACACCCCAAAATTTCACAACGGGCGTTCGGTCATGGGGTGCTACTAAATCAAATATCATAACACAAGGTGATAAAGAATGGAAATTCTATTCCATTTTAAAAATATAGATTAATTCATGAAATAGTTTTACATCATTGTTTCAAAGTGCGGAAGTGAAGCCCATAAAAATATATGTTGTCCCGTTAAAAGTTGTGTTAAAATGTTTGGAAACACTTCGGATGCCAGTCTTCAACGAATGCCTTTGCCAATGCCCACGCCAATAAGTAAACCTGAGAAAAACATGCTAAAAGTGTCAACACAAAGGTTGGTGAGTTCATAGGTTTAAGTTTCGAAAGTCAAGTTGGACCACAGTTGCACATATAGCATCCCCGTGAATGACGCTATATGCAAAAAGGCTATTACTCTAGTACCAAGTTCATGCGACCGAAACTACGACAGTGTGCATGCATCTAGAAGCATGATAAATAAAAGCCCAGCAAGTGTATTTCCAGTACACTCAATCAATACGATATGATATACGCCCGGCGTTTGCCTATCCGGTCAAACTCGAACGGGGGTGTCATCCCCAATAGATCTATTCATAACAATCGCGCCTCCCCAAAGGGAACTAACGGTAGCATAGTTGGGATTCAAGGTTGTTTCACGTAATAGTGTTTTCAGTTTCAGATCCGAAAAGAGTTTTGCATGTTTCTCACCCCATAGTTTTATAAAGCAAGTAAATAAGAGTAAAAGTGGGGCTATAAACTCACCTTAGCAGCACAAAGAGATCGAGTGTGATATAGCAAGTGGCTCTACCCGGAACCTAAGAATGAGATGGCGAGACTCAGTTTGCAGTTTTGTGTACTCAAGACTCGAAGTGTGTAAATAAATTTAAATGTTTACAAGTGGTTGTGTTTAACGTGGCTTGTGTGGCAGAGATTATGTTTAAATCGTTTCAAAATATTTTGTAAGTATTGGCTCTTGGAATAGATGTGGAAAAATGTATACGAAACTTTCATATAAAAGTTGGCTCGAATATCGACTTGTATTTATTAAGTTGTTAGGTTTAGAGGTGTGAAAATATATATACCATATATATATATATATATTTATCGGAATTGTGGGAAAATAATATATTTAGAAAAATATAATATTTATAGTTTACGGGAATGAAGTCGTTGAATAAAACACGTGTTAAACATATTTATTTAACGAAAAGTGATACAATAATATAAGTTATTTAAACTTATAAAGGTTTAGGATGAAAAGTGTCAAAGTGTTCAACTTGTAGGTTAAAGTTGTAAAACTATACAAATTACAATTATAAATGTTTTTAAGGAAAAATATTAAGTGAGTTAAAGTTGGAGGGTTGAAAGTGTAACAATTAATGTAAGTTAGAAGACTTATAAATATCATTAAGAAAAATGTTAACTGGTTACAATTGAAGGGGGGCTGTCATCCGGTTGGTGATAGTTGCAAAATAACAAACAAAACAAAATCATCAAAAGAGCGCGCCGTTTCGAACTCACGACCTCTTGATCAAAAGCAAGTGACGCTACCATCTGAGCCAAGAGCTCTTCCTTGTTTATTTTTGCAACCCGTTTATCTTTATAGCGCTTTTCAACTGTATCATATTTAGTTATATTTCGCCTCAGGTGTGCATGCTTTATTGTTTGCATGTATCTTCTCAACCCAGTTTGTTATCTTTGGTTCCATTAAGTATTTAAGCTTATGGATGAGCACTAGTTTATAAAAAGGAGAGACCAAAATAAGCTTAAATAAGCCTCGACTTATATGAGTTTTTACAACCCAACATTCCAAACGAGAGCCAACACTTATATTTTGTTTCTTTTTAGTTTTCATGAGTCGTTAAAAATCGAGTGGCAGTGAGTAGTGTGAAAAGGAAATGAATATTATGTTAAAATTTTCAACCCTATAATATATCTTTATAAGACATGAATGAAACTAAATGTTTATACCATGGATATATAAGTTCAAAACAAGTTTAGGGACTGTTGATTCCTTACGATTGGAATGGTTGTCGAGTTCGAAGAGAAACCAAGAACCAAGAGAAAACCAACGCTTCCAAGACTCTAAACCCAACTAGAAACTAAACCCGAAGATGCTCTTATCTTATGGAACCCAAAACTTGTTTCTTTTTCCTTCTTCTTCTCCGACGGTGAACAAAAAAGTAGGATGAGTTTGAGTTTTTACTTGGCGTGGTGAGAGTGAAAGCAAGAGATGGGTTTGTGAGTTCAATGTGTGAGTTGATGAGTTTACTATGCACCTTAGGTTGTATATAAAGGATACAATAGGCATGGTCTTCACGTGGCTTCCTTGGTATCTTCTTCAGTCGTGGTCCAAGGAGGACAATGGGTCCTTAGTTTTTGTTGATTTGCTCCCATGGAAAAGCCAAGGGTTGATTTATATTTGGTTAAGGTTAACTCACGGGGGTGGGAAAGTAGTTTGGAGGGTTTACTACTTTGGAGGAGCATTCATGGTGGGCGTAGGGTACAGAGAGAGAGAAAAAATGGTGATGAGGGATGGCGTAGTGTAAAGGCGTTTCACGGGAAAGACAGCAAAAGAAAAGGGGAGGAGCGCAAGTTTTGGGGAAGGTGGGTATGTATCACGTGGGTTTGCTGAGCAAGACAGGGGGACCAAGTTTTAATATACAAGTTTGTTGCTTTTGCTTTGTTGTTTCACATGGGTCACAAGAAAAATGCTTGATAAGATTGACCCAAGATATATTTGAGTTTAAAAAAAATAAAGTGTGTTTGAGTTTGGTTGTGTCTCGTTCACAGTAAAAAAAAGATTGGTTTGTTGTTTTGGTCAAGACAAACCATGCAACATATATTAAGACATGGTTGGGATTTTGTTTTTGTCTTCTGTGTTTACCATGCACGACATATATATAATGATCAAGTGTGGAATTTTCTTTGTTTCCTCTTTCTTGTACACGCATGATGTAAAAAAAAAAATACTAAAGTTCATGTAGTCGTGTTTTGGTGTTGTACTTCATTGGTCACAGAGGCATAGGAAACACCTATCAACCTTTGCTTACCTAAGTTTTTGTGTCACAAGATATATATATAAAAAAAAAAATGATGCGCTTGGTTCTCGTTTTTGCTTGAGCCATAGTAACAAGAAAAGAAAGTACCATAGTACTAGTGAAATTTGTTTTACAAATTTATCAAAGGGTGAGTTTATGATGAGAAATAAAAGGGCTAGGCCCAAGAGAATAGTCAAGAGTTGGGTTGGGTTATTTTATACATGAGAGCCCAAGAAAAGAGTTGGATTGGGTAGAACACGTGAGCCTAATAAAATGAATTGGATCGTGTCGGGTTAAGAGGCGGGTGAGAAATAAAATATAAAAGTTTATTATATATTTATTTTGTAAAAAAAAATTATTATCGAGGTCGAGGTTGAAAATATTCCGTGACTTGTCGTGTTTAAAGTTCGAAACGAAAGAAAAGAAGAAAAAAAAATATAGCCGCGAAAAAATCTGTAGGGAAATTTACGAGTTGTTATACAAACTACCATTAGTCCTCGTTTATGACTATTTTATACCATTTGTAATATAGTTTAGTTCAATAACCTTAGAAATCAATAATTCATTAATAATCACTTAAGCATTGTTCTTATTAAAATTAAACAATAGTCTTAAGAAAACTAGGCTATTACAATTGAGAACTACTATTAAGACAAGTTTTCGTATCTTAAAAAACAAAAATATAACTGTAAGAGATTTGTTATATAAAACACAGTAAATATTAAATATGGTTCGAATTTAGAAAGACTTCTAGGGAGAGAAAGTGAAGAAAAAATTGTAAGATTATATTAAAAGAATGAGAAGCTCCAACTCCAACCCTCTCCCTTGGTGGGAGAGGGCTTATATAGTTACAAATAAACGCCCTCTTGCGGGCTGTGGATCGGGTGTACAGTGGGTAAAAACTCGCCCGTCCTTCACGGTGTTACTTAACTAACTAATAAACGTTTAAGACTACGAACTTTCTAATGCTAACACATACCCGGGGTGACCGAGTCTTTAACATGGATTTACTAAATCCTAACAATCTCCCCCTAAGGGACGTCACCCTATAAAATACATTATGAATTCTAGCATTTTATTACATGTATTTGACTTCCAAGCTCGTAGTATTTGATTCTTCAAAGTCCGCAATCTTTGTACTTCAGTAGTGATCTTTAGTTGAATGTTCCTTGACTTGGTGATCTTTGAGCTTTCTTCGATATCATCAGCCATCGTAATCTCTAAGTCATCCTTTGTTGTATCGCCTCCATGTGATGTTGTGACTTTCGGACCGATATGTCCACACTTTTCTGGATTATTATATTTTGCATCAGAGTTGCGGAAGCATTGTTGTATGTCTTTTGATTATCATGATTTCTTTGATTGGGAGTGTGTAGTGTGAGAATGTGGTTATGAATTGACGTCTCATTAGCCATCAGCTGCAACCGTCGGGTGTTCCTGCAAACAACAGTTAGCAATAAACACACGAAAGTGTCTTTGTTCACTTTCGTTTAATAGGGTTTCAAGAACCACGGTTCCCCGTTGTTCATTATAAATACTGCCTGTGATCAGGTAGAATTTCGAAGAATCTCCTTGACAGGGTTTCGCAGCATGAACTAGTTGTTCTCAAACCGGAGCGTCTCAAAGTAGACAACACGGAGTGAGTGAACCAGCGAATTGAGATTCACTGATTGATGAGAAATTGATTTGAAAAACAATCACGTATTGCTGAATAAAGATTTTTTAAAATACGACGAAAGTTTTATGAGCAAAATCAAGTTTCAATCACAAATACTTTTGTTTGAAAAATTTATGCGCAGTCGATGTGCTAGAAAACTTGTTGAGCACATCGAAAGGTTCTCCCAAAAGTATACGTCAATTCCTTTACTGCAACAAGGTTGATTCAAATGTGAATCGCCCCATCATTGTTTTCCAGTTGTCACAAGTTTGATCCATAAAGGATCTCACATGTCACCCACAAAGAGCTTGTTTGATGTTGGCTCTAGAAGGATTTTCATCTTCATTGTGAATACTTTAAATATCACTCGGATGTTCTGGCAATACCACAAGGATAATGCGTAGGACTCTTAATGTATATTTTTTTACTTTTCACAATGTATGAAACACAACATATGGTATGTTACACCCAATTACACTATAACATTTTAATTAGTGTTTAAAACCACAATTACCCACAACCCCCAACTTGGGTACATGAACCCTAGCTATTAAATTTACAATTAAATCCAAATAAGGATTACTCACCTTGCAAGGATCATCTCTATGACTTCCCATTAGGGATAACACTTTTAATTTATCACCAATTGGTTTACAAGACTAACCCATAATTTCCCTCCATTCCTCTAAACCGACATTCATCAATAATCCAGAAGAAATGAGAAATCTGGACTTTTTAATACATAAAACTTGCTTCATTTCAAAGATATCTCAACACTTGACACTTTTGGTCCCTCAAGCCCCTTTATTTCTATTTTGACCACAAGATACTTATAATAAGTTTACAATGTGGCAACTTAGGTCCCCCTCATTTATATAACTATAACATAACATTTATAAATTATTAGATTGGCTATCGGGTCGACTAGTCAATCCCGTCAAATCCTTAGACCATATTCATCTAGGGTAGGGCCTATTTGTATTTCGGGATACGGGTGTAACAATTTTACCCCCTTATTTAGATTTCGTCCCCGAAATCTCTCGTCTATTGCCATCTAATACATAATTCAAATTTTGGACCATGTCACATAAACAATCAATTTATCAATTTATTGCGAAGATTTCCTTAATTTCGCAATTCAAGGCACACTATAACATAGTTAATCTCCATATGCATTATATTTTTCGATCAATTTCTATAACTAATACATCATTATGTCACCTGAGACATAATTTATTCAATGCACATTATTCTAATTAGTCAACTATTTTACTATTACAATACATACTTGCTCACGTTCATATTGTTTTGACTTTACTTAAGTCAAATTCAACCAATACTTCCATATTTAATCAAAAAGATTTTTATAATTTCAATAACGATATTACTATAACGCCAAGCTATTACTATAACGTACGGTTATCACTATAACATTCTTATAAATTTCACAATTTCCATAACCATTATGGTCTTTTTCATATTACCACGGCATACTATAACCCATTTTGGCTTTTTAATTTTATACAATTTATGATCCCCACGATCATTTCCATAACATATCACATCATCATCAATGATTTTATTTACTTAGGCTTTAGTTTTCTACAACTTAAGTTTACACAACGACCCTTACCTAGGGTCCGACACAAGTCTCCTATTCCACCTATCATAATTCTTTTGACGTCTAATTAGTTTTAGAATTTCATTTTCTACTCCTTTACCTTTACTCAAGCCATGTCGGAAACACATAAGCCTACTCATTTATATTTCTTCATTTACATGGAGAGGCGTCCTAATGCAGGTTTTACTGACCAGGTTTTAATATTTATATTGTCTCGTTATACCTATGGTCTACCCTAATACACTAACGGGCGGTGTACCCGGTCGTGTGTAGTGTAGTATTCGGTAAAACCGAGGTCATCCCAAGAGCTACGAGGATCGGAAATTAACTTAAGTCTATGTCACGAATTTAATTAGTTTCGAGGTTGAGATTACTAATTAACTGCTAAAGACAAGAAAATAAAAGAAAGCAAATATAGGCGAGGGTTGAGATCAATAGAGGATAGTGGTGCTAACCTAGTTATTCATCCTAGCTAGTAATGTTTACGTCTAATTACTTCCAATTACTTCAGGTGGGGTCAAAGTCGAGAGGACAACATTTGGTCAATTCGCCCTAACCTATCAGCAAAGATGCCACCACTGGAGAAGTCAGGTGTCCCTTCATAAGTCCAGCTGTTCCTGGTCCCCTAAGCCGAATCATTAAGTTCCGCTACATGCTAGACTAATAATAGTGAGTGCTCGGGAGTTAGCAACTTAAACACTCACCCCCTAATTCTTAAGTTCATCCAAACGGTAGGTGATCAGTTGGTCAAATCGCACAAGTAGAAAGGGTCGTTAGTTGGTCATATCTTACCCTTCCCGTCTCAGTCTACTCACTTAGGGTCAGTTGGTCATATCTCCTAAGCAACTAGCCTCTACCGCCATTCAAAACTACCGAAACAAGGGTAGCTACCAATAAACTATGCATGCAGACACTTAGAAATAATTATACGGAAGCAATGTAAACACAAACAAAACAATTAAGGAATCATAACTAGGCCAACACCAGGGTGCTTAGCCAAACATATAGTAAATCATACCAACAAAAATGAATAAATCGTGAATTGAATTGAACATAATGTTTTATACAAATTACTTGATGTAGAGCTAATAATGATGATGATTGCGAGTGAATTCTTCCTTCAAAACTGGCTTCGGACTGCTGGAAAATGCCCTGGAGTGGTGCCCTAATCGACCCCTAGGAGAGGGGTGAAGAGAGATACTTAAAAATGCAGATTTAGGGCTGTATTTATTGGCCGCGACATGGTTACGGCGTAACCTTAAGTAAAAATTACCCCGTAACTAGTTAGGGCGAATGCTTTAAGAGTTATTCATTAACTATAGTTAGGGCGTAACTATTTTTATAGTTACTGCGTAACTAGTTAGGGCGTAACTGTTTTAAGAGTTACTCCGTAACTATAGTTAGGGCGGAACTAATTTTAGGGTTACTCCCTAACCTCTTCAGCTTTTCAAAATAGCAATATTTCAACTTAGGACATTGAGTTTATTCATTCCAATGATTGAGACCAACATAAAAACGTGTTAATTGAGCACCGAACTTCGTATATAGTAATATTATGGCGTAACTAAATCACCGGGTTACACCGTAATTCTTTATCAGCATATTCTTATCTGCTCGGAAATTATCTCAACGGTGTAACTAATTTGCCGTGTTACGCCGTAACCTTCAAAGTAATAATTACGTCGTAATCTTAAGAGGAGGTTACGCCGTATCCTTCATGGCATCATATTTACGCCGTAACGCAATTAAGTAGTTACGATGTAACCTTCACAAATAATTATCAGGCCCTCGTAGTTTGGGTTACGGCGTAGTCAAAAGTGCCACATACGCTGTAACTTGTCTTCAGAATATATTTCTTGGCCTTATATCACATCTTTTCCGCTCCAACGCCTCATTTATCCTGTAATACAAATATGAACGAATTAAGTACCATATTAATATAAATGAAGCCATAAACACGGGAATTTGATATATAAAAGATCAGGCTAATTTGATGTTATCAAATATCCCCCCACTTGAACTCTACTTGTCCTCAAGTAGACCCCTTAAATAATTCTTAAAAAGATATCTCCCAGGATTAATTGGAAGATATGAGTTTAAAAATCACCTAAGCTAGAAAATTCCAAACCGAGCACCTCACGAAAAGGGAATTGAAATCACACACTCTATTCACGTGTTTATTTTTGGGTGATCACTCAACTGCTCAGTCATGGCGAGTATTCTATCATAGGCTTGGCAAAGATACTAATCTCCACCACTAGAGTCTATAAATGCAGCTATTCTAAAAGGTAATGGGTTGACACAACATAAAGGCTTATTGGGTTATTTTGTCATTACTAACGAGTTACGGCGAAGGGGACAAAACCAATGATACATGACCAAATCCATGGCCAAGACACTAATGATTGCTCGCTTCCTCACCTAAACTCGATTCATGACTAAGGGTATGATAAGACATGGGAACAATTTTAATGGGTGTAAACAAAAAGACATAAAACATATAGATTCCTAAGTCCACAGTCACCCCACCACTAGTAGCATTCAATCCCACAGCAAAAATCGAGGGTCAAGAGTCAAGGGGTCTTCAATAATCCAATACACGAGTTAATGCATAAGAAATGTAATGTGGTGCCTCATAAACTCCATAATCTAGGCAAATAAGATGCATTAACTCGGCCTTCATCATCAATGAAAAAAGAATGTGCTATATAAATTTTTTTAAAATTTGGGTCAATTTAGCACATATTTCTATCAAAATCGACCATTTCTATCTCCCATCCCCCCACTTGAAATGTACAATGTCCCCATTGTACGAATATTGATTAAAATTTGAAAGGCGAGATAGAAATTTTCGGGTTTCTAATTTTATCCGTAAGACAAAACGGACTTGTAAAAATTTGCGCCAGTTGAATAAGGCGAGAATACTAATCATAAACACTTGCTTGCATGCATTTTATTTTTTTTATGCAAGACAAGGTATACAAAAATATAAACGATACGAACATAAAATGTATCCCCCCACTTGAGATCAACTATCATCTAAACCCGATTTTCTTCCAAAACCCGCGACTTTCACTAGTGGAACCAAAATTAACCAAGTGCCGGACCATGGACATAAGGAAACTACAGGGTACGCTAGGCGATAGGTGTAACGAAACAACATATATTGGGTGAACAAAATGAAAAGGATGGCTCTGAAGGGTGTATCTAGGGGTATCTTGCACTAATGGTAAGTGCAACAAAAAGGGTTCAACAGGGGGATTGACTGATCAATGTGAAGAGTCAATATACACAATACATATATGGGCTATTTGGGTTTAATCCTAAAATTGCCTTATATCCTAGCTGCACCGATCACACCAAGTTACCTTAGTGTAATGCTCATGATAATGGTCTCGAAAAGATATACAAGGCCAAGTTCTAAAGTCTACTACAGCCACCGGCACACTCATTTTTATGGAATTATGTATAAGTGGAAAACGGAAAGGCTTATCCTCACACAATGGAAATATATGGTAGGTGTGCTCAGTCTAGATTAATCCAGTTAAGTAATGAAAAACATGTCAAAATTTTACTAATGAAACACTTTTCATCAAAAACTAGAAAAATAAAGACAAGTAAAATCAAGTGGGTGTTTATGTCTAATCCCTTCCCCCCACTTGGGTCATACTTAAGCATATAATGAAAGATAAGAAGGGTTAGAGATGGAACGAAAAACTCCCCTGGATTAGCTCGGCATGATCGAAGACACACGAGTAAACGTGTCCCGCTTTGAGCTTTATGAGCAAACTTTAATAACCTGGATTCACTTAAGATAACCAAACGCATCATACTAGAAAAACAACAAGTATAAAAAGAAAATGAAAAACCTAACTCACTTTCGTAGGAATCACGGTTGCATTTAGCATATGCAACAAGCCTTTTAAACCACTTGGTGTCCCAAGTGGACGAGTGAAGTCTCGTGAGGGTTTAGAGGGAACACACCCACAAAGTTCATTTACAACTAATACAAGGTTATGATGTGTAAGTTTAAAATGAAAATTTCGGTTACAGGAGAGGTTACGGCGTAATCACATAAGTAAGTTACGCCGTAATTAAATAAAACCTGGAGACCTTCGATCTTTGGAGGAGGGTTACGCGTAACTCAAGGTTATGGTTACGCCGTAACAATACATTACTATAATGGAAATTTCATTTGGTTCTAAATTTTGGTGAGCTTAAACGCCATCCTCCTTGCTCTATTTCCTGCAAAAAATAAATACAAACATACCAAACCCAACTATTCTAATAAAATGGAAAAGAACATATAGGCATGGGGTGCCTCCCACGAAGCGCTTGTTTTTGTTCGAGTCACGAGCTTGACTCCACCCTTATTTACTACGTAAAAGGGTGTTCATCCACTCACTTAAAATCAAGTGTGGGTGAAAATAGTAATAAACACCATGAGGGTGTGAATTTGCTATGGGATGGGGAAATGATAAATTATGATCATACCTAAAGGAGATGTCATTTCCCTCCATACTTTACCCGTTTTACTTTATGGCATTAATGATTGGTTCACCTCGTGACGTGGCTGATTATTTGGCTTGTATGTCTCCTCGTTAATCACTGAAGTGTCCAAGATCTTGTCCTCTAATTCATCATCGGGTGATGCGACAAGCGAGGTTTGTGAGGTCAAGGGTTGCGCAATTTCATCCATGTTTTCAGCAACCTGTATAGGAAAACTAGCAAGATTGTTAGTAATAAAAGAAGAGTTAGAAGTGTTATCATTTTGTGATTCCACATTAGCTTGTGGCATTGCTTTATCATTCTGTAAGCTCCATGCTTCCATCTTCTTCAATTGATCATTGCTTGTTTCTTTATTTCTCACAACCTTCAAACGTCCTGGAAAAGGGATATGAGGGACATCAGGTCTGATATAAGGTAGATCACCAGGAGCCGGCTCGTTGTTGACTTCTTTCATATTTCCCACCGTTGCTTTGATAGTTCCAACCGCGTTCTTTTTACTCTCCAGGACCTTTTGGTTTAATTCTTCAAGCTTAGCCTCCAAGCTTTTCCTCTTAGCGTCAAGCTTCTTTAAATTCAAGTTCGCGCCCTCCTTGAATTTCCTAATCATTTCGTCATTCGAGTCGTGCATCCTTTTTAAATTGTCAGAGTATTTATTGACGGCTTCCTCCAATGACTCAACATATTTGACCTGCTCATATCCTTCTTGGAGAGAATGCTCTTGTATAGCATGAATGTTCTCCTTAACCATCTTTATATCACATCCAAGTCTATCAAGCTTCATGGTGATGTCGCCAATGTCGTCCAAGCCTTTGCTATTTGTCACCCAAGTGGTTGCTCCATCATACCAATTTCGTGAATGGTCAGCCATCTTTTCAATTGATTTAAGGGCTTGTGCAGGTGGCATTGTAGGGATAGGTCCTTGAGAGTCGAGCATTTGGCGGGACGGAATGTTTAAACCTTTGTAGAAAATAAGGACCATCTAATGGTTGCTGATATCATGCGTTGGGCATCTGTAAAGAAGGTCATTATATCTTTCCCAAGCTTCATCAAGGGTTTCATCCATGTTCTGTCTGAAACTCCTTATTTCTTCCATCTTCTTGGCAATCTTTGAAGGAGGATAATATCTTCTAATAAATGCTTTCTCCAAAAGATTCCATGTATTGATCGACCCAGCAGGAAACATCTTCATCCATCTTCTGGCTGCACCAGTGAGTGTAACTGGAAACACTCTAAGCATTAATGCATCTTGAGTGACTCCTGGAGTGTGGAAAAGATCTGCGATCTCTAATACTCTTCGCACATGCAGGGGGCATCATCATCATTAGTTCCCACAAAGAGCTTTTGTATAAGTTCCCTCATGAACTGGCAGCTGATCTCAAAACTCATGTTATCATTCAATTCGGGGCACACCACGCCCGATCTTTGGTTATCTCGAGTCAAAGCAATATATTCTTCCATAGTGAGCATGTCAAAATCTGAATCTTCCATATCCTGAAATATAAAAAACAAACAAAAACAGAAAAGAAGAGAAAAAGAAAACTAAAAACAAAAATAAAAGAAAATAAAAGAAAAACTTAAATTAAAATCCTAAATAGCTCCCCGGCAACGGCGCCAAAAACTTGATGCAGGTTTCACTGACCAGATTTTAATATTTAGAGTAAATTACACCGTTCGTCCTTGTGGTTTGCATTGACCGCAGGAGTTCGTCCTTTGACCAAAAAAGTTGCACCATCCATCCTTAAGTGGCAAACGTTATGCGCCATTAGTCCCTCCCTCTAACGGAGCCCACTAACGGTCGTTAAGTCTTGTTAACCTGAGGGTATAATCCTCATTTCAACACCATAAAGACGAACGGTGCAAGGACGAACGGTGTAGTTTACACTTTTCGTCCGTTTTCTTACGTCTTCGATATCCGATTTTCTTACGTTTTCTTACTTTAACTTTCCGTTTTTTTGCGTTTTAAGCGTTTTCTTCACGTTTATTTATGTTTTAAATGTTTTCTTACGTTTTCGTCCATTTTTTTATGTTTTCATCCGGTTTTATCCGTTTTTCATCGTTTTTATAAGTTTTTGTCCGTTTTAATACGTTTTATTCCGTTTTACTCTGTTTTTTTACGTTTTCGTCTTTTTTTTACGTTTTCATCAATTTTCTTACGTTTTTCGATCCATTTTCTTCGTTTTTGTGTTTTTCTTACGACTTACTGTTTTTCACGTTGAGTTTTTATTTTCGTTCATTTTTCTTACGTTTTCGTCTATTTTTACGTTTTTATTCTTTTCTTACATTTTGTCTTTCGTTTTACGTTTCCAGTTTTCTTAAGGTTTTCATGTCTGTTTTCTTACGTTTTACTTTGTTTTTACGTTTTCATCGGTTTTTAATGTTTTCGTCCGTTTTCTTATGTTTTCGTCCTTTCTTACGCTTTTAAAGTCTTTTTATGTTTTCTTCCTTTTTTCTTATGTTTTACTATGTTTTTTACGTTTTCGTCTGTTTTTTTACGTTTTTGTCCGTTTTATTACGTTTGAAAACATAACAAAACTGACGTTTTAAAACGTAAAAAAACAGACGAAAACGTAAAAAACAAACGCGTTTTTGCGTTTTTAAGTTTATCTACGCTTTACGTTTTTTACATTTTAAAACGTTTTAGAACGTCTGGTTTTTTACGTTTTCTTACGTTTTAAAACGTAAGTGTTGGGAATTATACGTTTGAGTTGATAAGACAAAAAGAATGAAACAAGAGGGACTTAATACGACAAGAAGGAAACCTACAAAAAGATGGAAGGACTTGCTTGCAAAAGAAGTTTTATTTATTAGTCCTTTGTAGTATTTTGTAAACCCTACTCCTCTAGTATATAAAGAGGACATAGGTGTAGGTTTTATATATGTCTTCCAAGATGTAGTCGACTTAAAGGTGCGTGTGTGTCCTAGGCGTATAGTCTTGTAAACGCCTAGGTTATTAGTTTAGTTATCTAGACGTGTTCCTATAAACGTCTAAGATTAGTTAGTGTTAGTGATTGAAAACCTTGTGTCAATAACAATTATGTTTTGATTTATCCGCTGCGTATTATCATTGTTATTGTTAAACCCTAAGTCTCAAAACGATCTAAAGGAGTTCTAACAAACTCCACAGTAAGAAAACGGACGAAAACGTAAAAACCCGATTGAAAGCGTAAAAACATAGTAAACGGCAAAACGTGAAAGCGGAACAAAAACATAAAAAGGCGAGTAACGGACGGCAGCGTGAAAATGAACGTAAATGTAAAAGCGACGGCGTAAGCAGTAAATCGTAAGAAAAGTAGACAAAAACGTAAGAAAATGGACAAAATAAAATGGATGAAAATAAAACAACGTAAAAAAGGTAAAACATAAGCGAAGAAAACGTATTAAAGCGGACAAAAGCGATATAACGGATGGAAAACGGATGGCGTAAAAATGAACAACGTAAAAGCGAACGGTAAAGCGTAAAAGCGGATGAAAACATAAAAAATTGACCAGCGTAAGAAAACGCAGCGTAAATAAAGCGTTAGAAAGCGGACGGCGTAAAAAGCGAGTTAAAAGTAAAAACGTAAGAAAGCGAAACGTAAGAAAAGCGGACAAAAAGTGTAAACTACAGTTCGTCCTTGCACCGTTAGTTCTTATGGTGTTGAAATGATGATTATACCCTCAGGTTAACAAGACTTAACGACCGTTAGTGGGCTTTCCGATTAGAGGGAGGGACTAATGGCGCATAACGTTTGCCACTTAAGGATGGACGGTGCAACTTTTTTTGTCAAAGGACGAACTCCTGCGGTCAACGCAAACCACAAGGACGAACGGTGTAATTTACTCTAATAGTTATACCTATGGTCTACCCTAATGCACTAACGGGCAGTATACCCGGTCGTGTGTAGTGTAGTATTCGGTAAAACCGAGGTCGTCCCAAGAGCTACGAGGATCGGAAATTAACTTAAGTCTATGTCACGAATTTAATTGGTTTCGAGGTTGAGATTACTAATTAATTGCTAAAGACAAGAAAATAAAAGAAAGCAAATAGAGGCGAGGGTTGAGATCAATAGAGGATAGTGGTGCTAACCTAGTTATTCATCCTAGCTAGTAATATTTACGTCTAATTACTTCCAATTACTTCCGGTTGGGGTCAAAGTCGAGGACAACATTTGGTCAATTCGCCCTAACCTATCGACAAGATGCCACCACGGAGAAGTCGGTGTCCCTTCATAAGTCCAGTTGTTCCTGGTCCCCTAAGCCGAATCATTAAGTTCCGCTACATGCTAGACTTATAATAGTGAGTGCTCGGGCGTTAGCAACTTAAACACTGACCCCCTAATTCTTAAGTTCATCCAAACGGTAGGTGATCATTTGGTCAAATCGCACAAGTAGAAAGGGTCGTCAGTTGGTCATATATTACCCTTCCCGTCTCAGTCTACTCACTTAGGGTCAGTTGGTCATATCTCCTAAGCAACTAGCCTCTACCGCCATTCAAAACTACCGAAACAAGGGTAGCTACCAATAAACTATGCATGCATACACTTAGAAATAATTATACGGAAGCAATGTAAACACAAATAAAACAATTAAGGAATCATAACTAGGGCAACACCAGGGTGCTTAGCCAAACATATAGTAAATCATACCAACAAAAATGAATAAATCGTGAATTGAATTGAACATAATGTTTGATACAAATTACTTGATGTAGAGCTAATAATGATGATGATTGCGAGTGAATTCTTCCTTCAAAACTGGCTTCGGATTACTGGAAAATGCCTTGAGTGGTGCCTAATTGACCCCTAGGAGAGGGGTGAAGAGAGATACTTAAAATGCAGATTTATGGCGTATTTATAGGCAGCGACATGGTTCGGCGTAACCTTAAGTAAAATTAAAGCCGTAACTAGTTAGTGCGTAACTGTTTTAAGAGTTACTCCTTAACTATAGTTAGGGCGTAACTATTTTTATAGTTATTGCGTAACTATAGTTAGGGCGGAACTAATTTTAGGGTTACTCCCTAACCTCTTCAGCTTTTCAAAATAGCAATATTTCAACTTAGGACCTTGAGTTTCTTCATTCCAATGATTGAGACCAACATAAAAACGCGTTAATTGAGCACCGAACTTCGTATATAGTAATATTATGGCGTAACTAAATCAAGGTTACGACGTAATTCTTTATCGACATATTCTTATTGCCGGAAATTATCTCTACGGCGTAACTAATTTGCCGTGTTACGCCGTAACCTTCAAAGTAATAAATACGGCGTAATCTTAAGAGGAGGTTACGCCGTATCCTTCATGGCATCATATTTACACCTGTACGCAATTAAGTAGTTACAATAGTAACCTTCACAAATAATTATCAGGGCCTTATCGTAGTTTGGGTTACGGCATAGTCAAAAGTGCCACATACGCTGTAACTTGTCTTCAGAATATATTTCTTGGCCTTATATCACATCTTTTCTGCTCCAACGCCTCATTTATCCTGTAATACAAATATGAACGAATTGAGTACCATATTAATACAAATGAGGCCATAAACACGGGAATTTGATATATAAAATATCAGGCTAATTTGATGTTATCACGTCCCAAACAATGTAAATCAAGAAATATAAACTCGTAGTTCAGTGATGATGCAGGTTTTACTGACCATGTCTTAATATTTATAGTGTCTCGCTATACCTATGGTCTACCCTAATGCACTAACGAGCAGTGTACCCGGTCGTGTGTAGTGTAGTAAATGGTAAAGTCGAGGTCGTCCCAAGAGCTATGTGTGTCGGATAATTACTAAGTCTAATTATCACAGAATATAAATGGTTTGATAGGGTTTTAATTCATTAAACTACTAATGCAGAATATAAAAGCAATTAAATGGTAGAAAGGAAATCAATAGAGGAATAGTGGTGCTAACCTAGTTAATCCTCTTAACTAGTTATGTCTACGTCTACCTACTTCCAATTACTTCATGTGGGGTCAAATTGAGAGGACGGCATTTGGTCAATTAAGCCCTAACCTATCAGAAGATGCCACCACAGGGAAAATCGAGCGCCGTCATAAGTCCTGTTTTCCTGGTCCCCTAAGCGAGTCATTAAGTACCGCTACATGCTAGATTCTAAATAGTGAGTGCCCGACCGTTAGGAACTTAGATACCACACCCCCCAATTCTTAAGTTCATCCAAACGATAGGTGATCAGTTGGTCAAATTGCACAAGTAGAAAGGGTCGTCGGTTGGTCATATCTTACCCTTCCGTCTCGGTCCGCTCACTTAGTGGTCAGTTGGTCATATCTCCTAGGCAATTGGCCTCTACCGCCATTCAAAACTACTGAACCAGGGGTGACTACCAAAGAACTATGCATGCATACACTTAGAAATAATTATACGGAAGTAAAGGTAAACGTAAACAAAACAATTAAAGAATCATAACTAGGCTAGCACCAAAGGGTGCTTAGCCCTCATATTAATCATGCACATCAATTCAATATTCAAAGGTACGAAATACAAGAATCGAAAGTAAAAGAAATAATAAACGCTAAAGCTTATCGTAATGGTGTGACTTCTCCCTTGGAAACAGCTCCGTATGCTTCCCTAAACCTTCCTTGAGTATTTTCCCAAGTTCTCAGAGTATTGTGTGTGGAATGGAATGATTAGAAATCTTTGGAATTGGGGTATTTATAGGCGAGTGTCCGGGTTTACGGCGTAACCAATATAGGAGTTACGCCGTAACCTTCTATTCCGTCGTAAAAGCACTAGATCGATAGTTACGCAGTAACCTTATAAGTGGTTACGCCCTAGTCTTCAATAAACCCGTTACGTCGCAGAGTGATGCGAGTAGTAGCGGCTGTAAGTATGCGGCGTGGAACCTCTTTTGACCTAATGGAGTTACGTCGTAATCTTTGGAAGGAGTTAAGCCGTAACCTCTTGATGAAGTTGGACTTGAGGGTCACGCATAATAGTTACGACGTAATGTGAGAGACGAGTTACGCCGTAACCTCTTCAAAATAAGCATATTGTGATAAATCCTTAGTAATGTTTCCATTTCCGCGTCTCTTTAGCTCCAATGCTCTGCAATTTATCGAAAGTGTAAAACCTTGGAAAACAAGCGTAAATCCATATAAATGATATAAATAACTGAGCATTAACGGGAAATTGACACTTAATATTCAGGACTATTTGATGTTATCAAATATCCCCACGAACTCTACTTGCCCTCAAGTAGACCTTATTAGATAGATTCCTAAAAAGATATCTCCCAAAACCTTGAAAATATGAGTTTACAAATCCCTTATGCTAGAATAAAACAAAGCCAAACACCTCACGAAAGGGGAACAAACACTCAAATCTCTCAACTATTCTAAGTGTCAATTTCGGGTGATCACTCAATCGCACAGTCATAGCATGTATTCTATCATAAGCTTGGCAGTTACACAAATCTCCACCACTGGAGTTAAGGGCTAAACAATTCTCGAAGGCAATACGGGTAGACACGACAAAGGTTAAGGGGTGACTCGTCATTACTAACATGTCACGGCGAAGTGGACAAAATCAATGATACATGACCAAATCCATGGCCAAGACACCAAAGATTGCTCGCTGCATCACCTAGACACGCTTCATGACTAAAGGGTAGGATAAGACATTGGATATACAATTGGTGTAAAATGAAAAACAAGCAGGTAGTCTATATCTATAACTAAGTCATCACCACTTACCGTCCACCCAAAGTTCAAGCTTAGAAGTCTAGAGACCGGATCATGAAATGCAAGGTAGATGTGTCATTAGAGGACGTCATGATGGGCACACTACCTTTTCTTCTTCAGTTGGTATTACTCCAACTCCAATATTCAAATGTGACCGAGGTGGCCTCCTCGATACTAAACAATAAAGCTCATACTATAGTGCTTATAACATTGCACTTTACAAAATCATAATTGAATCAACTATTTTTTTTTGAATCATAACTGATAACATAACACCCCCAGAGATGAACAAAGGGAATTCGGGGGGTCTTCAATGATCTTCATAATTTTTGTCGATGAAAGCGTGATTTCCAAACCTTTCCACTCGAACCTTGAACTTAGGCAAATGATGACTTCCCAATTACAAATAAAGACTAGAGGGTAGGCTAAGGTGTAAGGGTGTAATGAAACAATATATTGGGGTGACAAAATGAAAGGAATGGCTAAGAAGGGTGTATCTAGGGGTATCTTGCACTAAAGGTGAGTGCAACAAAATGGTTTCACATAGGGGTCTTAAAAGTCGAGGTGACTAATCGATAGACTCACAATGGTAGGCTGTTTGGGTGATAATCCTATAATATTGCCTTCTAAAACTAAAAAGTCCAAATACATCGAGCTAACTCAACATACCTCGTCTATGGTCTCGAAATGATGCAAAGGCCAAGTTCTAAAATTTACAAGCTACCGGCACACTCATAATTTGGTGGATTTTGGGGTAAAATATTGGAAACGGATAAGGCTAATCTCACCATGTAATGCTAAGGGTTGTATGTGCTTTCACTAAGGTCTAATCTAGTTAGGTTAGGAAAAACATGTCAAAATTTTAAAAATGACATAATTTTTCAAAATAAACTAGAAAAATGAGGGTGAAATAAAGTTCAAGAGATAATTCTACTCCCGTCCCCCACTTGAATTGTACAAAGTCCTTTTT
The DNA here is from genome assembly GCA_910596185.1 of Chrysanthemum makinoi. Classification (NCBI taxonomy): domain Eukaryota; kingdom Viridiplantae; phylum Streptophyta; class Magnoliopsida; order Asterales; family Asteraceae; genus Chrysanthemum; species Chrysanthemum makinoi. The sequence continues at coordinate 292,025,804 of OU343220.1, forward strand.
GTACTAGGCATTAAAATAAAGGTGAAGAGAAAGGTAGAATTAGGCGAGAACTTCCCGAAATTTGCTCAAAAAGAAAGAGGCCTACGAGAAAGGATTGTGCCTTAGTTAAAGCGTCATGAGCAAACTTCAATCCCTGAAATCACAATACCGACAAGCATAATTCTAAAAAGAAAAATAAAATGAAAAACAAACCTAACTCACTTTCGTAGGAATCACGGTTGCATTTAGCGTATGCAACAAGCCTTTAAACCACTTGGTGTCCCAAGTGGACGAGTGAAGTCTCGTGAGGGTTTTCAGGGAACACACCCACAAAGTTCATTTAAAAACTAATACAAGGTTACTGTGTTTAAAAAATAAAGAATTAAGCGAGAGAGTTACGTCGTAACTCCAATAAGAGAGTTACGCCGTAACTTGCAAAACCGTATGGTGAGAAGCGAATGGTTACCGTAACCACGAGATGGTATTACGGTAGTTGGTACTTGCGTCAAGAATTTTTTGCTAAAATGTTGGTTACTGGCGTAATCACCAAGATGAAGTTACGCCGTAACTCATCTCGGATCAGCAATCTGCAGCTGATAATTACTTCATTGTCTCTGCAAAATGTTAGAAAACACAAAACCAAACGAAAGGAAATAAAAACAAAGAAAGGGATAATTCGGGTTGTCTCGAAAGAGCACTTTTCTTTATTCTGAGTCTTTAAGTTAGACTCGAGCAGCGGGGCTCCTATGGGGTCTTTGAGCTTGCCCCACTTCTTCGATATCCTTCATCAAATTGTGCCTCATCCATGCCATTAGAAGGCGGTTCGAGGTACTCAATGGTTTCGATCTTTCGGACTTTAAAGAATTTCTCCTCCGGACCTAGGTGGTAGCGAGTGAATTCATATTTTTCTACTATAATTGGGGGTGGTCTTTTGTAGGGTATCCCCAGGAGCTTGCACCTTCTTTGCTCGTAAGCTTCATCATCGAGATCAGTGAACTCTTCATTTCCTTGCAACTCAAGGTAATCTAGCATCCCTTCGATATCATCGTCATCAGAATCAGTACCCTTAAACCATTCTTCATCGAGCAAATTCTCCACTAGAACGCGCTTGCATTCTTCTTAATCATTACTCACCTGCTCTATATCCACGTCAATTGTTGTTTTACTCGTGTTTTCGCTTCTTTTGTCGTTAGAATTTTCTTGATCCATGTATTCCTTCCAAATCTTATCTTTTGTTAATGCATCCACATGCCCATACTTAATTTTTACCCAACTATCAAACCCCAGGTTATCTATCCAAGGTAAACTTGTTCTCTCCTTGTCATTGGTTGAGGACCAAAAGAATTCATCTTTTCCTAATCTTCCAGAGTTGCCTCCACCATCACACATATCGTTATATGGGTTGCATGATGCCGAAAAATTTCCCAGAGGGGATTTTACTTTCTCGCACCGGTATTTGCGTAGTTCTATGTTGTCGGTTTCATTTACATGCTCTTTTCGTGCGAGTATATCTTTATTAGTCTCGTCGGTTCGAATGTGCTTCGTAATCAACTTTTAGCTTCATAAGAAGATTTGGATTGATCTTGGCATTCCCAAATTGAATTGCGTACCAATCTTTAAAGGCTAAATTAACGAATTTTATCCCGTGTCTTTCACGCTCATGAGGGCATGTCCATTCCTCCACTCTTTCATTGTCTCCTCCATTGCAATATTCGTGGAAAGGGCTGCATGTAGGCCATGCCATTGTGGTTTCTTCATCAGTAATAGCGATAGGAGTACACCAGTGAGTGATAAGTGGCTCTTCTTCATCATAAAGGGAGAATTCCTCGAGTTTTTCTGATTCGTCCAAGTCGGGAATTTTTAAGCCCATGTATCCAGTTACGCCGTAGCGAGATTCTTGGTTACGGCGTAATTCATTAGAGTCGTATTCCTTAGTATTCATCACAACTCCGTTGTCATTTGTCAAACACGAGGTTACGCTGTAACTCATTAGGTATGTTACGGCGTAACTCATATCTGCTGACAGATCGTCCCTAAACTTCGTATCACTTGCGCCTCAACCTTCGAGTTATCATCCGAGAAAATTACCTTACATTCCATAGCTGGTTTAGATCCTTTAGGTTTATCGTTATTCCTTCTTACTTTTTCGCTGAGCTTTATCACCATGGTTTCAAGGTTTTTAAGAGTGGAGTCGTGTTTGGAAATGTTTCTATCAGTGTTTTCCTAGAATTCCTTCAACCATTCATCTTGCTCCTTTTGTTTTTAGGCTGAATTTTCCGAAATTTATTAATTGTTTCTTTAAGACTGGGCTTTCTTTCTCCATAAGGCCCACGGTTGTAATTCTACTGATACCCATTTCGATTGTCACCGTAAAATGGTCGATTTTCTCCATACTTAGCTTCCTCGATATCCTCCTCGTCCATATGAGGACAATTTTTCGTAAGGTGTCCTCCTCCACAGCTTTCACACCCCACTTGAATGGCATGAACGATTTCCCTGACTTTCAGCATATCTCGACTGAGGCTTTCAATTTTACTAGCGATTGCTGCAATTCTGTCGAAATTTCCACCATGGTTTCTTTTACTTCCACCGTCGTGCTATTTTTGAGAATGGTCCGCCATTTTTTGAATGGCTTCAATTGCCGTAGTAGGAGTCATATTTGGGATAGGTCCTCGATAATCAAGCATTTGTCTCGTAGTTACATTTATTCATTTGTAGAAAATATTGACCTTCTGCTGGTTATTAAGATCATTGGTAGGACACTTGTAAAGAAGATCGTTGTATCTGTCCCAAGCTTGATAAAGAGTTTCGTCGTCTTCTTGTTTGAAATTTTGGATCTCCAAGAGTTGATTAGAAATCTTTGATGGTGGGCAATATCTTTGGATAAAGTGTTTCTTAAGTAGTGCCCAAGTATTAACTGCCCCGACAGGCAATCTTTCGATCCATCTTCTGGCTGCTCCAGTTGAAAAGGCTAGCGATGTATAGGACATTTTCAACGTGCTCATATGCATCTTCGTCCCTGTTTCCTGAAAAAGGGTTAGCGTGAAGCTCCCTCATAAATTGGTCTTTAATCTCGAAACGAACATCCGCTCCGAATGCCAGTCTTACGCAGACCGGCCCTGTCGGACTCTAGTTAACGCCAAGTATTCCTCAAGAGTGAGGTCATCGATGTTAACCACTTCCATGGTACCTAAAAACTTGAAATATGATAGTGAGAAAAGTTTAAATATGAAATGAAAGACTTAAAATTAATCCTAATATAGCTCCCCGGCAGCGGCGCCAAAAACTTGATGCAGGTTTTACTGACCAGGTCTTAATATTTATAGTGTCTCGCAATACGTATGGTCTACCCTAATGCACTAACGGGCAGTGTACCCGGTCGTGTGTAGTGTAGTAAATGGTAAAGCCGAGGTCGTCCCAAGAGCTATGTGTGTCGGATAATTACTAAGTCTAATTGTCACAGAATATAAATGGTTTGATAGGGTTTTAATTAATTAAACTACTAATGCAGAATATAAAAGCAATTAAATGGTAGAAAGGAAATCAATAGAGGAATAGTGGTGCTAACCTAGTTAATCCTCCTAACTAGTTATGTCTACGTCTACCTACTTCCAATTACTTCATGTGGGGTCAAATTCGAGAGGACAACATTTGGTCAATTCGCCCTAACCTATCAGCAAAGATGCCACCACAGGAGAAATCAGGCGCACCGTCATAAGTCCTGTTGTTTCTGGTCCCCTAAGCCGAGTCATTAAGTACCGGTACATGCTAGATTCTAAATAGTGAGTGCCCGACCGTTAGGAACTTAGATACTACACCCCCCAATTCTTAAGTTCATCCAAACGATAGGTGACAGGTTGGTCAAATCGCACAAGTAGAAAGGGTCGTCAGTTGGTCATATCTTACCCTTTCCGTCTCGGTCCGCTCACCTAGGGTCAGTTGGTCATATCTCCTAGGCAATTGGCCTCTACCGCCATTCAAAACTACAGAACCAGGGGTGACTACCAAAGAACTATGCATGCATACACTTAGAAATAATTGTACGAAGTAAAGGTAAACGTAAACAAAATAATTAAGGAATCATAACTAGGCTAGCACCAAAGGGTGCTTAGGCGCTCATATTAATCATGCACATCAATTCAATATTCAAAGGTACGAAATACATGAATCGAAGTAAAAGAAATAATAAACGCTAAAGCTTATCGTAATGGTGTGACTTCTCCCTTGGAAACAACTCCGTATGCTTCCCTAGACCTTCCTTGAGTATTTTCCCATGTTCTCGAGTATTGTGTGTGGAATGGAATGAATAGAAATGCTGGAATTCGTGGGGTATTTATAGGCCAGGTCCGGGTTACGCAGTAAACAATAGATGAGTTACAGTAACCTTCTATTCCGTCGTAAAAAGCACTAGATCGATAGTTACGGGTAACCTTATAAGTGGTTACGCCGTAGTCTTCAATAAACAGTTACGTCAAGTGATGCATAGTTGCGTAAGTATCAACGGCGTGGAACCTCTTTTGACCTAATGGAGTTACATCGTAATCTTTGGAAGGAGTTACGCCGTAACCTCTTGATGAGTTGGACTTCAGGATCACGCAATAGTTACAGTAATGTGAGAGACGATTTACGCCGTAACCTCTTCAAAATAAGCATACTGTGATAAATCCTTAGTAACGTTTCCATTTCCGCGTCTCTTTAGTTCCAATGCTCGCAATTTACCTGAAAGTGTAAAACAATGGAAAATAAGCGTAAATCCAGATAAATGATATAAATAACGAGCATTAACGGGGGAAATTGACACTTAATATTCATGACTATTTGATGTTATCAGGTGACTCATAATTTCCCCACTTAAATGAAAAGGCGTCCAATCTACTTAAATAAAGAAATTATAAACCATCATACTTATACACTTCCGACATAACACCAACACATATCCGTAACACACTTTAACAATTAAAATTTTCATTTATTAGCATTGGATCCTTTTTACTATAACATTCTCCGAAGGAGCCATTTCCCATGCCAAGGTTATAGGCAATTTTTCTCCGGAGAAGGCAATTTAATTTATCCCGAAGGATTTCTATAACTTTCTCTTGCCAACTCGTACTATAACACATCCCGTATGATTCACTACAACATATCCCGAAGGATTACCATTATATATCCCGTAGGATTTTATGACAATAAATGTAACATCTTTTGAGTGGCCTGTAACATTACACTATAACAATATATAGGATCCAAGCTATTATTATTTTATCATACATACTAGCACATCCATTTTCATTTAACCAATACAATTTCATAGGGCCTAAAAGCCCGCCTTCCATATTGACACATTCACTATGTGTTTAATCATTTCATCTTCTCATTAACCCGTCAACCCTTGTTGACAATTTTCACATTTTTACTATTACCACTTTTAGTCTATTCGACTATATTTACATGTAAACCTTTATAGGTTTGTTCTCAAGACACACCCATTATCTTTCCATATTTGCTCATACACATTATATAATATTATCACGAATTGTTACATATTGGATTTCACATACACATCATAACACAAATATAAGTAGGCGTATACTATAGTTTTAGAGAGAGAAAGTTAGAGGTTTGGAAACTTTAGTGAGAGAAAGAAAAATCTTATTATGAGCTCCAACTCTCTAACTTGGGAGGTAGAGAGTATTTATAGTCTTAACACAAATCGCCACCTAACGGGTTGTGGATCAGGCATACAGTGGGTAAAGACCGTCCGTCCTCCACGGTATTACTTAACTAAATACTACTTAACATTAAATAACTACGACTACGAGCTTTCTAACGATTACAAATACTTGAGGTGACCGACACTTTAATACATGGATTTACTAAATCCTAACAATCTCCCCTTAAGGGAGGTCACCTCAAATTACATAGAATACAAACAGATATTACATTGAGATTGTTCTTGGATTCTTGTTCATGTTCTTTGTTCCGTAGCTCGTAGTCTTTGATTCTTCATTTTTGCATGTTTGGATAATCTGAGTGGAGGTCTTTAACTGATCCACGTGATATTGAGTTTTGAGCCAACTTTGAGATCATCAGCAAACATAAATCTTTGACTCATCATTTGTGGTGTTGGTATTATGTGATGTTGTGACTTTTGGACCGACATGCTCACATTATGTATCATGATTTCTTTTCATCAGAGTAGCGGAAGCTTTTGTTAATTCATGATATTGGCAGCAGCGTGGCAGAAGCATGGAGTGAAAATATTAGAGTCATTGATGCACTAATAATGATTTCTTTATATATGAATGTGTTGTGTGAGCATGCGGTTATGGATTGACGCTTCATTCGATCATTTACGCAAGCGTCGGGGTGTACCGCATAAAGCAGTTAGCAATAAAGCGTGCGAAAGTGTCTTTGATCACTTTCGTTGAATTGAGGTACACGGCCCACGATTCCCCGTTGATCGGTACAAATCTGCACTGTGATCGGGTAAAATTCGAAGAATTTCCTTGAAAGGGTTTCGGTACTGCTCTAGCTGTTCTCAAACCGGAACGTCTCAAAGAAGACATAACGGAGTGAGTGAACCAGCGAATTGAGATTCACTGATTGATAAAAAGAGATTTGAAAAACAATCGTGTATCGCTCAATAGAAATTGTTTTTGTAATACAACGAAGGTTTTAATGAAAATCAATTATCAATCATAAACACCTTTTATTTTGAAATATTTGTACACAGTCGATGTGCTAAAGAAAAGAGTTTTTAAGCACAACGACCGGTTTTCAAAGATATCCGTCAATCCATAACTGAACGGGATTGATTCAAAAGATTGAATCGCCCCATTGTTTCTGTTCAGTTGTCACATGGTTGATCTATTGGATAGATCTCACATGCCACCCACCAGGAGCTTGTTTGATGTTGGCTCCCGAAGGCTTTCCATCTTCATTGTGAATATGTTTGCATATCACTCGGATGTTCCGGCAATACCACAAGGATAATGCGTAGGACTCATAAGATATAATCTCTCTTTCCACATTGTATGAAACAGAGAGTCTTCATTGAAAGTGTCCTAATGAGATTTATTGATGATCTCGTGGCTCTAGACTCAATTGTGCATATTTGGTTCCTATGTCGGAGACTAGGGAGAGGGTCCTTCTTCAATACCAACTATCTCTAAGAGAAAGTCGATAGATTATGTCGGTTCTCCGTGAGAATGAAACAAGTCCTTTTAAGAGGAACTTGAGTGGTTTGGAAAGTTGAAGTGCAGTGCGTCACTGGGTCCATGACGTCTTGTCTTCAATACCGATGTTACCTTGGTAACCACCAGTAGTATATGAATTGAACCCCGTTTCTGCCCTAAGGTTGAATTATTGGAGGGCTTTTTCTTTTCACCATTTTCATATTCATTTCTTTTTCATTCTTCAACCCCTTCAGATTGCTTACGAGACTTCATTGCTAGAACCTTGTTGGGTTTATTCGAGTTCTAGCTCTGTCTGCACTCTTTCCATATCTCATTTTCTTCTTTTTCAATATACCTAAGGACTCTACACTATCTAGTGGATTGTCCCTGGGTAGATCCCTCGATTACTGCGGATCATGGGAACAAATACCTAACCTTATCATCCTTATATCACCATACATAAAGTAAATTTGGTCGGTCTATTTGGTATTGTTCATCCGCCATTGGAACCAATTGAAAACCATTTGAAAATCAATCCAGATACTTGTGATATATTATCAAAGTATTTTTTTTTTTGATATTTTTAGAAATAGAGCTCCCCCTAAACATTTGCATCAAGCATCATTTTGTAATAGAAATTATTTTCATCTTTGAGAGGTTGGCTTACATCTAAGAGTAGTTATATAAAAATGTGGTTTTCAAAATAGTTGCTCCCCCTCAATATGTGCATAGATATTTGAAAAGGTTGTGCACATATTAGGAAAAGACTGCACATTGAAATAAATTGATCACGTTTCAAATCTTTTTGGTTTAAGAGAGATGCTCCCTCTCAACATGTGCATGGAAAATTTGAAATCGTTTGGCACATGTGGGAGGGATAGCTTGTACATCCTTATAAAACCATTTACCGAATTATCCGTTTAAATCCAATTTGAATCACAAATACTACCCCGATCACAATTATCAAATCATTTGAGAGTTGTGATCTCTGTAGATTTAAATTGATTTTGAAAGCTTTTAAGGAGAATTGTGACTTGATTATGAAAACGTTTTAACTGATAAGGATCGAATTTTGAGACTTTAAACTCCATTGATTAAACATGCATGATTATCTTTTGAAAACAATTGTATGACAAATAACCTTTTGATTTAATTGAAATCATTCTCCCCTCAATCAATGACATAAGTTGTTGATTGAGAGATAGATATTTTTGACAAATGTTAAGTCAGGATGATTTTCAAAAATAGAGTTCGAGTTATTTTTCAAAGCAATTAGTTTTCATTAGATAGTAAGTAATTGTTTATAGAATCCGAGCAAGAGATTTGAAAACCAAGATAAAGCATGGCTCTGTTCTTTCATTGAAGAGCGGGTTACTGCCTGAAATGACAAAAAATCACGTTTTACTTTCTAAAAAAAAATTTCTTTCTCTCAAAATTTTATTTTATTTTATTTTATTTTTTTTAATATTTGAACAACATCTAAAGTCCCGTGTCATTCTTTGAATGACATCACAAAGACCGTAGATATTATCGAATCGAGGAAAACATGACAAAAGTACAATATTTTTTTTTCAAGATTTTCAAATTTTTATGGATTTTTTGAAAGTTTTATATTTTTCTATTTGCTTTTTGAAGGTTTTGTAATTTTGTATTTTGCTTTTCGAATAGATATTTACAAGAGATAGATGAAGGAAAACCTTTTACTCATCTTCTTCCTCTTGAAGACGTTTGAGTGTTTCCGGTTGTAGGCTCTTAAGACCAAGTCGTGGAAGGATAAACTCAAAACGTTCTCTAGGGAGGGCTTTGGTGAAGATGTCGCTAAGCGGTATTAGGTCCTCACAAAGTATAGTTCCACCACACCGTTTTCAACTTGCTCCCTAATGAAATGATGTCGAATTCGATGTGCTTTGCTCTTGAGTGTTGTACGTTGTTGCATGAGAGAGCAATAGCACTTTATTATCAGATGCAGAGGGATTTTGTTGAATTCAAAGCCATAGTCAGATAATGGGATCTCATCCATAAGATTTGAGCACAACAAGATGACATGGCTATGTATTCAGCCTCTGTGTAGGAAATAGAAGTACTCATTTGCTTCTTTGAAGACCAGCTCACAAGCTTATCACCCAAAAGCTGAGCACCTCGGGCGTGCCGGCGTGTATCTTGACATCTGCATGATCGGCATCTACATAGGTTGTTAGTGACATACCGGTGTCCTTCGGGTACCAAAGTCCCATGTTGATGGTTCCTTGGAGAAAGACCCGTTTAACCGCTTCAAGGTGCTTTTTGGTAGGCTTAGCACGGTATATATAGCACACATGCAAACAACGAACAAGATATGCGGTCTACTAGGCGTGAGGTACATCAGGGATCCAATCATACTACGATATTTCGTTTGGTCTACCATGATCCCTGAGTGGTCCTCATCTAGTTTAGTACGCTCTATCATGGGAGTGTCAACAGGGTCACTAGAATCAAATCAAATTTCTTTAAAATCTCATTTGCATATTTAGATTGATTTATAAAAATGCCTCAGGGACTTTGTGAAATTTGTAATCCCAAGAAAAATGACATTTGTCCCATCATTGACATTTGAAATTTAGAACCCATTTCTTTAGAAAAACGGTCACATTCATTGGGGTCAGTCGAGGCAAAGATAATATCATCAACATATATTTGAGCGTGAATTAAATGTTTGCCTGACTTCCTGGTGAACAATGTCGGATCAAGCTGCTCCTTTCTTTGAATCCGGAAGATAGAAGAAACTTGATAGCGTATCATACCATGCTCTAGGAGCTTGCTTCAAACCGTAAAGGGCCTTTTTCACGCGATAGACATGAGTAGGATGCTCTGGATTCACAAAACCCTCGGGTGGCGTAAACCACCTCTTTCAAATCTCCATTAAGAAAGGCGTTTTCACATCCATATGATATACAACCATGTATTCTTGCTAGCGGCATTAGCCAAGAAGATTCGATTGCCTCGTCTGAGCAGAGGGGAGCAAATGATTCTTCAAAGTCAATACCCTCCTCTTGACGGTATCCTTTTGCAACCAATCTAGCCTTGTTCTTTAAAACATCACCATGCTCATCAAGTTTAACTTTGAATATCCACTTTAGAGCAATGATCATAGCACAATCAGGAGCAGGTACTAATTCCCATACATCTAGCCGATCAAACTCATGAATTTCTTCTTGCATGGCATTGAACCAGCTGTCATCATTCATTGCAGTTTTAACATCTTTTGGTTCGACTTTTGAGAGTACATAATTGAAGAAGCACCATAAGGCATCGGTTGCAAGTTGTTTACGAGTGGATACAGGACGAGAGGGGTTTCCAATGATGTTGTCTAATGGGTGATCATGTGTCCATTTTCTAAGGTGTTCATGTGGTTGTTGTAATGGAACTGAAGTAGCGAGTCGATGTCTCTGATGAAGATGGTTCGATGATGATTGAGGAGCAAATATATTTTCAAATGGAGCATCTTCGGGAGTAGCAAAGGGATTAACTTCATCCTGGGTGCTAGAAGCAATTCCATGATGTACACTTGATGATTGAAGGTTTGTTGATGAGGCAGTGATCAGCGGCGGCTTTCTTGACTTAATGACATTGAAGCTGAAGGGTTAACTTCATTGAGGGGTTAGAAGCCTCTGTGATTGGACTTGGCGATCATTGGCCCTTGGCTCATAATGTTCATCAAACATTGGATCAAACAATTTCTTCAAATCATCTTTAAATGGAGGTACATATAGATTTCTTTGGAAAGGAGTTTGGTACAAGGGATGAACCAATGGGACTATTTTTGAAGTGCTTGAGGTCAGGCTGGATTGTCGAGCCATTTGACGGTCACTCATCGAGCGTACGTGAATTGTTTCCATGATATTTCGGGTTCTCTTGTTGTAGATTCGGTAACCTTTTCTATTTGGTGCATATCTTACAAATACTCCAATGTCCGCTTTAGCTTTCAGTTTACCTAAATCTTGACCGTCATTAGTTGGATAACATAAAGCACCAAATACACGAAGGTATGATAGATCAGGTTTTCGATTGTGGACAAGTTCATATGGAGTCTTTCCATGAGATGTGTGGATTAGGGATCTATTTTGAGTGTAGCATCTTGTGGCAATAGCTGACCCATAGAAACATTGGAACCTTTGAGTAAATCAGCATTGTTCTTGCGGCTTCCACAAGAGTTCGATTTAGTCTTTCAACTACACCGTTCTGTTGAGGAGTTCGTGGAACACTTCTTTGAGGGCTGATTCCAATACTTTCATAAAATTCATTGAGTTCTTTATTAACAAACTCAGTTCCATTGTCGTCGGACGATTCTAACTGTTTTGTTAAGTCGAACTGCGGTTGTTTAATAAGTTTAATGATGACATATGGAGTTTCATCCTTTGTCCTCAAAAACTTAACCCAAGTGAATCAGGAGTAGTCATCAACCACAACTAACACATATCTCTTCCCATTAATAGTTTGCACTCTCATGGGTCCACCTAAATCCATGTGAATGGTATGAAGAACTTCCATACGAGAATTTGTAGGTTTGGGTTTATGGGCATACTTCTTGCTTTTTCCCAATTGACATCTTTGAACAAAGATGATTTTTTCATACTTAAGTCTAGGTAGTCCTCTTAATAAGTCCTTTCTGGAAAGATTGTTTATGGTACCAAAGTTCAAGTGATTGAGCGGCGATGCCATAGCCATGACTTAGTTTTAGAAGCCTTTGACACAGCAGATGGGTGAAGCTTTCATCATGTCTTCGATAGAGATGGTGTATAGGTTTGAACCACGAGTTCCTCTAAGAAGTTCCACACCATCAAGATCTCTAACAAAGCAAGTATGTTTTCTGAAGGCCACTTCTAAGTCAGAGTCACAAAACTATCTCCAACCACGTAATCTCCATAACCCATAATAGCACCAAAATGATCATTTCCGAATCTCACTGTTCCGATGAATTTACCCACGAAGTTCATGAGCATGACGGTCTCCAGTCATATGCTTGGAGCGGCTGAGTCCAGGTACCACATAGCGATTTGTAAGTTGAACCGCAGAGACAAGAATGGATAAGCTGGATAATTGGGATCCCCATGCAAGAATGGGTTCCACTTGGTTAGTAACATTGATTGGAACACCCACATCAGAAGTAGAAACAATGGAATCATTAGAAATAGATCAGATGCTAGTGTCCATATTTGACCTATTCAAAGTATGTTCACTTCTTAAGGGAATAGTTCTACAGTAGGCATCCATTTTCTAGTGGGCATTGGCTTAGCAAATTTAGGGCACAACTTATTAACCTTACGCCCAATAGGTATCCATTGATAACCTATATTACTAAATTTCCTTCTTGTGGGTTTCCACTGTTTTCTAACTTTCTTTCGCCATTTCCTTTTAGCCTTCTTAGCTTGATTTTTGCATTAATAGTTTTAAGGGGCATTTAATAGCATTCACAAATCATTCACACCACATTCAAGATTAGTAACGGAATTCAAACAATCATCATTACATGGTTTTGCGAATAGTAGCGAGAATTTGAATTAATTACGATGCGCTTATAGCTAATACTAGAATCAACACGATTCGTTTTATTCAACTCAAACTTAATATTCCTAGGGTGATCTTCTACTCTCTTCCAATGCACATTCTTAGCTTGCGAGGTCCTATCTTGCTTGGTATTGCCTGGAGGCTTTGACCTGTTTGCTTTAATGTCACGATTACTCTGTAGAGAATTGTGGGAACATTAGTTGGTTGATCTACTTTTGCATTCTGAACTAGATGTGCGGGGATCTGAACTACTTGAAGGCACATTAGTGTTCACTTTCTTAAAACTGGGCATAGAATGGTTTGAATGCTTGGCACTAGGCGTAGAACAAGGCATCACAGCTTTTCCTTTTGCACCTAAGGATTTTGGACATGTTGCAATTAAACATTCTAGCGCTCTGAGATCGTTTGGCCTGAATGCAAGCAAACCTAATTTCTCTATTAAGAGGCTTATTTATAAAATCCTCTTCCACAATCTCACGGAGATATTCTAGACTATCCTTAAGGTGAGCACAATAGTTATAAAACACAGGTTCATTATTCCTAAGATGAGGAGGAATGTATTTATGATCACAATATATTTGCGGTCGAGGATGACTTTGATGCAACATTCTCATTAAAAACAAGTGGCATTTTCCCATTTTCCAGACCTCTTTAGATTCTCAATTTCTTTTTGTAAAGCGGTTATTTTTCGTTGTTTTTGTCACGGGTGACTTTCATTGAATCATATAACTCTTTAAAGTGTAGTTTAACCTTTTCATTTTCTTCTAGAAAATTCTCATTTTCCTTTTGTAGGACATTAACAAGTTTTGAAGATGAAAAGTTTGAGAAGATTGAGAATCTAAAGGTGGAGGCATTTGGGAGCCATTCACATTGTTCTTTTCTCCCTTCAATTGTGAGATTTGAGTTCTCAATTTTTTGATCGTGTTGCAGTGGGCTTCAATTTGTTCATCACGTTTGTTTATTTCAAAAACTGCATCAAATTCAGGAGCATCTTAAGATGTCTTGATATTTGAGGTTTTAACATTTTCTTTAAGGTGTTGATATTTTAGTTGTAAATTAAAATGTTCAACTTCCAATTTAGAAAGATGTTTGAAAAAATTATCATGATCATCCTTTTTGATTTTATCATGCAGTTTTGAATTTGTTGTTTCAAGCTCAATGACACGATCATGGGAGACTTTCAAAGCAATAGATAATTCATGAAATTGAGAAGCATTAATTGAACAATTCGTAGCAGTGTAAAACACATCTTAAGTAATACATTCAAAAATCAGATTCTCATTCAAGGTATGCAAGTTCTTCCTCTCAATCTCATTATATTTTAATTCTCGCTCATAGTCACTAACCTCAACTATCATTGCATCAAATTCCTTTTCCATTTCTTTGATATCCAATTTTATCCCATTTTGAAGACTTTCAAATTGACCTTTTAATTATTTAAAGAAAGGCATGACCTCAGTTAATTAGCATTCTTTAGTTTGTTCAAAACCCTTTCTCCTTGATTATCCATGGGTGTGATCCTTTTCTTACAAGTTTTCTCAAAATCAACAAATAGTTGATAAATGACATATTGGTGATTAAGGTCTTGCTTTCTTAGTGGGAATAGATCTAGGACTAAATGCATTGGTGTATTGGGGGGATACCGATTGGCTTGAGGCATTCTTCTACATGGGGGTTCTGTGCAACAAACTCATCGACTTTTTCATGTCCATATCTTTTTCGAACACTTGTTCCGGGGTCAATGTGTTTGAGGTCTAAACTTGTTAAAGGCAATCCAATTGTCCTTAGCATAATTTGGTGTTTTATAGCTGATTTTCTTTTCTATGCACAAAGGGCTCTTAAGTTTTCATCCACTTCATTCTAGTGACTTATTCTAGCTGCCTATCTTCCTCAGTGTTCTCAGTACAACTAGGTTTCTGCCTAGGCTTAAGGATCTCATTACCATCATACAGTACCTTATGAGCAGCTCTAGCCCTTTTAATGACCTATGGATTTGGTTCCTCAACAAGGGGAGTACTATGCTTATCACTCAAAACTCTATGCTTAGTGATTAAGTGAGCAATCTGAATGGTATTTCCTTGTACGTACAACTTATTTTCAAGCTTGTTTTTCAAGGTTTTTAGATTGGAAAAATCATTCAAAAGTTTTGATTCCTTAGTATTGAATTCTTGTTTAAGCAGTTTAACATTTTCTTGAAGTTCTTGTTTTTGCTTAGCGGTTTTAAAGCTTTTCTTGTAAGGAATTTAACTCTTGTTTTAATACTTCTTCTCTAAACCTACTTTTCTAATAATTTATGCGCATTTGGTCATCCATTTCCTGCTCACGGGTGGTTAACTCAAACTTAGCACGTTGTTCATAGATAACAACTTATTCCTTTATAGGCATTAGTTGAGATAACGAGTCATCGAGGCACATGCGGTGTATTCATCAAAATCACAATCATTATTGACTTCAGAAGATACATCACTTGGTACAATCTCACTTTCACTTTGAGCCATGTATTGATCATATGGGACAATATTACTATTTCCCACATTATCAATATCTGAATCGTAAGTTTCAAGAGATTGTACTTCATTATGTATCTTTTGCTCATCAACTTTATCGTATAATTTTAATACCCCTGAGATGATTGTTTCTTTGGATGGACCAGCCTGTTGTGGTGAAGGAACCTTAGGAGAGACCATAGGGGAGATGTTAGCCATGAAGATTGGTGGGTAGGCGGTTCATCATCCACATCCGAATCATAAGCATCACAGTCAACTACTTGAAATGCATTTAGATTGTTTGACCCATACCACGCACTGAATTGGCCGCTCATCTACATCAGCATCATATGTCTTAGCATTCCCTTCAGCTAGAAACAACAACTCCTCTTCATCCAAAGTTGCTCCATTGTCCTGAGCTTGCACAAGCAGCATCTTGTCTCTAAAGTATTGCATTAGGGCGTTTAGGAGATGTGCAGTTCCTTGCAATATGTCCCTCACCACCAGCTGTAGCATTTGATTGGCTTTGCTTGACCTTGATTCCCAATCCTTCCCCGATTTTGATTAGCAGCATAACCTCTACCAACTCCACCTCTTCCTTGTTCATCGCCTTTCTTGACCGCTGGTTGCACCATAACCTTCCCATCTCGGCCGTTGCTTGATTGTGTGGATTGGATGTTGTTACGAGGTTATTGTTGGTGTGTGGAAGAGAGTTCATGTTTTGACTAACCATGAGAGACAGTTGATTGATGAAGTTTTCCATGAATGTGTTTGGGTCGGTGGCTTATATCTTTGGATCCGGGATGAGTTTGTAATTACCATCACCCATGGGAATAACTTGAGAGGCTTTGGTGGTAATACCAACATTGGTGTAGAAAGCTGTAGAATCATTTGGTGAGCTTGATTCTACCTGATTGGTTTTGAGCTGATTCAAAATCCTTTTTCAAACATTGCATGTCTCTCATTCTGAAGAAGGAAGGCATACAGTTGCTCATAGTTTGTGTTCTTCATTCCTTTGGTTAGCTTCACAGAGGTGACAAACTTGTGCCATTCGGGATTCATGTTGTTCACAAACTTAGAGTTCAGCTGAATATTTGGCATAGTCATCTTGATATTCCTAATATCATTCACCAGTTTGTGGAATCTCACATAATATTCATAGACACTCTCTTATGGTTTCATTTTAAAGTGCTCAAACTCATCATACAGTTGTGATTCTCTGTCTTCCTTGGTTAATTCAGAACCCGAGAGAAGCATCTTGACATTATCCCAAACTGCCTTTGCTTCAGTGTTGTGATTGATCAGCTTGTAGATGCCTTTTGGAAGACCACTAAGTATGATGTTTGAAGCCCGATATCGACATCGAATCTCTTTTTCTCCTTATCATTGAGCTCATCATACGTCTTTGGTTTGTCCAATCCAAAGATCATGGTTCCATCTGCTTGTGCAGTATCAATTATGTCTCTTGTAGTCTCAACCCGATAAGGTCCTTCATCAATTGATTTGAGAATGTTGACCCCATTTTCCTTTCCAAGACAGTACAATCTATTCTTTGAGCCCAAGAGTCGTAGTCGATTCATCAAGCATTGGTGGGCAGTATCTGAACCGGCTGCTTGAACATCCCCGGCATGGAGATGATTGTAGGTACGTTGGTAGACATGTTAACAGTTACAGGATTTTAAAACTCATGATTAAACAGGAAATAGATTCTTTCACGGGTTTTACTGAATCAAGAAAACCGTATTACAAACAATAATTCAACCAAGTCGCTAAGAAACCTTGAGCCAAGTCGCTAAGCACCAAGTTGCTAAGTATTATGAAATCAAGTCGCTATAATGCCAAGTCGCTAAGACACAGTCAAGTTGCTAAAGAACAACTCGCTAAGATCCAAGTCGCTAACACTAAGTCGCTGAGAATTATGACAACAAGTCGGTAAGCACCAAGTCGCTACGAATTTTGACAGCAAGTCGCTAAGCACCAAGTCGCTAAGTCATCAAGTCGCTAAATAGCAACTCGCTAATGTCCAAGTGGCTAACACCAAGTCGCTAAGAAACTTAAGTACAAGTCGCTAACAAAATTGAAAGCAAGTCGCTACCTTCACCAAGTCGCTAGCCGTAGTGGCGAATCCACTAAGTTTACTGTTTGTCATCTTGTCTCAATAGACAAGTCGCTAGGACCAAGTCGCTACCAAAAACCAATATAACTCGCTACCATTTACTGAGGCAAGTCGCTACGATGAATATCACAACGAGAACCAAGTTGCTGCCAAGAAGAACTTCAAAAACGCATTTTTCAATCCAAAACAAGCTCAACCACAGTGATTCAAGCTTACCAAATCAAAACCCAAGCACATACAATGATTCTAAACACAAAAGTACACCCAAAATTCAAACTTTAACACTAGAAATGAACCAAATGATGCAAAAACCACTAAACTTTTTCAAACTCAAAAACCACCTAAAATCCACTAGAAATCCAAGGATATGTAAGAGATGATCTAACCTTGGCTCTTGATACCATTTGTTACATATTGGATTTCACATATACATCATAACACAAACATAAGTAGGCGTATACTATGGTTTTAGAGAGAGAAAGTTAGAGGTTTGGGAACTTTAGTGAGAGAAAGAAAAATCTTATTATGAGCTTCAACTCTCTACCTTGGGAGGTAGAGAGTATTTATAGTCTTAACACAAATCGCCACCTAACGGCCTGTGGATCAGGCATACAGTGGGTAAAGACCCGTCCGTCATCCACGGTATTACTTAACTAAATATTACTTAACATTAAATAACTACGACTACGAGCTTTCTAACGATTACAAATACTTGAGGTGACCGACACTTTAATACCTGGATTTACTAAATCCTAACACGAATTCATCGTGTTTTTATTATATCGCTAACATTCACAATTTCTTTCGTATATTTAGCTTATCACTTTCTCGTTAATTAGCAGTTGGCTTTACCATTTTATTCTGCATTTAGACCCTACATAGGTCACCAACTATAAGCGTTCTTCTTTATATGTTCCCACATGTCTCATTTATTTACTAACAACAAGCTTATTCCATTCTCATCTTTCAATACGAGTTACAATTTCAATATCATTCTATAACTTTTACTTGTCCCATCTCTAATACCATCATATTGACTACAAATTAGCCATTCACATAACAAGACCATAGGTTGGTCATTAACACAACACAAGTCATACCTCATCTTATTCAAGTCTCATTATGATTTCTATAACTAATAAACACATAATCATTTCACACCTACCGTCACTATACACGGTGAACGGATTATAATTATTTCTCACATCCTTACTATAACTTACAATTTACAAAATCATATATGTGTATTCATCAACACTACCAAAGTGTACGATGTTTTATAACTTAACACATTTAGTCTGTTATGGACTCTTGTCACATACGCCAAACCAATTCTATACATGAAAACTACACAATCATATAACATTCCTCGTTAATCTAATTACCTATACAATATGGTCCGCCATGGACCTACACAATTTACACAATAACACTATAACATATAAAACATTTTCACTTAGCACAAACGCATAATTCATTCTATAACAATCACATATATTTCCGCTTACTTAATTTCGCAACTAAGAGTGGTTTAAGATTAGGCAACCTATAGTGGAAACATGTATCACTTAAACCGAAGCTCTGATACCAATTTGTTACACCCAATTACACTATAACATCTTAATTAGTGTTTAAAACCACAATTACCCAAAACCCCCAACTTGGGTACATGAATCATAGCTCTTAAATTTACAATTAAACCCAAATAAGGATTACTCACCTTGCAAGGATCATCTCTATGACTTCCCATTAGGGATAACACTTTTAATTTATCACCAATTAATCTACAAGACCAACCCATAATTTCCCTCCATTCCTCTAAACCGACATTCATCAATAATCCAGAAGAAATGAGAAATCTGGACTTTTAATACATAAAACTTTCTTCATTTTAAAGTTATCTCAACAACGACACTTTTGGTCCCTCAAGCCAATTTCTTTCTATTTTGACCACAAGATACTTATAATAAGTTTACAATATGGCAACTAAGGTCCCTCTCATTTATATAACTATAACATAACATTTATAAATTATTAGATTGACTATCGAGTCGACTAGTCAATCCCGTCAAATCCTTAAACCATATTCATCTAGGGTAGGGCCTATTTGTATTTCGGGATACGGGTGTAACATTGTAAGTGTGTCCTAATGAGATTTATGGATGATCTCTTAGCTCTAGACTCAATAGTGCATTTTGGTTTTCTTATGCAGAGACTAGGGAGGGGTCTCCTGCTTCAATATCAACTATCTCTAGGAGAATGGTCGATAGATTACATCGGTTCCCCGTGAGAATGAAACAAGTCCTTTTAAGAGAACTTGAGTAGCTGGGAAGTTTAGTGTTGTGCGTCACTAGGTCCATGACGTCTTTTCTTCAATACCGGCGTTACCTTGGCAACCACTGGTAGCATATGTATTGAACCCGGTTTCTGCCCTAAGGTTGAATATTTGGAGGGCTATTTCTTTTCACCATTTATCTTTATATTTCTTTTTCATTCTTCAACCCCTTAAGCGCTTACCGAGACTTCATTACTAGAACCTTGTTGGATTTGTTCCAGTACTAGCTCCATCTCAGTCGACACTCTTCCCTTATTCTCACTTTTCTCCTTTTTTTTAATCATACCTAAGGACTTCTACACTAACTAGTGGATTGTCTCTGGGTAGATCTCTCCGGCTCTGGCAGGATCGTGGGAACGAATACCTAACCTTACCATCCTTATAACTCCAATAACGTAAATGCAAGGTCGGTCTTTGGTGTACTTCCACAATTGCCATTGAAAAACAAATTGAAAACCAATCAAGGTACTTGTGATAGAATATCAAAGCATTTGTATCTCAATTGTTTTTTATCTTTTCGAAATGCTTCCCCTCAACATGTACATCAGTATTTGAAATCGTTTAGCACATGTAGAGATTAAATGGGTTGGTAGAACTCACAAGTCAATGTGTTTTATGAATATTAAAGTTGTCACAATTAAAGACATTTAATTTACATTTGAATGTTGGGTTGTTAATTTCAATTTTTAATTAAAGAAATATTTTTGGACTTAATTTTTTAAGACTTCTTTATTTAGAAAGTCTCAAACTTTTTATAAAATAGTATAGATAAATAAATTTAATTTATAAACCAAATATTATATAAAAAATAACAATTTACACACATTTGTGGCTAAAAATCAAATAAGGTACAAAAGTCAACAACAACCTATGGCTTTGTCAGAAAACCAAAGGAGCCTGGTAGGTTTATTCGAATCCCTTATCTAAAAGTATAATTTAGTGTGTCATAACCAAAAACTCAAAACAAACAATTATTTTAAAAAATAATTCCAATCTTTGAATCCATAGCCCCAAACAAACGCCATGTTAGAATCAAACGAGAAGAAAATTTAATATAAGAAGGATGAGAAATAACTATAATCATACATTTGAGATGCATCAACATAATGATGTATCCCTAGTCTTTTAGATGCATCATAATATGTTTTATAGCTTAAAATTCGATGCATATAGATGCATATCATCAAGTTAGGTAAATTTTAGACTGCCTCCAACGTTGCTCAGTGAGGCACCAGGAAGCATGGGTCACGCATAAAGCATGGTTGGAAGTAGGGGTGCAGTGTCAATAGGTTGAAGAAGAAAGACTAAAAAAGTCAATAAGGGACAATAAAAATGCGATGGAGGGAGTAATTTATTAAGGCTTAGTATAGTACTCTTAAATAGTACTATTAGTTTCATTCTTAGATATTGTCGTTTTACTTACTGTATAACATTACATTAACATCTTGAATTCACAAATAACTATTTTTGTTCTTATAACTTGCTGCGTGTATATAATAACATCATGCATATGTATGTATATTTCTTGGTCTGATATGTTGTCAAACCACTACTGTAATATCCAACTTTTTCAAACTACTACTGTAATATCCAACTAGAAGCTAATAACTTTATTGAGCATGTAATATCCAACAACTACTGTAATATTAAATTTTAATACTTGTGTAGTTCACTAATTTTCAACCTAATACTATATTATAAACTTGCATTGTAGATTTATTTTTAAGAGACATCATTAAAATTATTATCGGGTAAACCCGAACCCGACTAGACCCGACCCGATATAACCCGAACCCGATAACCCGATCTCTTATCGGGTCGGGTTGCGGGTCTTATTTTCAAAAGTCAAAACCCGATTCAACCCGACCCGATTCAACCCGATAACCCGACCCGATAACACCCTTAGTTGGAAGTGTTTTTTTTGCCTCGTGAACACAAGAACCAAGAGGACGAAAGGTGAAAACTTCACATTTGGGGCATCGTGCGGCACGATTCGTGCCACTTAAATGTTTTTATTATTTGGTTTGTAAGTGTGTGTAAAATATTTAGTGAGTATTTTATTTATTTATTTATTTATTCTTTATAAAAAATTGGGTATTTTTAATAAATAAAAAAATGTGCTTAAAGGTGGAGTAGTGTGAGATTGTCGGGAGTGAAAAGTGAGATGGTGGTAAAAGAGATAAAAGAGAGAAAACTGATATGACGTTGTTGTGGAAGGTGAAGTGATATGATGGTTAATGGTAGTCGTATATATTTTTCGTGCTTTGCACGTCAAATGTGTATTGCTATTATCACTTTACATCATTTTCACTTCAAAATCACTTTCAAAAAGTAATTGAAATATATATTTTTGATTCTTCTAATTTTAGGTATAAACTTTCATCTTTATTGACTTATTGACCATATGAAATTGGAAAGAGCATGTTCTTGTTGAAACCCAGGCAGAATCAAATACACCCAACATAAAAACGCCATCTTCAAAAAACACCTCAAGAACCAATCCCACATTCTAAACAAAAATCATCAGAAATGATGAGATTATTAATCTCACACAAAAAACCATTTTCATCTCATCAATCAAGAATCTTTTCATCATCGTCAAAAACCACAAACCAAACAGTCAATGAAGTCTCAACAATCATCCTCAACAACAAAAACTGGGCCCACATCCTCAACACATCACCCATCTATTAAAAACATTAACCCAAATGTAATCCAGCTTGTTCTTCATCAAAACCAAAAACAAACTGACCCTAATCATCTTTTGCACTTCTTTAATTGGTCAGTTAACCAAATGGGTATATCTAATCTAACCCTTAAATCTTTTTTGATTCTGTTTACTGTTTTTGTTAATTCTAGTGATTTAAGGTTAGCTAGTGGTGTATTAGGGAAAATGATTGATACCCGTTATCCGGTTTCGGATATTTTGGATGAAATTGAGGTTTTTTGCGTCGAAAATGAGGGTTTAAGGTTAAAGTTTAGAGCTTTATTGTATGGGATGGTTGTTGATTGTTATAGGAATAAAGGGTTGTTAGATGAATGTGTTTGTGTTTTGTTAGGGGTTAAACGTAGGGATGATTTTCCGGATTTGAGTTGTGTTAATGTTTTGGTGACGAGTTTGGTGAGGAGTCGTAAGAAGGATTTGGTTTTTAAGGTTTTTGAGAAGATGGGCGAGTTGAAGATTGTGCCGGATGTGTTTATGTATACTAATTTGATTGGTGGTTTGTGTAAAGATGGGGATTTGAGTGGGGCGAAAAGGGTTTTTGTCGAAATGGGGGAGAATGGGTGTGATCCGAGTTTGGTGACGTATAATGTGTTGATTGGAGGGTTGTGTAAAAGTGGACTTATTGATGAGGCGTTTGAGGTTAAGAGGTCGATGGTGGAAAAGGGTTTGGTTCCTGATCGTTATACTTATACTATGTTTATAGACGGGTTGTGTAAAATGAAGAGATTGGAAGAGGCGAAGAGTGTTTTGGAAGATATGTCGAAGGTAGGTGTATTACCTGATCATGTTGCGTATAGTGCGTTGACACGGTTCATGAAACAAGGGGTGTGTAGACGAGGCTTTGAAGCTGAAAGATGAGATGTTTGGTACTGGAGTTAGGTTAAATGTTGTGACGTATAGTTCCATCATATCTGGGCTATGCAAAGCTCGGGATTTGAAGAAGCAATTGACGTTCTAACGGGCATGAAAGAGAAAGGTACTTTACCTGATGTATATTGTTATAACTCACTTATAATCGGGTCTTGTAATGATGGGATGGAAAAAGTACAGTCTGTTTTAGGTCAAATGGGGACTAATGGTGTAAAGTTTTAATGCTTTCACTTACGGAACTGTGATCGGTGCATATTGTAAGATGCAAAATGAGTCTCTTGTGATAAGTATTTTAACGATAGTTTAGTCAGAATATAATGCCAGATCGCTTTTATATTTACATCTATGATAGATGGTCACTGCAAA
>OU343220.1:292049499-292100553 GCA_910596185.1 Chrysanthemum makinoi
AGGAGCAATTTGGACTTATGAAGGGACACGCGACTTCTCAGTGGTGGCATCTTCTTTGATAGGTTAGGGCGAATTGACCAAATGTTGTCCTCTCGACTTTGACCCCTTTGAAGTAATTGGAAGTAATTAGACGTAAACATTACTAGCTAGGATGAATAACTAGGTTAGTACCACTCTCCTTTATTGATCTCAACCTAAGCCTATATTTGCTTTCTTTTATTTTCTTGTCTTTAGATTGATTAGTAATCTCAACCTCGAAACTAATTAAATTAAGTGACATAGACTTAAGTTAATTTCGATCCTCGTAGCTCTTGGGACCTGGTTTTACGAATACTACACTACACCTGACGGGTACACTGCCCGTTAGTGTATTAGGGTGAACCATAGGTATAACGAGACAATATAAATATTAAAAACTGGTCAGGTAAAACACGCATCGGGCCTCTCCATGTAAATGAAGAAATATAAATGAGTAGGCTTATGTGTTTCCGACATGGCTTGAGTAAAGGTAAAGGAGTAGAAAATGAAATTCTAAAACTAATTAGACGTCAAAAGAATTATGATAGGTGGAATAGGAGACTTGTGTCGGACCTTAGGTAAGGGTTGTTGTGTAAACTTAAGTCATAGAAAACTAAAGCCTAAGTAAACAAAATCATTGATGATGACGTGATATGTTATGGAAATGATCGTGGAGATCATAAATTGTATCAAATTAAAAAGCCAAAATGGGTTGGTAGTACGTGGTAATATATATGAAAAAGCCATAATGGTTATGGAAATTGTGAAATTTATAAGAATGTTATAGTGATAACCGTACGTTATAGTAATAGCTTGGCGTTATAGTAATATCGTTATTGAAATTATAAAAATCTTTTTGATTAAATATGGAAGTATTGGTTGAATTTGACTTAAGTAAAGTCAAAACAATATGAACGTGAGCAAGTATGTATTGTAATAGTAAAATAGTTGACTAATTAGAATAATGTGCATTGAATAAATTATGTCTCAGGTGACATAATGATGTATTAGTTATAGAAATTGATCGAAAAATATAATGCATATGGAGATTAACTATGTTATAGTGTGCCTTGAATTGCGAAATTAAGGAAATCTTCGCAATAAATTGATAAATTGATTGTTTATGTGACATGGTCCAAAATTTGAATTATGTATTAGATGGCAATAGGCGAGAGATTCGGGGACGAAATCTAAATAAGGGGTAAAATTGTTACACCCGTATCGAAATACAAATAGGCCCTACCTAGATGAATATGGTCTAAGGATTTGTGGGATTGACTAGTGACCGATAGTCAATCTAATAATTTATAAATGTTATGTTATAGTTATATAAATGAGGGGGATCTAAGTTGCCATATTGTAAACTTATTATAAGTATCTTGTGGTCAAAATAGAAATAAAGGGGCTTGAGGGACCAAAAGTGTCAAGTGTTGAGATAACTTTAAAACGAAGAAAGATTTATGTATTAAAAGTCCATATTTCTCATTTCTTTTGGATTATTGATGAATGTCGGTTTAGAGGAATGGAGGGAAATTATGGGTTAGTCTTGTAAACCAATTGGTGATAAATTAAAAGTGTTATCCCTAATGGGAAGTCATAGAGATGATCCTTGCAAGGTGAGTAATCCTTATTTGGATTTAATTGTAAATTTAATAGCTAGGGTTCATGTACCCAAGTTGGGGGTTGTGGGTAATTGTGGTTTTAAACACTAATTAAAATGTTATAGTGTAATTGGGTGTAACATACCATATGTTGTGTTTCATACATTGTGAAAAGTAAAAAAATATACATTAAGAGTCCTACGCATTATCCTTGTGGTATTGCCCGGAACATCAGTGATATTTAAAGTATTCACAATGAAGATGAAAATCCTTCTAGAGCCAACATCAAACAAGCTCTTTGTGGGTGACATGTGAGATCCTTTATGGATCAAACTTGTGACAACTGGAAAACAATGATGGGGCGATTCACATTTGAATCAACCTTGTTGCAGTAAAAGAATTGACGTATACTTTTGGGAGAACCTTTCGATGTGCTCAACAAGTTTTCTAGCACATCAACTGCGCATAAATTTTTCAAACAAAAGTATTTGTGATTGAAACTTGATTTTGCTCATAAAACTTTCGTCGTATTTTAAAAAATCTTTATTCAACAATACGCAATTGTTTTCCAAATCAAGTTTTCATCAATCAATGAATCTCAATTCGCTGATTCACTCATTCCGTGTTGTCTACTTTGAGACGCTCCGGTTTGAGAACAACTAGTTCATCTTCGAAACCTGTCAAGGAGATTCTTGAGAAATTCTACGATCGCAGTATTTATAATGAACAACGGGAACGTGTTCTTGAAACCCTAATAAACGAGTGAACAAAGACACTTTAGTGTGTTTATTCTAACGTTGTTTGCGGGAACACCCGACGGTTGCGGTGATGGCTAATGAGGCGTCAATTCATAACCATTCTCACACTACACACTCACAATCAAAGAAATCATGATAATCAAAAGACATACAACAATGCTTCCGCCTTTCGATGCAAAATATAATAATCCAGAAAAGTGTGGACATATCGGTCCGAAAGTCACAACATCACATGGAGGCGATACAACAAAGGATGACTTAGAGATTCGATGGTGATGATATCGAAGAAAGCTCAAAGATCACCAAGTCAAGGAACATTCAACTAAAGATCACTCTTGAAGTACAAAGATGCGGACTTTGAAGAATCAAATACTACGAGCTTGGAAGTCAAATACATGTAATAAAATGCTAGAATTCATAATGTATTTTATAGGGTGGCGTCCATAGGGGAGATTGTTAGGATTTAGTAAATCCATGTTAAAGACTTCGGTCACCCGGGTATGTGTTAGCATTAGAAAGTTCGTAGTCTTAAACGTTTATTAGTTAGTTAAGTAACACCGTGAAGGACGGTGATATTACCCCTTGTACACCCGATCCACAGCCATAAGAGGCGTTTATTTGTAACTATAAGCCCTCTCCCACAGGAGAGGGTTGGAGTTGGAGCTTCTCATTCTTTTAATATAATCTTACAATTTTTTCTTCACTTTCTCTCCCTAGAAGTCTTTCTAAATTCGAACCATATTTAATATTCGTGTTTTATATAACAAATCTCTTACAGTTATATTTTTGCTTTTTAAGATACGAAAACTTGTCTTAATAGTAGTTCTCAATTGTAATAGCCTAGTTTTCTTAAGACTATTGTTTAATTTTAATAAGAACAATGCTTAAGTGATTATTAATGAATTATTGATTTCTAAGGTTATTGAACTAAACTATATTACAAATGGTATAAAATAGTCATAGCGAGGACTAATGGTAGTTTGTATAACAACTCGTAAATTTCCCTACAGATTTTTTCGCGGCTATATTTTTTTTTTCTTCTTTTCTTTCGTTTCGAACTTTAAACACGACAAGTCACGGAATATTTTCAACCTCGACCTCGATAATAATTTTTTTTTACAAAATAAATATATAATAAACTTTTATATTTTATTTCTCACCGGGCCTCTTAACCCGAAACGATCAATTCATTTTATTAGGCTCACGTGTTCTACCCAATCCAACTCTTTTCTTGGGCTCTCATGTATAAAATAACCCAACCCAACTCTTGACTATTCTCTTGGGCCTAGCCCTTTTATTTCTCATCATAAACTCACCCTTTGATAAATTTGTAAAACAAATTTCACTAGTACTATGGTACTTTCTTTTCTTGTTACTATGGCTCAAGCAAAAACGAGAACCAAGCGCATCATTTTTTTTTTTATATATATATCTTGTGACACAAAAACTTAGGTAAGCAAAGGTTGATAGGTGTTTCCTATGCCTCTGTGACCAATGAAGTAAAACACCAAAACACGACTACATGAACTTTAGTATTTTTTTTTACATCATGCGTGTACAAGAAAGAGGAAACAAAGCAAATTCCACACTTGATCATTATATATATGGGTGCATGGTAAACACGAAGACAAAAACAAAATCCCAACCATGTCTTAATATATGTTGCATGGTTTGTCTTGACCAAAACAACAAACCAATCTTTTTTTTTCGTGAGCGAGACACAACCAAACTCAAACACACTTTATTTTTTTTAAACTCAAATATATCTTGGGTCAATCTTATCAAGCATTTTTCTTGTGACCCATGTGAAACAACAAAGCAAAAGCAACAAACTTGTATATTAAAACTTGGTCCCCCTGTCTTCCTCACAAACCCATTGATACATACCCACCTTCCCCAAAACTTGCGCTCCTCCCCTTTTCTTTTCTTTGTCTTCCCAGAAAATACAACACGCCATCCCTCATCACCATTTTAGTCTCTCTCTCTGTACCCTCGTCCACCATGAATGCTCCTCCAAAGTAGTAAACCTAAACTACTTTCCCCCCAGAGTTAACCTTAACCAAATATAAATCAACCCTTGGCTTTTCCATGGGAGCAAATCAACAAAAACTAAGGACCCATTGTCCTCCTTGGACCACAGAAGAAGATACCAAGGAAGCCACGTGAAGACCATGCCTATTGTATCCTTTATATACAACCTAAGGTGCATAGTAAACTCATCAACTCACACATTGAACTCACAAACCCATCTCTTGCTTTCACTCTCACCACGCCAAGTAAAAACTCAAACTCATCCTACTTTTTGTTCCTTTGTCGAGAAGAAGAAGGAAAAAGAAACAAGTTTTGGGTTCCATAAGATAAGAGCATCTTCGGGTTTAGTTTCTAGTTGGGTTTAGAGTCTTGGAAGCGTTGGTTTTCTCTTGGTTCTTGGTTTCTCTTCGAACTCGACAACCATTCCCTTTGTAAGGAATCAGGTCCCTAAACTTGTTTTGAACTTATATATCCATGGTATAAACATTTAGTTTCATTCATGTCTTATAAAGATATATTATAGGGTTGAAAATTTTAACATAATATTCATTTCCTTTACACTCTCACGCCACTCGATTTTTAACGACTCATGAAAACTAAAAAGAAACAAAATATAAGTGTTGGCTCTCGTTTGGAATGTTGGGTTGTAAAAACTCATATAAGTCGAGGCTTATTTAAGCTTATTTTGGTCTCTCCTTTTTATAAACTAGTGCTCATCCATAAGCTTAAATACTTAA
Source organism: Chrysanthemum makinoi (assembly GCA_910596185.1). Classification (NCBI taxonomy): domain Eukaryota; kingdom Viridiplantae; phylum Streptophyta; class Magnoliopsida; order Asterales; family Asteraceae; genus Chrysanthemum; species Chrysanthemum makinoi. Next base: position 292,054,645 of record OU343220.1, read on the forward strand.
TGGAACCAAAGATAACAAGCGGGTTGAGAAGATACATGCAAACAATAAAGCATGCACACGAGGCGAGAAATATAACTAAATATGATACAGTTGAAAAGCTATAAAGATAAGCGGGTTGCAAAATAAACAAGGAAGAGCTCTTGGCTCGGATGGTAGCGTCACTTGCTTTTGATCAAGAGGTGCGTGAGTTGAAACGGTATTTGCTCTTTTGATGATTTTGTTTTTGTTTGTTATTTTGCAACTATCACCAACCGGCAGTTCAGCCCTCCATTGTAACCATTTAACATTTTTCTTAATGATATTTATAAGTCTTCTAACTTACATTAATTGTTACACTTTCAACCCTCCAACTTTAACTCACTTAATATTTTTCCTTAAAAACATTTATAAGATTGTAACTTGTATAGTTTTTACAACTTTAACCTACAAGTTGAACACTTTGACACTTTTCATCCTAAACCTTTATAAGTTTAAATAACTTATATTATTGTATCACTTCTCGTTAAATAAATATGTTTAACCGTGTTTTTATTCAACGACTTCATTCCCGTAAACTATAAATATTATATTTTTCTAAATATATTATTTTCCCACAATTCCGATAAATATATATGATATATATTTTCACACCTCGAAACCTAACAAACTTAATAAATACAAGTCGATATTCAAGCCAACTTTTATACGAAAGTTTAGATACATTGTTCCATATCTATTTCAAGAGCCAATACTTACAAAATATTTTGAAATGATTTAAACATAATCTCGCCACACAAGCCCGTTAAACACAACCACTTGTAAACATTTAAATTTATTTACACTTGAGTCTTGAGTACACAAAACACAAAGCGGAGTCGCCATCTCATTCTTAGGTTCGGGTAGGAGCCCTTGCTATATCACACTTTCGATCTCTTTGTAGCTAAGGTGAGTTTATAGCCCCACTTTTACTCTTATTTACTTGCTTTATAAAACTATGGGGTGAGAAATATGCAAAACTCTTTTCGGATATGGCTGAAAACACTATTACGTGAAACAACCTTGAATCCCAACTATGCTACCGTTAGTTCCCTTTGGGGAGGCGCGATTGTTATGAATAGATCTATTGGGGATGACACCCCGTTCGAGTTTGACCGGATAGGCAAACGTCGGGGGTATATCATATCGTATTGATTGAGTGTACTGGAAATACACTTGCTGGGCTTTTATTTATCATGCTTCTAGATGCATGCACACTGTCGTAGTTTCGGTCGCATGAACTTGGTACTAGCGTAATAGCCTTTTTGCATATAGCGTCATTCACGGGGATGCTATATGTGCAACTGTGGTCCAACTTGACTTTCGAAACTTAAACCTATGAACTCACCAACCTTTGTGTTGACATTTTAGCATGTTTTCTCAGGTTTACTTATTGGCGTGGGCATTGGCAAAGGCATTCGTAGAAGACGGCATCAGAAGTGTTTCCAACATTTTAACACAACTTTTAACGGGACAACATATATTTTATGGGCTTCACTTCGCACTGAAACAATGATGTAAAACTATTTCATGAATTAATCTATATTTTTAAAATGGAATAGAATTTCCATTCTTTATCACCTTGTGTTATGATATTTGATTTAGTAGCACCCCATGACCCGAACGCTTCCGTTGTGAAATTTTGGGGGTGTTACAGATTGGTATCAGAGCCAGGTTATAGAGAATTAGGTATTTTTCAAAACCTAAACTATAACCAAATTTTACTAAAAACACTTCAAGCGCGCCACAGTGCGATGTACGCCATGCCTTGCCTCTTGTTACGATGTAGTCGTGCTATGTGTTACTGCTATATTTTAGGTTCGTATAAGCTCTCATTTGAATTAAATTAATTAGTTCTCAAAGTCATTAAGTTTCTTAATTAACTCACATTTAAACTTTAAGACTGTTCTTGTTTGATTGGGTCACGAAGTTTAAATGAGAATAATGTTGATGTAACAAACTGAATGAGATTAAGAATAATTAACAAGTGTAGAGTAGACTACGAATGCTTTATTTGTTACCTCTCTATGTTAACCTTAATATGCCCACTATTACCATATCGCACTATGCTATGCCTCTAATTGCTTATATGTTATCTCTGTATGTAACATACAACTTGTCAACTGCTCGTTATTTACTGTATGTAACATACAACTCGTCACTGCGTCTATGCTATTATGTAACATACAACTACTTGATTCTCGCACACGTATTTAAACCACCTCTGTCCTTTGTCACGATCTCTTATGGCACTCTTATGCTCTATCATTTATAACCTCATATGCACTCTGTCCTTCTGTTATGAACCCTACTATCGTACTCTTTTATGAAACCGCGTTGTATTCCGTTTAACGAATCGTTTATCTGTTCGCCTCAACGTCACCGAATCTTTCTTGAACGACTAGCCCCTTTTCCCATATCACATTTTTAGTGCAAATACTCACATCTCGTCACCATATCGACCTCGGCGATCCTCGCATCATAAACCACGAGGACGTGGTTTCTTTTAAGGGGTAGGTACTATAACAACTCGTAAATTTCCCTACAGATTTTTTCGCGGCTATATTTTTTTTTTCTTCTTTTCTTTCGTTTCGAACTTTAAACACGACAAGTCACGGAATATTTTCAACCTCGACCTCGATAATAATTTTTTTTTACAAAATAAATATATAATAAACTTTTATATTTTATTTCTCACCGGGCCTCTTAACCCGACACGATCCAATTCATTTTATTAGGCTCGCGTGTTCTACCCAATCCAACTCTTTTCTTGGGCTCTCATGTATAAAATAACCCAACCCAACTCTTGACTATTCTCTTGGGCCTAGCCCTTTTATTTCTCATCATAAACTCACCCTTTGATAAATTTGTAAAACAAATTTCACTAGTACTATGGTACTTTCTTTTCTTGTTACTATGGCTCAAGCAAAAACGAGAACCAAGCGCATCCTTTTTTTTATATATATATATCTTGTGACACAAAAACTTAGGTAAGCAAAGGTTGATAGGTGTTTCCTATGCCTCTGTGACCAATGAAGTAAAACACCAAAACACGACTACATGAACTTTAGTATTTTTTTTTACATCATGCGTGTACAAGAAAGAGGAAACAAAGCAAATTCCACACTTGATCATTATATATATGGTGCATGGTAAACAGAAGACAAAAACAATCCCAACCATGTAATATATGTTGCATGGTTTGTCTTGACCAAACAACAAACCAATATTTTTTCTTGTGAACGAGACACAACCAAACTCAAACACACTTTATTTTTTTTAAACTCAAATATATCTTGGGTCAATCTTATCAAGCATTTTTCTTGTGACCCATGAAACAACAACAAAAAGCAATAAACTTGTATATTAAAACTTGGTCCCCCTGTCTTCCTCAGCAAACCCACGTGATACATACCCACCTTCCCCAAAACTTGCGCTCCTCCCCTTTTCTTTTGCTGTCTTCCCCAGAAAACGCCTTACACTTCTGCCATCCCTCATCACCATTTTCGTCTCTCTCTCTGTACCCTACGTCCACCATGAATGCTCCTCCAAAAGTAGTAAACCCTCCAAACTACTTTCCCCCACCCCAGGAGTTAACCTTAACCAAATATAAATCAATCCTTGGCTTTTCCATGGGAGCAAATCGACAAAAACTAAGGACCCATTGTCCTCCTTGGACCACGACTGAAGAAGATACCAAGGAAGCCACGTGAAGACCATGCCTATTGTATCCTTTATATACAACCTAAGGTGCATAGTAAACTCATCAACTCACACATTGAACTCACAAACCCATCTCTTGCTTTCACTCTCACCACGCCAAGTAAAAACTCAAACTCATCCTACTTTTTTTGTTCACTGTCGAGAAGAAGAAGGAAAAAGAAACAAGTTTTGGGTTCCATAAGATAAGAGCATCTTCGGGTTTAGTTTCTAGTTGGGTTTAGAGTCTTGGAAGCGTTGGTTTTCTCTTGGTTCTTGGTTTCTCTTCGAACTCGACAACCATTCCACTGTAAGGAATCAACAGTCCCTAAACTTGTTTTGAACTTATATATCCATGGTATAAACATTTAGTTTCATTCATGTCTTATAAAGATATATTATAGGGTTGAAAATTTTAACATAATATTCATTTCCTTTTCACACTACTCACTGCCACTCGATTTTTAACGACTCATGAAAACTTAAAAGAAACAAAATATAAGTGTTGGCTCTCGTTTGGAATGTTGGGTCGTAAAAACTCATATAAGTCGAGGCTTATTTAAGCTTATTTTGGTCTCTCCTTTTTATAAACTAGTGCTCATCCATAAGCTTAAATACTTAATGGAACCAAAGATAACAAACTGGGTTGAGAAGATACATGCAAACAATAAAGCATGCACACTGAGGCAGAAATATAACTAAATATGATACAGTTGAAAAGCTATAAAGATAAGCGGGTTGCAAAATAAACAAGGAAGAGCTCTTGGCTCCGATGGTAGCGTCACTTGCTTTTGATCAAGAGGTGAGTTCGAAGCTGGGCTGCTCTTTTGATGATTTTATTTTTGTTTGTTATTTTGCAACTATCACCAACTGACAGTTTCAGCCCCTCCAATTGTAACCATTTAACATTTTTCTTAATGATATTTATAAGTCTTCTAACTTACATTAATTGTTACACTTTCAACCCTCCAACTTTAACTCACTTAATATTTTTCCTTAAAAACATTTATAAGATTGTAACTTGTATAGTTTTTACAACTTTAACCTACAAGTTGAACACTTTGACACTTTTCATCCTAAACCTTTATAAGTTTAAATAACTTATATTATTGTATCACTTCTCGTTAAATAAATATGTTTAACACGTGTTTTATTCAACGACTTCATTCCCGTAAACTATAAATATTATATTTTTCTAAATATATTATTTTCCCACAATTTCGATAAATATATATGATATATATTTTCACACCTCGAAACCTAACAAACCTAATAAATACAAGTCGATATTCGAGCCAACTTTTATCTGAAAGTTTCGTATACATTGTTCCATATCTATTCCAAGAGCCAATACTTACAAAATATTTTAAAATGATTTAAACATAATCTACGCCACACAAGCCACGTTAAACACAACCACTTGTAAACATTTAAATTTATTTACACACTTCGAGTCTTGAGTACACAAAGCGCAAACGAGTCTCGCCATCTCATTCTTAGGTTAGGGTAGGAGCACTTTATATATCACACTCGATCTCTTTGTCTGCTAAGGTGAGTTTATAGCCCCACTTTTACTCTTATTTACTTGCTTTATAAAACTATGGGGTGAGAAACATGCAAAACTCTTTTCGGATCTGAAACTGAAAACACTATTACGTGAAACAACCTTGAATCCCAACTATGCTACCGTTAGTTCCCTTTGGGGAGGCGCGATAGTTATGAATAGATCTATTGGGGATGACACCCCCCGTTCGAGTTTGACGGATAGGCAAGCGTCGGTATATCATATCGTATTGATTGAGTGTCTGGAAATACACTTCTTTGGCTTTTATTTATCATGCTTCTAGATGCATGCACACGTCGTAGTTTCGTCGCATGAACTTGGTACTAGAGTAATAGCCTTTTTGCATATAGCGTCATTCACGGGGATGCTATATGTGCAACTGTGGTCCAACTTGACTTTCGAAACTTAAACCTATGAACTCACCAACCTTTGTGTTGACACTTTTAGCATGTTTTTCTCAGGTTTACTTATTGGCGTGGGCAATGGCAAAGGCATTCGTTGAATACTGGCATCCGAAGTCTTTCTAAATTCGAACCATATTTAATATTTACTGTGTTTTATATAACAAATCTCTTACAGTTATATTTTTTGGCTTCACTTTAAGATCTGAAAACTTTGTGTCTTAATAGTAGTTCTCAATTGTAATAGCCTAGTTTTCTTAAGACTATTGTTTAATTTTAATAAGAACAATGCTTAAGTGATTATTAATGAATTATTGATTTCTAAGGTTATTGAACTAAACTATATTACAAATGGTATAAAATAGTCATAAACGAGGACTGATGGTAGTTTGGGCGAGCATCACGCCTCAAGTGACTCTCCTGTCATATCTTAATATGAAACATGCTGAAGGTATAGATAATCAACTTTTGGGATGAGGATGATCGCCTCGCCTTACCTTGTGTTGTTGCCATTTCTAAACTAAGTTGTTCACTTAAACGGAAAAAGACCATATTATTGACAAAATTATTAGTTTGAAATACATGTTATAACAAGGTGTTTCACATTTACATAACATGCGCATGTCCCTTCGATCTTCATTCCATCACTTTTAGTTTATGTTTGTCCAACAAAACATTTGAATTGCTTATGTATCATAATTTGATAATTTTATTTCGAAGCAACTTTTAAATACAACCTTTAAAGAGCATGCACTTTTAGAAAATAGATAAATCAATTCGTACCCAAAAGTGAAATTCTCTCAAGTTGATATTAATAAAATCGACAATGTCTTTTCACAAAGAGAACATGATACCAATTTGAGATGAACCTTATCGTGACACAAATCTCATTTTGGACTAAAAGGGTGTTTGATTTGGCTTATATAGCCAGCTTATGACTTATTTGATTTTGCTTTTATGCTTTATAAGCTTATTTTTTTGTGATTTATTTTGAATTTTCTTGGCTTATATAATTTTTTTATAGTATAATAAGCTTGTATAAGCTGTAAAGTTTCAAAATAAACAACAAAAAATATGTTTATCAAACATAAAACACCTTATGAGGCCGTTTGGTTTGTTGATAGAAATCACAATGGGTATCGGATTTGGTATGTGGTAGAATGAAAATGGATATGAAAAATTGTATCATTACGATTGTTTATGTTTGTTTGATAAAATATGGTATGAAAAGTGTATAGATATTTGAATTTTGTAGTGAAAAAAGAAGGGCCCGCGCGAATGGATTTGAAAGACACCAAATTGATGTGTAATGAATCAATGAATATGATATATTTATTTCATTACCGACCCACAAAACAAACACCTTTAATCACTTTCATAATAATAGTGTTATTCCCCAAACGCACCTAAAAAGAATGTTATCCCAAGAATTTTGTAAACCATGACATATGATAGAGAAGGACAAAAAACGTGGAGATTACAAAGGCTCAAGAGGCTAGGGTTAGGAAATAAGTAAAAAAATACTGTAACAGGAAAAAGGTCAAGTGGGGTGTGCATTGGCTAGTTGAAGGTGCACCGTATCACCCCATACACTGGCGGCTATATCCACCTAATCACCTTCTTCATCTCTTCACCCAAAAACCCTTCCTCACCAAACCCCATTATTTTTCTTTCACATCTGGCCCTGAAATCTAACTGTCATTGTTAACTACGGTAAAGCATTCACCACTTCAGTCTTGTGTTATTTTGTATTAATCTTTTGAAATGAAGCTGTTTGACTTAATCTTGATTCATTTTTTATTTGCATAATGTATATCTGTCTGTGTTTCATGCTTTTATTTGGACAAAGATGCCAACTTTGTAATTTTTCTTTCTAGATAAAGTAAACCCCCCCTTTTTTTTTTGAATTTCTTGAAGAAAAAGAAACTACTTTTTTTTTTTTTTTTTCCCTTTTCTTTTCTTTTTCTTTTTGTGGTTTGATTGTTTAATGCAAGTAAGGTAGAAGACAAGTTTGTATTTTGATTAGTGGTGAACTGAAATGTGACTTTGTAAACTCCGAAATAGTAAAAAATGATACCTCATTGATGTTGAAAATTCATATTATTGCTTTGCAAATTTGAAACTGTTAATTGGTTTTCTTGTCTCAAGTCACGCTCTTGGTTATATTGGATGACATGAGCTATAAAAATGTTCATTGACACTTTTCTGTTTATGGGCTAATTTGATTTACAAGTTGAGTTGGCTATACATGCTGTTTATTGCAAACGAATAAGTTGATGCTTTGAACTCTGCTTGTGGTGTAAATGTATGCTTATTTTACTTCAATCTGATAAGTTGCTCCTCAGTTTCTGATTATGTTGAACAAAGGTGAATCTGTTGTAGATGCATTTAAGTGACTGTGTGAGTTTTATCGAGATCATGGAAATCTTTTTGGCTTAGTAATACAATTGTATTAGCTACTATTGTCTTCTTTTCATAAAAATACATGTAATGTACATGCTTGTTTGTGAAATATAATAATATATTAACTTTATTCTGCGACGTATCTTAAAGTTGTATCAGTAATTGTTTTGGTTGTGTGCAGCTATGGCTGGGGCTTTAATTCATGCTGCCTGCTTCGCTTCTGTTGACCGTGAAAGGAAGCTTCAGACAAATGGAACCGGAAAATCAAAAAGAGCAGTTAAAATGATGTGTAATTCATACGCGCCGCCCATGAGGATGAGGGTCTTTTCAGGGATAAGAGGGTCCAATGCTTTGGACAACATCATGAGAAAGGGCACAGATTTTCATTCTAAAGTTGCTATAGCAACTTCTGTTAGACGAAAACGGGTGAGCCGAGTTGTACCAAAGGCTATGTTTGAGCGGTTTACCGAAAAGGCTATAAAGGTTATTATGCTCGCTCAAGAGGAGGCGCGTCGTCTGGGTCACAATTTTGTTGGCACAGAGCAGATATTATTGGGTCTTATTGGTGAAGGAACTGGTATTGCCGCCAAGGTTTTGAAGTCAATGGGAATTAACTTGAAAGATGCACGTGTGGAGGTCGAGAAAATCATTGGTAGGGGTAGTGGATTTGTTGCTGTTGAGATTCCATTTACTCCTCGAGCTAAACGTGTTTTGGAACTCTCATTGGAGGAAGCACGCCAACTTGGTATCCTTTTTTTCCTTTTAAATTATTGTAGTTTCATTATATCTAGTTAGTTATGCTAAATTGCAAATTATGTGTAGGTCACAACTATATTGGATCAGAGCACTTGTTACTTGGTTTGCTTCGAGAGGGTGAAGGTGTTGCAGCTCGTGTTCTTGAGAATTTGGGAGCTGACCCTAGCAACATTCGCACTCAGGTAAGCCTATTATATCTCTTTCAAATGTCATAATAAAAAATAACTCACTATTTTATGCTGAAGTGTCTTGCTGATTATCTATGGTAATGAGTAGGTTATTCGAATGGTTGGTGAGAGTGCCGAAGCTGTGGGTGCTGGTGTTGGAGGTGGTACCTCTGGCAGCAAGATGCCAACACTGGAGGAATATGGAACGAACTTGACAAAGCTAGCAGAGGAGGTAGTTTGCAGGATAATTATTTTTTTGGTTTGGTTTTACAGTTTTACCTTTTTATTTAAATATTGGTTCTAAAAGCAGGCTTTCATGTTTACAGGGCAAGCTCGATCCTGTTGTTGGAAGGCAGCCACAAATCGAACGGGTCACCCAGATTTTGGGGCCGAACAAAAATAACCCATGCCTCATTGGAGAGCCTGGTGTTGGAAAGACTGCCATTGCAGAAGGCCTTGCCCAAAGAATTGCAAATGGTGATGTTCCTGAAACCATTGAGGGGAAAAAGGTGAGTCTGACTGTGTGTTTCGGTGCGTTTTAAAAGTGCTTGTGTGATACTGAATAATCAGAATCAAAAAGTTTAGCTCTAAAATTGATAATTGTCGCTAAAATAATCCGATAATCCTAATTAGAATCACTTTATCCAAATTACAACTGAGGATTGGCACTTCTTATATGCATGCAATCAGTTTCGTAATGCAACTCCAAACTTATTGTCTTTTACAATATATTCAGGTGATTACACTAGACATGGGTCTTCTTGTTGCCGGTACAAAATACCGTGGGGAGTTTGAAGAAAGGTTAAAGAAGTTGATGGAAGAAATTAAACAGGCTGATGATATAATTCTGTTTATCGATGAGGTTCACACACTCATCGGAGCTGGAGCAGCTGAAGGAGCTATTGATGCTGCTAACATATTGAAGCCAGCTCTTGCTAGAGGAGAATTGCAGGTAAATTAACAATATAACAATTTATGTCTTTGTGTTTCGTTAATTTCATCGGTATCTTTCACCATGGTATATTGTTATTATGAATGGATATGTGGTTGGTTTATCACTTTATTGTACACGAATATATTGCAACTTTTCAAAGCAAGGTTGACGAATTTTCTATTCATATGTGACAGTGTATTGGGGCTACAACACTTGATGAATACCGAAAGCATATCGAGAAAGATCCAGCGTTGGAGAGACGATTTCAGCCCGTTAAGGTACCTGAGCCCTCTGTTGAGGAAACAATACAGATCTTGAAAGGACTTAGAGAGCGGTATGAAATTCATCACAAGCTTCGTTACACTGATGATGCTGTAGTTGCTGCAGCAGAATTGTCTCACCAATATATAAGGTATCTACATTTTGGAGATTAATCATATTCGTGTCTTCGTATCTTACAATTTAAAAAGCATCACAAAGACAAAATGCGAAGTTCATACAACGTGTTAAAATGTTAACTGTGTTTGTGCAGTCTTTTGTTTAACTTTATCGATTGTGTTTGTATATTGCAGTGACCGATTTCTTCCTGATAAGGCAATTGATTTGATTGACGAAGCTGGATCTCGTGTTCGACTTCGCCATGCACAGGTATATGCATTTTTTCATTGTCCACTGGTTCCTTTCATTGTTTGTAGCCAGAGGTGGCAAAATTGGTTGGTTGGCTTGGTTGGGTAATCGTTTAAAAGGGTAACATTTATACCAGTTGGGTTGACGTGAAACACGTGTCTTCGGAGCTTATCTGAAAATGATCTAATTTTTGTTAATGATTTTCTAATAGTTTTAATAAAATGATTTAGGAGGCTTTATGCATAAAGAATGTACTTTGGGTTTTCAACCCATCTGACCATTTTTGTGTTTAGCTATTTTATAACTTTGCCAATTTGACCCATAGGGATGATGTAATAACTTGAACCGACCCTTTCATAAGTAAATGGGCAAAGGTTGTCATCTTTTATTTGTAACTGATTTATGCCTCGGCTAACTGGGTGAAATTTTGGTTCATTGCATAGCTACCTGAGGAAGCCAGAGAGCTTGAGAAAGAGCTTAGACAGATTACAAAGGAGAAGAACGAAGCTGTTCGTGGCCAGGACTTCGAAAAGGTAATTCTTTTCTTCATGCTTATTCTTTCCTCGTGTTTTAGTAATGAGGTGTCACATTATTTGAAGTTCATTAAGCAATTCATATATAAAAGATATAAACCTTACACGAGTCTTTTACATTATACAGAAATAAAAGTACAAGATAGACTTTAAGGTTTATCCTTTAGGTTTTGGAATGTTGTCATTGCTTTTTTATACAAAAACATTTTTTGATCTTATGCTATGATTTGACTTTTGATGGGCGTCTTCTTATATATTATGTTTCCTATATCTCGTAAACATTGCAATCTTTTGCTTATAAAATACCTTTTAATGAAAATAAAGCAGTGGACTTTGTAACCTTTCGTATTAACTTGCTGTCTTCTTTCAACAGGCCGGAGAGCTAAGAGATAGAGAAATGGATCTCAAGACTCAGATATCAGCTGTAATTGATAAAAGCAAGGAGATGAGTAAAGCAGAGAGTGAGGCAGGCGATGAGGGTCCCACCGTGACAGAAGCTGACATTCAACATATCGTATCAACATGGACCGGAATACCTGTAGAGAAAGTATCGAGTGATGAATCAGAACGCCTTCTCAAAATGGAAGACACCCTTCATACACGAATCATCGGTCAAGATGAAGCTGTCAAAGCCATAAGCCGTGCCATTCGTCGTGCCCGTGTCGGTCTCAAAAACCCCAACCGTCCCATAGCTAGTTTCATCTTTTCTGGACCCACCGGTGTTGGGAAATCCGAACTTGCAAAATCACTAGCCTCATACTACTTCGGCTCAGAAGAAGCCATGATCCGTCTGGACATGAGTGAGTTCATGGAAAGACATACAGTCTCGAAACTCATCGGTTCACCACCCGGTTATGTTGGCTACACCGAAGGTGGTCAGCTAACGGAGGCAGTGCGTCGCCGCCCTTACACCGTGGTCCTATTCGATGAAATCGAGAAGGCTCACCCTGATGTCTTTAACATGATGCTTCAGATTCTTGAAGATGGGAGGTTGACTGACAGCAAAGGACGAACAGTTGACTTCAAGAACACTCTTTTGATCATGACATCCAACATAGGAAGCAGTGTGATTGAAAAGGGTGGAAGGAGAATAGGTTTTGACCTCGATTATGATGAGAAAGATAGCAGTTACAACAGAATCAAAAGCTTAGTTACAGAAGAACTCAAACAGTATTTCAGGCCTGAATTCTTGAACAGATTGGATGAGATGATAGTTTTTAGACAGTTGACCAAGTTGGAAGTCAAGGAAATAGCTGACATAATGTTGAAGGAAGTATTCGAGAGGCTGAAGGGTAAAGAAATAGAACTTCAGGTGACTGAAAGATTTAGGGATAGAGTTGTGGAAGAAGGTTATAATCCTAGTTATGGTGCAAGGCCCCTAAGAAGAGCTATTATGAGGCTTTTGGAAGATAGCATGGCGGAAAAGATGCTTGCACGTGAGATCAAGGAGGGTGATTCGGTCATTGTAGATGTTGATGCAGATGGTAATGTGACTGTTCTGAACGGTAGTGGTGGAGCTCCACCAGAGGTCTTACCTGAACCACTTGCAGTGTAGATGAGTCCTTTTCTGATATTTTAAGCGTTCTCAGGTGATTGGCTCCAAGAGTTTCTTAGCTGTGTTTTATCGTTAGACTTGTGAACTGCGGAATTTATCTTTTCTTGTTTTTTATTTTATTTATTAAGCAGATTAGTTAGGTTTACATTCCAAGGCTTGTATATATTACAGGACCAACTAAATGTGCAAGATTTTGTAATGTTGGAATAATTGAATTTTGGTTCGATATTCTTGTTTTGTTTCTTTGATTCATAAATTAGTCATTCAACCTGTTTACTTCATCGGTCTGGCACTCTGGCTGGGTTGTATTAAAACATGTTACGTCGCCAATCTTGTTAAACATTTGATAAAGGAGTCCATGATAATGAGTTTTGCAGGTGTATGTATTATAGTTTGTTTATCCATTAATTACGTGCCACTGTGGGTAGCAAAATAAGTTCTTATAAGTAAGAATCTGCCCAGTCTGAAATTTGGTTTCATCTCTAGCTATATAGTAGTGATGGCAAAACGGACAAGCTGGGTATGGGTCAAAATGAGCGAGGCAAGGTTGATATGAAAACATTTTCTGAACTTCTACAAATAATGTTTCGATGGTATTATTACAATAACAGACTTTTATTTATTTATTTATTTATTTATTTATTTATTTAATAATACGTTGATCTATGAGATTTCAGCTTACATGTAATTATACATACAACAATTAGACGTTTCATCAATCAATCGTATGAGGTTGTCTCGGTGAAATGTTGAGTGCCTCGAGAACTTTTTGTATCTCCATTGTCATGGCACTGTCTACACTCCCTGATGACAACTTCTTATGTGCTTTCTGTAAGTGAAGCTTCAATGAGCTACTGCTTAAACCCGCGTTCTTCCCACAAATTGGGCAGACTTTCATTGACGGCTTCTTCTGCTGCCATTCCATTGAAACCTTTCCATGCAACTTCCTGTCTAATTCCAGAAGTGCCGTTGCAAACCCGTCATTGGGTTGAGCTCGCCTGTGAACTCTCCTTAGGGTATTCCATGCTTTCTGTAATGTGTAGTTCCTTGACAAGAAGACAAAATAACTGTAGTTTAGATAACGACAATATAATGTATCTCCTTTTGCAGTTTTTAAACATTCGATTGAATGGTGAGTTTGGACTCGATAAATTTGTCAGATTTTATTGGAGTATAGAAGTTAAAAGTGAACCCACATTGATTATCTGTGTGTAGACAATACAAGTCTTCGATTCAAGTTCTTAACTATGTCGTCTAATAATAATTAATCGAAGTGGTATTGATAATACTCTTAATTACTTACTTCCTCATCATTAAGTAAGCAAGAACAACCGTTGCACTCCTGCTTCTCCCTTCAAAGCAATGAACAAGAACCTTCCCATCTTTCTGCACAACAGCATCAATAAATTGATGCGCTTCTTCAAAAATCTCACTGATGTTTGAGTCTTCTTCATCACCAATCTGTTCATCATGACACGTTATGATTGAAGATTACAACAAAAAGGGTGGCACTTTCAACCTATTTATTTCTGATGGGTGCGGGTTAAGTATGATTTCTAACGGGTCAATCATGGTATCTAGAAAATAATAGATGAAAAGAAACAAGTCGAATGGGTCAAAAGTCAACCAAATTATATTTTTAACGTAAAAGACCTCTGACCTCTTAAATTATATTTAAATCCATTATTATTAAAATAATATACTTCTTGCTATCATATTTGACACACTAAATGTGTATAAAAAGTTCAGAAATTTGGGCTACCAAACCAAACTTACCCGTTTTGACCTCAGACCCAACCTGCCCGACCCATGCATTGTTGCCAAGGCTAGAAAATCTTATAATAATATATAAGAAAAAGATTTATCACTTACGGAAAAGTTTTGATACTCAAATAAGTCTCGGCGTTGAGAATCAGACTGGCCAATTTCATTAGAGCACAAGCACAATATATGTGTAATCCCTATATGTTGTAGTGTGTAAACAGATCTTGCAGCTAGCGCCCCTCCGATGAATAGGAAACTCGTAACTGAAGAAGGTTTTTCTGTGTTTCCAGCATCGGATATTAAAGATATCCTCTCAAGGACATGCTCAAGCCTTAGCTGTAAGTTAAAGAAGGATATATTACTAATTAACTATACAAACCAAAGCTTGCTAACAAGATAACTGTTCTGATTGTTTTGAATATTTACCTTCAATTCTAAAGCATCAACAACAGCATTGCTCTCATTGCCCTCGAAAAACCCTGAATTGAAATTATTCTCTTGGCACAGCTTTACTGCTTCATTTTTTAGCAATTCGTTCCATTGCTCTAGTTCTTTGTTTAGTTCAGCATCCACCTAAGAAGATCAGCACATGATTATATTCACTGATTCTGCTAAACATTTTTTACAATGGGTCATACTGTTTAGCTAAAAGGGACCGGTTTAAAGTCGTCCAAAGTGTAGCTTGAGTGCTTACGTCATCCTAAATTATTTAAAAAAAAAAAAAAAAAAAAAACATATCGTTATTGTAATAACATAGTTTTTCTAACAAAAATTCAATCATCAACTATTCATATACAAACAGACCAAAAAATGTGTACATGTCAACCAACCCGACCTAGAGTAGTATATCAAGTATTGACCCTTATAAAAAGCAAATCCTTAATTTATTGAAAAAGAGTGTTACCTTGGCATATTTATGGAAGTCACGCAGTCTTGAGGTCATGCGTGTGGTAGCAGACCCCTTATGTGATTTTCCATGTGAAGAATCACGTGACATCGGTGAAATTGAGTCTAAATTCTCTTTGCACCCTGAAGATGATGCTTTTGGAGCTGTTTTCTGTAACTCTGTATCATTTGAGTCGGATTCCTTACCTTGTGGGGAAACACAAGGAGCAGAATGAGACTGGGACTCGATTACCATTAAATCTTCTCTATCAGAATCCCCACTTGAATTTTTATCTATAATATTCATAAAACCTTTTAAAAGACTATCCAACTTTTGGTGAAGTGTAAGAAGAAATATATGAAAACCCTGCAAATCCATGAGGGCTGCACGGAACCCACTCCTGAATTCATGAACCACCAAGTTCATGTCTTTGATAAAAGACAAATTACTAGAAGTTTCAACAGCTTCTGGAGGAACTCCAAGTTTCCCAACAGTTATCTCGTGTAAAAGATTTGATGCATACTCAGGACTGTTGATAAGGAGTTCAACGAGTTTAGGATAACTTTCTTGATCATGTGCACGTTTGCCGGCTGGCGGTTTTCTAGGGACACCGGAGTCAATAGCCACAATATCAAAATCGGTTATTATTGGATCAATTGTAACTTGTCTTTTAAGGGCTTTTTCAATAGATAATGGAGACTGTATAGGATCAGAAAGATCAGAGCTTTTTGTTGCTAGATTTGAATCATCGGTGCTCATTCTGCTATCGACTGAAGTAGATCTTCTATCTTTTTGAAGTGCCCGTATTACCCTTGGTCTATATCTCTTAATAGCAGAATCAAAGGCTTCTTCTAATGCATCCCGATTTGCAGATGCCATTTTGTCTGCTAATAATAAGTTTGCAGAATTGCCACGCCATTGGAGATAACGACATGGAAGACGGTCTTCATTTCTGATGACAAGATCCAACATCAGGATTCTGCCAAGGGCAGCAGCTGTCTTTTCTGCAGCCTTTTGGGTCTTAAAAGCACTCGAGTTTTCCAGTAAGGGAGATCCATGTACGTAACTGCAGAAGCGAGTCATCTTCTATTATCAATCTATGACCAAATCACCCTAAACATGCATATAACAATAAATAGAATACTCGGGGGCGTTTGGTATTGCATCTTGAATATGATAATGCCGTATGATAGCATGATTCAGATAATCAACTACGTATACCAAAACCAGCTGTAGGAGATAGTGTTGCATGTGCTTTTATTATTTAGAAGTAGTGAATAGCAGTTATTTAGGGATTCACATGAAAATGTGAAAACTAAAATCAGAAGCAGTTTCGTACCAGCTACTCCTAAACTGATTTCCAAAACTGATTATTTGACTGTAAAATATAAGAATTAGTTCCACTATACCCCAACACCAGAACGGCCAGAACCTATTATCTGTGACCGAGAATGCAATAATCAATAAATAAAAAAAAAAACTGTAAAATGCAACGTAGGTAAAATGTACTTCATCAGATAAAGGCATCGGCTCAGCTCAAGAGCTTCTAGAAGTTCCGAGCATGTCACTTCACCAACTTCATCTGCTTCAGAAACTGCTGCCTCTCTTGCTTTTTCTGCAGCTTCCTTGATCTTTAACCACTCAGGACTACAGTTGTGAATGACTCTAGCCTGAAAAAGTTATAAATGGCGTAAGAAGTTGAGACGTTTACAGAGATGGTAAATCACGTAAAAAAGGAAGTCTGAAGGTATAATAACATGTGGACTTCTGACACCAAGCCATTTGGCAAATTCGTAGCCAAGCCGCTCTGATTGTGTAGCCATTCTAGAAGATGCTATTTTGATAACTGCAGCTGCTTCCTTGGGGAGAAATTCGCCACTTTCCTTATGGTTGAATAGTGCGAAAAACACAACCCCCCCTGAATTCACCGTCACCTGAATAGAGTGTATTTAAATGTTATTATCATGCATCCTTCACTATTCAAGTATTTTAACAAGTTTGATATAGCTAAGCCTGACTCGGAAGAAATTTTTACCCTGCAAAGATTCTAGTGTTTTCACTTTAAATAAATGTTTAAAAGGAAACATTCAATCAGTAGGACTAGTTAAGAAATGTGCCACTGCCATCTGACTGAAAGAACTCTTAGAAGGAACTTGGGACATTAACTCCGGAAAAAAGAAGTGTGGAATGAGCTTATGAAAAATGCATATCTTTACAAGATGTTCCCATGTCAGATGAAATATCCTTTAGATGCTAACTTCCAATCTCAGATGAAATACAGTAAAAACAAAACTCCTACCTCTAAAGCTTTAGTAACATCCTCGGGATGTTCATCGCTGCTACTATGTTCAGTGTGGTGAAGTGAAGAAAGCATTTCCCAAGAGAAGGAGCTTGACTCGATATTCAACATTGCGGCCTTACCAAGTCTTTCCCACAAACTAATCTCTGAAACTTGCTCAAATGTAGGATAGGTTTTTGATGTCAAGCTTAAATCCTCTGCACTGAATAGTAATCACCACAATTACAGATCGATCAAGAGATAAACTTTCCAATTACATGAAACAAGAAACCTCCACCCTTTGTAGAGCATATGACAGATACACAAGTACATAATGTAAAACACCGTGTCTCTAATGAAAGCATACTGGTGCAACACCAAAAACCCAAACCGTGAAACCAGTGGTCTAACTAATTCAGGTATGGGATTTCTAAACCTAGAAGTTTCAGATTCCAGTTATATATGGTCATAGAAATTAAACCAATTACCAGAATTCAGGTGAGACTTAACTACAAGCCAGACTAACATGGAAAAGTCAAAATCCCGTATCCATCTGTAACACCTATTAATTCCATCGACTCCAAACCGTAAAGTACCAACCAACAAACTAATCAGACTCACAAAAATAGGTACGCATCAAGACTTTATATACATAACAAAAGACACTACCACCCTTTGTTAAATCATATGACAGATACATAACCACTTGAATTCATATACCGTTTCATCCACAAAAACCAAAATCGTTCAACCAATGGACTAAGTATTACAATTGCTAGTCATAGAAGAATTTTCAGATTATTGCATGACTACTGTGGTGAATTAGATCCAATTTTACGACCACGCCGAGTTAAGTGAGAAACTTATTAAACTAACAGATATAGAAACCAAACTACCTATTCATCTATAACATCAATTCCAAGCGGTAAAGTACCAACCAATCAATGATTCAAACACACGAAAAATGCAAAATGACCTTATAAGCATACTATCGAGTCGACGATGAGGGAAACCAGACGACTTATACTTTCCACTCCGTTTCCTAACTAACTCCAACCATTGAGTAAACCGAAAAGCAGGTCCTGCCGCAATATCACCTAACATATACAACACCTGCACCAACCAACCAAACATCATTTCATCACCAATTCACATACATTTCCAAACACTCAATATCTACATTACTAGGGCACATATTACAAAAACAATACAAATACGATCAAACGAAGTAAGAAAACGAAACTGCACACATTCTACTTCTCATAGTTTCCGATAATAAGGTATATATACATTACTAAGTCACGTCATTTAGGGCACATATACAATAGCAAAAATACAATCACAAAAAACGGACCACAACAGTAAGACAGTATGAAGTAAGAAAACAAAACCGCACACATTCTAAGTTAGCAATTTTCGCACCAAACTAAAAACGCACAATGTTTCACATTGTTTTCGATAATAATGTATATATACATTATCATTCACATCATTTAGGGCTCACATTCATAGATCTATTTACATTCACAAAATGAACCACAAGAGTAAAACGATACAAAAGCGACTAAACGAAGTAAAAAAACAAAACCACACGTGTTCTAAGTTAACGATTTTCACACCTAACTAAAAAAGCACAATATTTTACATACTTTTCGATAATAACGTATATTAGGGCACACATTCATAACTCTATTTACATTCGCAAAAAAAGCAGCAATGTAAAACGATAGAGAATACGAACACGAGAGGCGACGGTGAGGGGCAGAGGAGCATCAGTATCATCAGATCCGTAATCAAACTTATCTTCTTCATCTTTCTGCATAATATCAATATTTATATACAAAATTAAATGAAAATGTGTGTTTGTTTAATTATATAAAAATAAAAAAAGAAGTTGAAATGATTGATACAAACCTGAAGAGAAAGTGCATAAAGGTCATCTTTTGATTCACTGCTTGTCATTATTATTTGATTTGTTGTAAAGTTTTTTTATAAATTATTTTTTATAAAAAAAGTTTTGTTTGGATCGCCGGAGACGGTTGCTGTCGGTTTATTTCCGTTAAAGCGCGGATTGATGGTTTTTCGAGTTGATGACATTTACACCCTTGTGTTTTGGAATCTGGTAAGAAGGGTCCCTAGTGATACTTTTTTTAACATTTTGGTCCTTAAACTAAATTCAACCTTTGACAACCGTTTTTTTTTTTTTTTTGAACGACAATTAATTATCTCGCATGTTCTAAGCAAGACCCGAGCCACAACAATTTAGTTGGGGAGAATTCTCACACACGTGGTACCATTGAGATACAAGCCTTTTGGTAACTTTTGATAACCGTTAATTAAGTTAACTAGAGTGAACGTGTGCTAAATGAATAACGGTTCTTTTAAGAGTGTTATTATTTGCAATGACTGAACCCTACATGTCCTAAGCAGTAATTGAATCCACAATAATTTAGTTGGGGAGCATTTTCACACATGTGGTACCAATGAGATACAAGCCTTTTTGGTAATGTTTGACAACCGTTAATTAAGTTAACAAACGCCTCATTTTGAAAGGTTACTGGCATGCACGTGCGATAAATGAAAAACGGTTCTTTTAAGGGTGTTATTACATGCAATGACTGAACCCTACATGCAACTATAGTTGATACATGAATTCGATGTTGAGTATGACTTCAAATCATGAATAAAAACAACACTTTTGCACAGGGTATGAGAGATTTATGGAAGCAGTCTCTTTACCCTCGGGTTGGGGAATGATTATCTACATCTCACCTCTCCCATACCTCACTCTGCCGGATTGGGTAGTGTTGTTGTATGAGAGATTTACGGCATAGACATTAACATTCTTACAAAAAGATAAAGAGAATTTTTTCATATAAACATTCTGCAAGAATAAAAAGACCTTGATCATTATAATTAGTGTGGGTGTGGTGCTTTATATGCATGATATAGTCAAATGTCTCTTTTCGCTAAATTATTACAACAAAGGCATGTTTAGTGGTATCACGTCAACCACTAACGGATCAAGCAATAGTTTGTAGTATAATATCTTAATATGGACCATATATAGCGGAATAATTGGTGTATGTATCTTGCTGAGTGAAAAACTAATCATGCAGAAAAGCTTATTTTCATTTTTGTTTGCACACGCGAAGATGAAATGAAAGAAGCGCGTTTGTTTTTTCTCTTATGTCTGCAGTCCATAAGAGGAAATGAAAGAAATGCATTTGTCTTTTCTCTTATGTCTGCAATTGGGAAGCTGAAATGAAAGAATTGTGTTTGTTTATTTTTATACATAAGAAGCAAAAATGACTTTTTTCCTTTTTAATTTTTAGAGATTTTTTTTTTCTGATTATCACCTGTTATATCTTTAAGATTGTAGATCTAACTCTTTTTTTTCGCAAACATGATTTCGTAAACGAGACAAAAAACATCTGAAAAAACAAACGTAACTTAGGTGACTAGGTGGAAACTCTAGCTACTTCAGGATTACATTTGAAATATTCCCTTAGTTTGAGGTAGTCAAGTGTAAATTATGTTTCATTTGAAAAGTAGTTATCGCGAACAATAACGTTACTCGTACGTACACTCGCTCTTTAACGTTGCAAATTGATAGATCTATTTTCTCTGTCTTACGATTCTTTGTACTTAATTTTTCATAAATACGATATTTTCTTAACAAACATGCAAACCAACGTTATAAAAAACAAGAACCAAAAGATTCAATCTACATGTACTAACATTCAAGCAATCTTGCAAATGTTCATTCATTTCCACAACATTTCCAACCCAAAAATATGAAAAAGAAAGGGACTCAATTACAGATTACCATAACCATGACAAAATTTACTTACAATGCCCAAACCAGATTATATTTCATTTTATTTTCAAACTGTCAAAACGTTTCTGGTAACGCGTTCCCTTTTATAAATGACCGAAACAACACTAGAGATCTCTCTGGCTGTGAGAATGGTGCTTCGTGTGATGCACCTCTTACAGTTGCAAACGATAATACATTCCCGTACACTTGAGTCCATCCTCCAACCTGAATTAACGCACATTCAACGAGTCAAATAAATGGATATGAGTATGAACATTCTTATGACATGATTTATCTTCTCACCCAATAAACGTGTTATTTTTTACAAGTTTTTAACTGTGAACAACTTTAAAAAAGGAGCCGAAAGAGCTAGTACATTACCTGTTGTCCCTCAAACCAAACTCGGTATGGTACAGTTGTTTTGAGTCCCAATTGTGTAGCAAGTCGATTGACCAAAGCTCGGCTACCCATTAAAGGAATCACGGAATCTTGATCACCACTATATTTATAATAGACTTCAGTGAGTATGCAATATATTAGATAAAATATGAATGGTTTAAAGATTCAATTTGGATAGTAATAGATTTGAATTTGGAAGTCAAATGCATCTAGGGGATAATCAAGATTGAGGACTATAGTATTTTGTGTACCTATAAACAAGAACACGGACTCCTTCCTTGATGAGTGATCCCACAATGTCGATTGTGGGTATCTCGATGTTGAGCAGTTCATAATCTAGGATGCTGATTACAGGTTAAAAACAAAGAAATATCGCATGAGATCAATCAAACTATAGTTATTCATCCTGAAATGATAAGGCAAGTTCGTGAATGAAGACTTACTTGCTACAAACTTCCCACTTCCGGACTCCAACCAAACGTGCATGCATGGCTCTACGGACATCACGCCTGTTAAGATAATTAACCGTTTCGTCTTCCACACAAACATCAACCCTCTCGGTTACTTGCTGCAATAAATTGTAGGTAATATGTTTAAGCAAAATAACTTCGAAATCTATTAGGTAATTTGCTCGTGTGCAATTTAAAATTTTTGGTCCTAAATTGTTTTATGCAAAATACGAACCTGAGGAGTAATGATCTTCGATTGGGAAAGAACTGATGGAATACAAACGTCAAGAGTAACGTCATATTTGTCCACAAATCTACTGGTTTCCTTGCTTACTAGAGTATAAACTTTTGAACATATGGGTGAAACAGCATCTCTATAATATTCACTCACATAGCGCGAATAGTTGCATGCAGAGGTAAACAATTTGTATGTGGAATCTGATATAAGACCATGCGACCAAAAGAACTCAGCTCTCGAATTTAGATCAGTAGCATACTCCAAAACTGGATTTCCTAGCTGCATTTTGGCATGAACACGGTAATTATTAATAAATGCATTAGGATGAGCACATCAGCACACCATACTTCGTATGATTTTAAAATTTTCGGTTATATTTTGTTTGTCGAAAAAACAATGGTTCCTGTGAAGTGTAGCGTTTGTGTTACGAATATGGCAATTTGACTTTCCAAAGTCAAATCAACATGAATTTATCAGTTTAACCACAACTTTTTCACCATTAAGTAGTACAGTATTTGTAACCCAACTTTATTAGACTGATTAACTTAGTCAAAGTAAGTTCAAGGTTAGGTTGATCAAAAAAGTCAAAATTTACATCTTTTACTGAACTATTTGAGATGGAACAATGAAATACAAGAATTAGGTTTCACAATGTAACACTTACAGCAATTCCTTTTAAGTTGAAAATCTTGTGTTTTTTGTTGAACTGAACCATGAGTTCTGCTAGTTGTGGTATATAGTGACCTGGTACAAGCAACCCAAAAAGACATTAAATATGATTCTAACATAATTAAAATTTTCAAGAAACATAAAGCCAAAAAATGTATGATTACCTGCATAACTTTCTCCTGTTATGAAAAGATCCCTCTGCTGATATTGAGGGAATTTCAAGAACCATTTGTGCAAGAACACAAGATTATCCTTGGCTATAAAATTTGTAAAACAAACAGGATTTTAGATAAATGAAAAAGTATAAAAATGACCCAATTTAGAGACCCTATTTTACTTCATTTTTAGAATACAAGGAAACAACTTTAAAAAGTTCTTTTGAAGGAATAAAGATTAAAAAGAAGAACTTTTTAAGGATCCTAAAAAAGGGTCACTTCTTTTACTCAAAACTTTTTTAAGGCATAAAGAACAAAACTAAACAAATAATTCTATCAAAAGTGCTAAAAGCTAGCAGAAATTAAATACCTGTTATTGCATCAGTGACAACTTCAGAATCAGAAGAATTTGATGAATCATATGAGAATCCTACTCCAACTGGGGTCTCTAAATACAACATATTTGCCTCTACAAATTTCAAGAACATAAAAGTACTAATTATTATCAAAAGTATGAACTTAATTTAATTACTAAAACTGAAAAAGGGTATCATCTTTTTCATCAATAATAATTACTACTTCATTTTACCTTTGTTCCAACTATACTCATTTCTTACCAGACCCTGACCATTTGGTCTAAAAGGTCCATTTTCTGAAAATGCTCCAACTCCAAGGGATGAACATCCAGGTCCTACAAGATAAAAATGCAAAACTTTTATAAAAAAGTGATCCAACAAATATTTCATAAAACAAAAAACTCAAAAGGGTATCATTTTCAGATTTTCTTACCTCCATTTAACCAAAGAACCAATGGCTTTGAAACTGGATCAACTTCAGCTTCAACAAAATAGTAAAAAAGTGCTCTTTTCTTCTTAGCATCTAAAGTGACATAACCAGAAAACTGTTGGAACTCAACTGGTGGTTGTCCGGGCAGCTTCTTGATCTTATCAAATGCAGCCAATGAAGCTTCATTTACTACCATACAAGCACAAAGTAGAAACATCAAAAGCATACCACCCATTGTCATCTTCATAGCCATTAACTTTTCAAGATTCCAAGCTCAAGATATATATTGTATAGAAGAACAAGAAGGTGGTGGTTCTTGACTTATGGGTCAGTGGAGAACATGAAGGTGTGGTAAAATTTTATATATTTCAGTGGGGATTATAAACAAAAAAAAAAATGTGCATGCTTTGTTTTTTATAATGATTATAATGTGCAAGCTTTTTTGCTCAAAATGCAGGCCTGAAAATGGTGAGAATGTGTGTGACATGTGGGCATGGGCTTTGGTATTTATTTTGAAAGTGAAAAGAGAGATGAAATTGTTCTGTTTAATCTGAAAATATGCTTTAAAATTTTGTGTACATTGGTCTCAGAATTTTTATGAAAAGTTGCTTTTGGTCCCATATTTGTTGGTTTCTTAATACACATGGATTAATAAGTTGAAAGAACCTATAGTATTTGTTTTCTTGTTATAGGCTATGTAAAACCAAGAGTATGTTCCACATAAAAAGTGGCTTTACAGGCTTATTCCTATTCCCAACAGATAAAATTATTACAAATATAATGATGGTCATTTCTAATGACTCACAACTATATTTATATAGATTCATTAAAAACAACATATACTAATTTAGTAATTTGTAATAAGGGGTTAATTGATTGAAAATGTATTATACTTACATTTTTGTTATTGTATGTACCGAATTGATTTTTCAAATTTCGACTATTGTGTGTATTTTGTGACTATTTTACCCTTATCTTTTTCAAGTTTCGAAGTTAAAATGGTTATTTTACATGGCTGAATAGTTACAAAATACACAAAATAATCGAAATTTGAAAGTTTAGTACACACCAATAAAAAAAAAGTTTAGTACACATAATAACGTGACAAATATGATATATTTTCAATTAATTAACGCTAATTTCAAGTTAGTAACTTGTATAAACAATTGCTAACAATGTTAGTAACAATCCCAAGCTTATCCTTAACAATAGTAGAGTAATCACTAATTTGTTTGATTCTTTTTTCTTCAGTTTTCAAAGTTCAACAGCAAGATTCTTGAAGTGAAATATACTAAACTATGAAACTAAACAGTGATGTAGAACAAGATATCTTTGTTTTTTTCTTGATATATGTTAAATGAAATGACTTTACCTAAGAAAACATATGGACAAGATAAAATGAGGTGGATAATGCCATAAACTGTACATTGTACTATAAATTCATATTCCTTGTGTACAAATTTGGGATTTGAGTTTGACCCAAAACTGATTGAGGGGTTATTCTCCATTTCTCTGTGTGGTCTCTTTAAAAGATGTGTTACTTTTTGGGCTAAGGTGCATTACTAGTCCTTTAACTTAAATTAATTTCAGTTGTGACATTTTACTCTACATGTTCTTTGTGACATTCAGACTTAACTAAGGTAAGATCTCAAACATGAACCTCCCGACGTATGTCATTTGAGCGTTTGTTCTTCTAGACTTGACGGTTTTGCTTCTTGACATGTAAGCGATAATGAGATGAGGATGCTAGTAGGATCTTCGGAATAGGGTATCCCTAAGGCCTTTGAGTAGAAATGCATTGAACAAAAAAACACGAGCAAATTGTTTTACATGTGATTGAATGAGTATAAGATGTATGGATTCTAGATTTTAACTTCATCACCGATCATCTGTATATAAATGTCCGGATAAACTATATACATTAGATTGACCAACCTTAAATACATTGTCGGACTTGTTTTTCGGTTTGTTTGGGATGGTGATTATTATAAAGTGGTGGATGTTAGAATTTACGGTGGTGATGTAGGTACATGTAATGCTCATACATTTCACATGAGCATTGGTATAAATTTCATTTGTGACATCTTCTTAATGATATTTAATTTGTACAAATGTATGGTGATTAATAATGTTTAAGTATGGTGTTAAAAATGAGAATGAAATACTGTCTGATACGTTCACATAAAACATTCAAGAATACTAAAGGTTTCCAGCCTAACGTTATCATTTGGATGCTTATTAAGCAAATGGTTATGAGTTCAAGTCCTTCTGAGATGTTAGTTGTCGTTCAGAAAAATAAACGAGGCCACGAAGAATGTTTACATTACAAGGGGCAGATTCTACAAAACAATCAAACTCTGAGGATGCAAAATTTGGTTCTCTCTTATTTTTCATAGTGGGTCTCGACAATTTGCATGATACTGTGTATTTAGGAGTACAAATAATGACTTTTCTCTTAAAAAGTTTGGCTTTTGAAAAAAAAAAAAAACAAGTTTAAAAAGTACACCAAGTTAAATTATTATTAGTAAAAAGATGAGTAACGAATAATGGTTTATTGTCAAGTTTCCTAACCACTTTTGTAGTTGACCATTGGAACCAAAATTCGCTTTTTGATATAGTGCCTAGCTAAATCGCGATTTTAACAGGCAAGAATTCACACACAACAATGATAAAGCTAGAATGAGTCCATCTCTATGAAACAAGATTGGTAGCAGGTAGCAAGTAGCAAGCTTTAAGCTATGAAACAAGCTCAAAAAAATTGTATACGAGTGGTTTGGTTTGAGGGCAGCGACAAAACCAGAGTAGGTTTCAGGGTGTTTCGTAACACTAATGGATTTTTGAAACATAGTGACGATTTTGTATAAAACCTCAAAATTTCGAAAATGCACCTAACCTCAGAATAATATATTCACAGTCTTATTTAGTCTTTCAGAAATGTATCTTGTATTTTTAGTTCTGGTTCGATCCCTGTTTGAAGTATAGGAATGGAATAAAAGCTTTCCATTCTTGATACAAAATATTGGTGG
Organism: Chrysanthemum makinoi; assembly: GCA_910596185.1. Classification (NCBI taxonomy): domain Eukaryota; kingdom Viridiplantae; phylum Streptophyta; class Magnoliopsida; order Asterales; family Asteraceae; genus Chrysanthemum; species Chrysanthemum makinoi. The sequence goes on from OU343220.1 coordinate 292,081,769, forward strand.
TGGATTTTTGTAATGAGCATGAATCCATAAATCTAGACATATTCTATATACATCAAGGTGGTGGATTTAATATCCATTACTATTCCAATACTATAACGATGCTTCTAACAAATCAAACATCCCACTAATTGTAGTTAAGTAAATGTCTTTTGTTAATGAGTATAGAAGGTATGAAGCTATGGACTTTTAGGTGGGGAAGCTAGGAACAATTGTTATCATGCTTCATCTTATAAAATCATTATAAACATAAGCTTTATTGACTTATAAGCCTCCCAATAAAATATAGTGGTTAGCTTTATTGCCCTAAAACTAAAAGATAATGGATTCTTGAGGAAGTTGGTTGTGTAAATTGGCTTTTTTCTATGGTCATCATCATGTGAGTTTCGTTTTTTATTCAAAAAGTGGAAAAGAAGATTGAATTTCTTCTAAATGTAACTATTTTCCTTTAGAAAGATTCAAAGACAAAAATGATACATAACGGGTTTTTTCAACGTTTATAGAAAGATAAGATAGTCTTTATCAATCTTGATAACCTTTTTCCATGTTTGATTATGTGTTTCTAGTGTGACAAGAAGATATTTGATCAACATGAGTAACAAAACTATAAAAAGACACGTTGATGATCGTTTTGGTCGAGGGGAAGAAAGTCTATATCGATCTTTATCAGTGTTGTAAAACAAGGCCTACGAGGCTGATTAATAACCGTTTAGGCGCTATTAGACCACCAACCTTTCTGATTTGTGTAAATCGGTCAAACTAATCGATCAACCATGGTTAACAGCTGTCAACGGTGGTCAAACTTGCCGGAATATTGCAAATCTGGACGGAAATACCTAAACTTACCATAAACTATTTTTAATCACTTATAATTGTTTAAATCTATTACAACATGTTTTTTTAAAGAAAATCTTGCCAGGAATAACCGAAACTCGACGAAAATAGTCAAAACTTGCCAGAAACGCCAATCCAGTTAATCACCGGTTAATCCCGCCAAAACCGATTACAAGCTATAAGAAGGTCAACCGTCCGACTACCAATTCGCAATTTTTGCAACTTTGAACTTTATGTTTCGACATGCTTGTTATCAAGATGATTATGTGGTTCCCTTGTAGCAAAACCTTCTTTTTAGACGATGGCTTTTGCTTCTTAATTAAACATATATTTATAAGACATAAATGAAGACTCAATGTCCTTTTGGTCAAGATAGAATTGAAACACTCGTTATCAATATTGATCTTTTGCCATGGTTGTTATCAACATGATTACAATGTTCCATTACGCGAAAAAAGTACGTCCTTTATGGAAATTTACTTTGGTTTCTTTCAATCCTAGAAAATATGTTGGGAATGAATTTGGGTATGCATGAATGGTTATGATGATGATGATAGTTCCCAATAAACAAAAGAAAAGAAAACATAAATGTGGCTTGTGTATGAAGGGACTTATTAGATGACACAATCATGTTATGGTGTAGCTTTTTTCATGAGCAAGCTTCATAAAGCTCCTCTATGTTTTGCTTGTCCATAATTAGAATGCCATTGCCAATCTTGATGATTTTACTGATTTTGAGAAGGTTGTCAAAGTTTTCAACCATGTTGAATGTTGACCCTATAATTGCTCTTTGCTTGCAGAAATCAAGCATGGGTATTTTATTAAACTATTGAGTATACAATGAAATTTTAGTACAACTATAGTCACATAAAATTTTAGGAAAATGACATATATTCTTAACTTGTTTTTAATTATCCTCCTAATGAAATGAGTTACTATCTCCATCCCAAATTTATGTCCATTTTGATTTTTTGAATCAAACTTTGATTCTAAATATTTTTGTTTGTATTATATAATACTTGATGAAAATTATATCAATGAAAAATACATTTAAAACACAATCTATTCATATATTTTGCATTAAGTATTATATAAACAAACAAAAATATTTAAAGTCAAAGTTAGATTCAAAAAGTCAAAATGGACATAAAATTTGAAACGAAGGTAATATAAATTGATTGGATTATAATAAAGTGGGTCAACTTAAAATCCTAACATATGTTATTAGGAGGATTTTTAAGGAGCAATGTTTTTAAGAGGTTATAACATTGGTCAAAATTCTATTAATAAAATGTTGAGTGATACTATTACATTATAAAAACATTTATAATTATCTTCCTAATAGCACTTGTCACGAGTTCACAAAAAGAATACAATGTCTCAGTTTATCATATTCTAATCAATTCATAACGCATACTCTTTAGGAGAATATTTAAGAATACAAGTTAAAAAAAAATATCAATTTTTCTAAAATAATTACTAAAATAAAATTACATTGGTTTTGTATTAAGAAGCCACTTCAGATATGACAAAAACTGCCTATACAAAAGAAATTATTGGTTGACCTATGCTATAACTCTTTCAAAACGAATATGTTAACAAGACACAAGTTTATAAAACTTTCATGTAATTTGGATTATATTCAAGCTTTTAATATATGCAAAAAGTTAATGTACCCCAAATAGAGGAAGAATAAAAACAGTAAAAGAATATTTTGAGAAGATAAAAAATAAAAATGGAAGGAGAATGGTTGAAGAGAAATGACAAGAAATGAGGTAGTGGATCACAACACATGATATCACCAAATCTCAACACTTGATACTCTTTTTTACTTCTTTATGTACTTATGTGAGAATCAAGTATCTTCTATTTGACATTAGAGTAAATTGCAAAAATCGTCCTTGTCGTTTGGCCAAATTGCACGTTTCGTCTTTGTGGTTCATTAAGTGCAAATATCGTCTTTATTTGGCCCTGTTACGTTCACTTTTGGTCCTTCATCATTGCAAAAACCGTCCTTGTGGTTTGCCAAATTTCATTGTTGAAGGACCAAAAGTGAACGTAACAGTGCCAAATAAGGACGATATTTGCACTTAATGAACCACAAGGACGAAACGTGCAATTTGGCCAAACCACAAGGACGATTTTTGCAATTTACTCTTGACATTATCTTCTTTATTGTTTAGGTGTGAACAAAGTATTTATTTAAGAAATATTTTGATTTTAGTGATCACTATAAAACTTATTGTGTTTTTATTTGTCAATTAAAAGAGAGTTTATTAAGAGAAGAATGTACACATGTAACTATAATAATTGTTGTTGACTAATCATCAAACAAAACTTAGTACCAAGAAAAAGAAAAGAAATGCCATAATTAGTTATCAAACGTTATTTTGTAAAGCACGAAAATCATTTAAGCTAGCATGAACATACTCCATTTCATTCATTACAAATGTGGTGTGATGTTACCTCCTAACAACATTATCATCACACTTGTCAAAATAATAGTGAGTTATTTGGTGATGGATATGAACATCTTCCATTTAGAGGTGTTTGGAATTGATTATTGAAAATGGATTATACGTTTTGAGAATGAATAATCAGATAATCGGCTGTTATAAAATGTTATTTTAAACATAACATATGTTCAACAAAAGTAACTGTTACTGGAGCCGTAGATTGAGATGAAGATTATAAAAAAATATATTTTTATAAGTTAATGAAGTATCATTTGATTTTCAGAAATTATGAAAGATTTAATTTATATTATTTTATTATTTTATTAAAATTTTTTAATCTCTTATTTTAAATATAAGTTATTTCTGATAAACAAAACTTATATTTTAAGTAGCTTATTTTTTTTTTAAATTAAACATAATCTCTTAATAATCTTGTGTACCAAATGTTTGGATTTGATTATACTTTGTGATATCACAATAATCAAATAATCATTTTTTTAAAGTGTTTGACAAATCAAATTATTTATTGTGTTAATAGATAAAATTACAATTAAAGACATCTCCCCATATATATATTAGAGGATCATGTCACCTCATTAATGCCACTTGGCAACAAAGAATGCCATGCTGTCCTCTTTTAATTACGTGGATATGCCAGCAATTTCATAAACACACGCCATTCATAGGCTCTTCTTCAAAAACACACGCCCTTCTCATCACAAACATCTTCCCTGATCTTCAGCTAATCACGATCAATTCCATTCATATTCCCCAAAACACACACTCGCCTATACCTTCATATTGATATCACAGATCTTTCAAAAAAATCGGAATAAATCAACACAAACCCAAAACAATCAAAATCAACTAACGCTCCACTATCAAAATAAATAAAAACCCTAGAATAATCCACAATCCGTTAATGATCGCATAGTCTAGAGAGAAAGATTTATCACAAATTAACCAACTTCAATTGTAGGTATTTTTTTATTTTATTTTTTGTTCCGATTATAATTTAATTAGGCTAGCCAATCACATATGATGTATAATGAATTCAAGATGAGTTTCTTATGCATTTATGTATTATGGTTATTGATTATTTGGTTTATGTTTTTATAGATTGTGTTCAACAAAAAGACGGTAATGTATTTCATAAATTTTGTAATAAATATCAACCAATGAAAGTAATAAATATCGGTTTACTTGCAGCCTGTGCAGATTGAACTAAGTTCTTCACTTGAGAATCTTAAGCACCCAAACACTAGGCTGCCTTCTTGGAGATTACACTTACATTAGAGATTAGGAATATAACCGTAGCTGTTTTGATGCTTTTGTTTTGTTTGTATATGCTATGTTCTATGTGAATTTAGGATCGTAGAATTGTATTTGTGTTATTGCGTGGAAGAATGTTTTTAGGATTTAGGTTTTGGTATTATGTTTTTAGGTGAATTAAATTTGTGATTTAGAAAAAAAGATGGGAGGTTGGAAATTGTGATGTATTGAGTGGTTTGACCATCGTTTTTGACTGCTCTAGAAAAGCAGGGAAGTCAATCTTATTGACTTATTTATCAAGAAAAGTGTTGATCTCGGTTACCGGTTCACACAATAATATGGAAAAGGTAATAAAGAGAGTGTCTGCAGATGCTCCAAAACAGTGACCATATTTGCAAAGTCCTCCCATCGGGAAAAAACCGAGCTATGCGCGTGAGAGCTTACCCCTAAGTTGCAGCTTACAGATTGAACTGGGGTCTTCACTTAAGAATCCTAAGCCCCCGACCACTTTTTTAGTCATGAGCTTGGGAGCAGTTGGAATCCTTTCTCTGTAGCGGTTGCTGGTTTGTTTTGGCAAAATTGTTGTTTCGACAATTTTAATCAGACTGCAAACTTGACCGAATTTGGGATTTGTTATATGTGATTATTGATCTTGCAGTTCTAAAGATTTTTTTGTTTCTAGATTTATCCTAATAGTTAAGTCATCTAGAAAAGTATCACGAGCGCGGAACTGAACACTTGAACTAGGGTAGTGATGAGATGGTTCTGTTCCACATCATGAAAGTGACAATCTTGGTAGTAGTGAGCAATTAGAAGAAACTGAAATTGGTGCGTTTGGTTAATGAGACGTTGATCAGTTGCATGATCTTTACCCGGTTCCCATTTCTTACAAAGTAGTATACTCTATTAACATAAGTTAAGCTGACACTTTTAGAGTAACAATAGCCACAGTTTTGTTGCATCAATGAGTATGATCTATTCGGTATCATTGGCTTTGACATGAGAAGGAATAACCCACTGTGAGCGAGCAAATATTAAGTAGTTATTCACATCCTTTTAACATATTCCATACATAAACAATCACATCATCAGACACCTTGAATTCAGAAATGAACGTTTATGTAATCTGAGACATTCCTTCATGTAATGATTATGACCAAGTTTGGTGCATTCTTTCCCTTCTTGTGATACGAAGTCTAAATTTGTCTCCTTTCTGTTTCAATTGGCTAGCAACGTAACTTCCTGCTAACCGTGTTAGAAGACGAACCGATATCTCCACAAATATCATCTGTGTGCCTCAAGGTTTTTGACCTTGATAAATTGCAACAAGAGGGTCCAAGCACATCAATTCCAGATTGTATCCAGATATTACGTTTATTCACCAATCAGTTCCCAGAAGCAAAGGTTTGCATTTTTATACTTTTACTTTTTTTAAATGTTTTTTACTACTAAGTTAATTTCTCTGATCGATTTACCTTGTAAATGATTAAAGTACTTCTTATTCTGCAGATAACATCATTCTCAAAGTATCAACCAATGAAAGTAATATCCATTGTGTTTGATAAAAGTGGTGATCGTTTTTATATGTTTCAGAAAGTGTAACTCATAAGAAAAGGAGTGGATCAGTATACGTGGTCACCAGGTTCGTCTTAGAAGGTAAATTGCTTGCCTTGCTAATGCATATGTTGGTTTGTTTTTAATACATTATCGTACCAAATCATAATCTTTCATGAAATAAATAATAGGAATATATTATTCAGTATTGGATTTTGGCTTTTAAAATAACGATAATCAGGTTTAGGGGTTGCAGCTCAACCACTTTAGTTTAAACTCACTAAGCTCCCCGATCATGTGATGCCAAGCTGATTAAACAGCCTCGTGTTTGGTTCTCTATAAGTGAAACCATATTATATGGTTAGTCTACTTTCTTTTTTTTTTGCCTTTATATCTAGAATCCATATCAGTTTTTATGCATAATTTATATTGTTTTAGTTTTTCAATTTAATTTTGTGCCGATTGATTTTGATATATGTGATTCGGTTGTTTTAATACATTTTTTTCAATTTGATATGCAGGGGTAATTGTAAAATGGAATAGTTGAAAGACCCGAAACACATCAACCATGATTTCATGGTTAGTCTATGTTATGTAATTATTTTATAATTAACCTTTTTTGTGGAAAACTAGAAGGGGGGGGGGGTTGAATAGTTTTGCCAATTACAACTCGTTTTAAACTATTTAGATCCATTTATGTCAATCTATTTGGATGTGTGTTGGATGTTGATAAACAAACATATAGAAATATAAATATGTAATGAAAAGATAAAGAGTAAGAAGCACAAAACCAAAACGCGAGTATTTATAGTGGTTCGGCTACAAGGACACCTTCCTTGCCCTACTCCACTCCCCGAGTCACCTACTCGAGAGTTCGTAATCACTACACAACACCGACTCCTTATGGCGGAGAAACCTTCACAACGTTGCCTACTCTTTTTCCGGTACTAGGCTAACCACCGGTTCTTTCACACCAAGGTGAACCACACCTACCACAACGTCGCCTACCCTTTATCCGGTACTAGGCTAAGTACCGAGTTCCATTACAATGGAGGAACTACTACCCAACACTACACAACACCTAATCCCAAAGGAGATCTACTCCTTATAATATCAACAAGGATAACAATATCCTTTGACCCAATACTAATCTATCTTGTACATCGAATCACACCATATCGAATGTACATCATAGACACCTTTCACTAATGCCTTTGTCTAGATCTTCAAGACACCCTGCACTAATGTCTTGTGACTTGACTTCTAGGCACCCTTCACTAATGCCTACAATACGGACGATCGACACCCTTCACTAATGTCTTCGTCTTGACACTTTGAGACATCTTTCACTAATGTCTTCAACACTACACTTCTTAGTAGAAAGAAAAGAACCATCAACAAGAGGACTTCAGTAGTCTTGATGATGAGGAATCATGGCAACTCATGGACTTGAGCTTGCTTGACTTCAAAGGTGGTGATCTCGCCTTTAAGAGGAACCTAGAGGATCACACACAAAAACAAAACTACATACATAGATCACTTGGATCTGGGTTAGAGAGTTTTAAACTCAAGGAGAAAGTATGTGAGAAAGGGGTAAGAAACAATGAAGAAATAGCTCACTATTTATAGAGAGAAAATGCCTCTGTTCCCGGATCCCACGGATCCTCCCACAAGGGATCCGTCTAGCGTAAAGCTAGGGATCCGTGGGACGCTCCGCTTTGCCCATGGGTATTTTGGTTATGGGTCATGGGTTATGGGTTGATCCATGGGTCTTTTACTAGATACAATGTATCTTATGGGTGCAATGCACCTAGTCAAATGGGCATGGGTCAATACCATGGGTTATGGATATTATCCATATATGACATAAGCATGATGTCATGCAATGGGTTATGGGTCAAGCTCCATGGATATGGGTCATGGACTTTGGGTTGTACCCAACTACATTCAATGTATTTGGTCAATGGGTTATGATACTTAAGTTTCTACCCATTTATATTACCCAATATACTACATACTAGTTATGTGTATATTTTACCCAAATATGTAAACACTAGTTGTTGTACATATGTAATACTAAATCATAAAATCATTTATACTTGTTTTAGTGTTTTATGTGAGAACGTAAGTGTGTTAGAAACTATTAGTTCAAACCATTTACGTATTTTATTTGTTTCGTTAAAATGATTTTACGTTTGTTATCGACAAAACATTAGAAGATCGTAAAATATAAATAAACGTTTTGACGGCTTATTTGTATTAACACTTTCAAAAATTTTGGGCCATTTTTTATTTGTTTGTGGAGTTTTTTATAATTAGAGCTTTCAAAATACATGTTTGCGAATATTGCATATTGCTCTAGTATTATAAGAATGGCAAGCGCGTGTTGGGTGTCAGGGCACAGTTTCGACTTGAACTCTTTTATATTTATTCTTTGTTTGGTCTTCCAAATATTGATTTGTTTAGGCGATCGAATGTATAGGTTTCTATTCAAGAAAAACCTCAAGTATATATTTAAAATGATTGGAGATGAAACGAATGAAACGACTGATCCATCCGTGAAGAAAACATCAACTGAATCAAGCTCCTCAGATGGCCCAGCTGGAACTACACCTGCTATACCGTCTATGCCAATAGCTGGATTGCCCACAAGTCCTTTTGACTTCTCATCTATGGCTGGTCTACTTAAGGTATTCAACTCTTCTTTTTTCCCCTATTTTATGATTTAAACAGTCACATTTTTATCTCATGCATGCCATTCATTGAGACGATGCATACTTTTCTACTGCTAATAACTATTAATAGTTCTGACATATGTATTTTTGTATATCATTACATATAATACCTAAAGTTCATATGTTACTATTGCATTGGTATGTTTATGTTTAATTGATAACATATTACTGTATCTCATGATTGAGTTGGCTATGTGGATTTTATCTAAAAACTCCTTAAAATGTGTTTTTGATACTCGAAATTTTATTCATGGTTGTAGGATTGTTTTATTTGTAATAAGTCTAACTTTCTGAATGTTTTATAGAGCCATTGGGTATAATGTGGAACAATGTTCTTTTTTAGCATCTACTGTTTGTTAGGTGTCATTATCTTTAGGTAAAATTGATGTTGCTTGGTTCCTTTTTGTTAAATAAAATTGGATGACTGTTGCAAAATGAGGGTTCCATATTGGTACCCGTTTATTGTTCACATAGGTTTCCTTGGTTTTGCCTGGTCATTGGGTTTGCTGCTTATATGGAGGTTAAACCTGTTTTTTCAACTACAAATTGTTACCCAATGGAACACATGCCTTACTTCCCATTTATTCCCCCTTACTCTACATCTTTGGTACTTTACGATACTAGATAATGCTTTTTGGTTGCAGTGGCAACTTACACTACCATATCCCTTTTTCTTGGAACTTGCAGGACCCAAGTGTAAAGGAATTAGCTGAGCAAATACCAAAACGCCTATAATTCCACAGGTTGAAGTAAGTATTTATCACCAAATCGCCTTTATAGTTTAAAACTCCATAACAACATTTTGAGTCTGTCGCAACTAAGGGTCAACAATGAATTACGTTTAGGACTTAATTAACAATCTAAATGCAGGTAAAAAGTTACCCAAACCGCTCACATGTCATGTAGATCAAGAAAAGATGGACCTATAACATATTTGCAATCGTGTCATGTTCATGTTAGACGACGATGAAAGTTAGGTAAAACTGTAATGGACAAGGATAAATGATTAGAAAAAGTTTCGTTATGATTGCTATGATAATAAATGGAAAACCTTTGTCTGCCAATAAATGAGTCTAGACTTTAGATAAGTTGAAACTGACCTTCCTTTGAGTAGCTCATATGTTGACACAAGTGTATTGCCTGACAAAATAAGTGTCATTTGCGCTGGCATGGAAGGGATTTATTATCCAAAACTACATCTGTAAGACCTAGATGACTATTAATTATATGGTACTTACAATTTGAATTGATATTTAGTTATGTTCTATTTTAATTTTTTCAGAGTTGAGTGTAAGTGTGGCTCTTGTGGAACAAGAAAACTACACCTCAGTGAATGGGAACGGCATACTGGTTCTACATGGAAAAAGTTGAAGGACTGCGTTACATCAGCGTTCATTTATCAAGCTCGAGGAATTGGTTTGTACTACTTATCTTTTTATAGTCAATAATGGTTATATTCTCAATCTCACACCCGTTTGGCAGTTTTACCAATTTTGTTATCCTTAATTTTTTTTCACATTGTTTTATTTCTTAACTTTTTTCTTTCTTTTGTTTAAACATTAATTAATCTAAAATTCAAAAAGTTAATATTACTCATCTAAAATTCAAAACTATTCGAAAAGAGTGAATAAGGATTAAATTGCCAAATGGTTGAAATTCAGAGGATTAATTCGTTATTAACCGTTTTTTATATAATCATATTACACTATCATCGATGTTCTCATTAATATCAATATTAACTATAATACTGCAGCTTTTAGGGCGTAACACTGATAGTTTTAAGGCTGCTTTAGCTCTCCCTTTAGATGAAAGACAATTGTTTTCATTTCTTCAAGGTAATCATATTCTTTATCTGAATACAATTGTTCGTATGGAAGCTGAAGGGAGTTAACTTAAATACCTATGGCCTTATCAAATCTGCAGAAAAGTACGAACCTTATCAAATCTGAGAAAAGTACTTAATTGCAGAAAAGTACGACCCATTTAAGGTGCTTATTAATGGGTTGATATGGGTTGTATATTGTCTCAAAAGGACAAATAAGATCTTTTAGCAAAAAATAAAACGGCTTATATGGTCAAAGTTGCCCAAATGGACAAAAGAGTGTGTGACCAGAAACATGCCTTAAAATCAGTCATTATATTCCCATTACCAACCCGGCAACTAAAAAATCATATATAAAATATTATATGTTATTCATATTGAAGCATAGCATTGTTGCAGAATGTGTTGAGAATGATCAATCTTGGCATCCATAAATCTCGCCAAGAGTTATAAGCATCTTAAGAGTTAAGACTATCTCCCCACCATGGTTGTTGTTAGGTGATCCGGACTGCAAAAATCTCAAGGCTTTTAAGGACAAGTTGTGATTTTAATCTACGCAGTGGACCATATAAAATCTGCAGTAGCACTAACATTTTCAAAACTTTGTTATGTAGATATGTTGAAATAAAAGAGCAAAGCAGCTAGTAATAATTACTAATAGTAAACATTTGCTAATATACGTATATGATCAACGGAGCAATAAGTGTGGAGGCACATATGTGCTGTAATTGTATCATTATCATTCATACGATAACTTCCAAACAGTATTTGAAATTTGAATTTTGTTTTTTAAATAGTAGATAATAGGTGGAATTTGTTACCCATTTAACTCCCAATTGGCATGTAACCTTTTTTGTACATTTTCTGTTTTGCTATTTACAATTATAAAAAGCACCACTAATTGTTGTTAAAAGTAATTTTTAGAAAAATATTAAATAAGCTAAAATTGCCATGCATTTCAATAGAGCATTTTGTGCTCACTTTTTTATTGCGCAATCGCATCTTTCAACTCCGACTTTGACAAAATTTTGACACTGTTTATTAATTAGGTCAAAGCCGACTCCACCACAAAATTTGACACGTGTCATTCTATGTACTTTTTGAAAAAAGAGTAAAAAAGAATGACACGTGTCAAATGGGTTGAGTCGAGCATTGATCAGTCGAGCTGACCAAAATGGGAAGACACAAAAATGACCATATAAAGGACCATACATGACTTGGACTTATTTTGAGAATTTTCTCTTTTTTTTTAAATATATTTTAAAGAAATTTTCTAAAATAAATAATTAAGAAGCTCCATGTTCTATATGTTCACTCAGTTACGAAGTTACACTTTTTCTATATATAATTGATATATAGAAAATATTTTTTTCTAATTCTGTTTCCAACACTGAGCTATAACTTGGAGATACGAGTGGTGTGTGAATCATGATATTGGAGAGCATATATGTAAGGAGGTGGTAGACTATTGTGTTATTGGTTGGAAATATGGATGAGTGAATAAGTTCAGGTCAATGGTTAGACAATGGTCAATACTCTTATTAACAATCAAAGACTTCACAAAGTCAAATTGAAAGATTTGTTCAAGATCGATTTCTCATCATTGAGAATAAAAAATTATAGGAATATTTTTGAATTGGGTCCATTGTTGATTGATGAACTCATTTTACACAATTCAACAATTAAATTTTAATAACAAGTTGATGAGAAACAAAATTAAATTTACATAATAATATTAATCAATTTACATGAGACTAGCGCCGGCCATCCCGGTTCATGGACTAGTTTATATACATGATTGGATTTAATAAGCATTATATGGAACTATTATTAAAAGTAATTATTATTCTAAAATTTACTAAACTTCATTAACTACTCTTTTTTTAGATAAAAAATGAGCCTTTTTAAAACTATTATTCTAAAATTTACTCCCAAAGATGAAATATCCATAAAATCATTACGAAAGTTCGTTACTCATTACTCATTTGTTCAATTTATCTTTTGACTTTGTCTTAATGCCCAAAAGTAACCGACCACAAAGACATATCACACAAACATTTCAATAAATCAATATCATTAATACAGTAGAATGATCGTAGGTAATATATGGAATTGCAAAGATGAAGGTCATGGGTATGGGTATGTTTGGCAAAATTAGCTGTAAGCTGTATGCTGTAAGCTGTAAACTGTAAGCTGTATGCTGCAAAGCTGTTAACATGAGCTGCAAGCTGTATCTTTTTTTTTCTTCAATAAAAGTGTTTGGTAAATTACTAATGAAATATAATTATAAGTGCTTAATTAGTTATTTGTTAACAACGCTCAGTATGATTTAAAAGCTTCATGAATTAGCTTTTCATTTTAGAGCTACTTGTTTAAAATAAAAGCATGAAGTTAATGTATCAAACGGGCTACTTATTTTGGAGGAGATTATTTTTGTAACAAAAGCTTACAGCTCCAAAAAAGCGCACCAACAGCCCCATTTCTCATCAAACATATGACTATAAGGCGGGGTATGGTAATTTCTCATCAAACAAATCTATATTCCAAAAATGCGTTTTGCAAAACTACTTATCTAAGTATCAGTTTTTGAAGGTGTTGAAAGACAGAAATTTTCGGATTGGGCATGCCAATCACTTCAAAAAAGATTATCGCGTTTTGAATAATCAAATAAATTCTAGACTAAAATACATGGTTGGTCCCTAAACTTGTCAATCCGCTTCTCGTTGGGACAAACCTGGGCATTATCATCGCCGGAGGTCCAAAACATGGGCTTTATATGCCAAACTTGTCCCTTGACCAATAACGCCGTTGTCAACGTTCCGTTATACTCCAGAAAACCCCGTTATCATGTTACTGTTGAGGGTAGAAAATTCATTTTACTTGATGTACTATAGCAGATGTCTTGTCCAATCATTATGTAGAATATAACAAAGCTGTGTACTCATTGCTCATCCCCAAACTTGTTTTGGAAGCCTACCCAGAAAACCCTAATGCAATGTCAATCATCAAATCAAATAATCTAAGTAAGAAAATAACAAACAACCACCTTGGATTTACTCTATGGCGAGTAAGAGAATATCCTTTCTATGATGATCATGAAATTGAGGAAAAAGCTGCAATCAGGAGATATTGTAAGTCTTTTTTGGTTAGAGCCTATTACAATCATATGTTAGTACGACTGTTTAAGTTATTCCCCTGTTAGGTAACTTTAGCTTAACATTGTTTTTGTTCATTTTTTATACAGCGGGTGAACCAGGATCCTTTAGCATGATGTTCCATTATGAAGGTACATTCAAATACTTTCCAGGTAGGATATATCAAGGAGGCAAGAAATGCCTTGTTGATCTTGTGGAAATAAAAGAGGTATCCGTGGATGAAATGGATGCTCTCATGACCCAAATCGGTTATGAGACTGGACAAACCAATTATTTCTACTTTCTTAAGCCTGGTTGTACATTGGACGACGGTTTGTTTTCTTTGCGTGAAGCTGCTAATGTTGAGTTGTTGAAAGATGTTGTCATAGAGCATAAGCTGATAGATGTCTATGTGGAAATAAGGAAGACAAGATTAGAACTTTCTTAAATGTCCCGACAATCAATTAAGACTGTGTTTTGATAGATGGATGAAGATAGGAGAAAAGTTGCTACTGCGGCTATTCAATCTTGTGTAGACGATTGGTGTTAGATGATCTAGATAATGAACCTGCCCTAGATCCTTTTATCCAACTTACACAAGTGCCTATGAACGTCAATGATATTGGTGAATCTAGCAATTTGCCAAACATTGAGCCAGTATTTTCCACCTTAGACTGCTCATTTGCTAGCCAACCTGTTCATAACAGTGAGCGTGCTTTAGTACTTATTGATGAGGACAATGCTATTAAGGAGCCTGATAATCTTGAGGTTAATCTGTTCCGAGTGACTCAGGGGAAGCACTTAGACAAAGTTGGAAGAGCACTAGTTGATGTCAATAACAGGTTTGAGGAGCCTGATAATTTTGAGGTTAATCTGTTTCAATTGACTCAGGAGAAGCACTTAGACAAAGCAGGAAGAGCACTAGTTGATGTCAATAACAGGTTTGAGGAGCCTGATGTGGATGTAACTCTGTTTCAATTGACTCAGGATAACATGGAAGAGGATCCTATTGTTGATGTTACTCTGTTACAAGTGAGTGACACTAGTGACTTAGGCAATGAAATTGATGATTCAATTCAAGCAAATGAAGAGAACAATTGTCAGAAGAATGATGCACAACTTGCTATGGTCCAAGTAGGTTAGAGTAATGAGTTAGGTGAAACAGAAACAACCAGTAATATAAGTGATGACATGCAGTTGGAAAATGATTTACCTGTGATGGTTGATGATGTCTTTTGCAGTGACTATGTTTCTTTCCAACATGCAGACTTTGAAAATGGAGTCTATACCACATTCTTCTATTCTGGTCAGGAGTTTGCTACTGCAGGGGAAGTCAAAAACCTAGTAAGAGAGCATTCAATAGAAAATATGAGGGAGTTGTTTTTTCTGAAGAATGACAAAACAAGAATAAGGGTCAGGTGTAGGGGTTGTGTTCCACTTTCAGGCCCAAGTGAAGGTCCTGGACTGGATATAGGCCCATCAAGAAGTCCATTAAACAGAAGGGGTATAAATGCATTGCTTTCTGGCAAAAAGGACCCTTCAGAAATACTCTGCCCATGGCTATTGTTTGTCGGCAGGGATGGTGATACAGGTATCTGGTAAGTCAGAACATATAATGAGCAACACACTTGTTTGCAATCAAGGGAAGTTAGAGCTTTTGACCTTCACTATATCTCACAGAAAATTACAGCACAAATTGAAACCAATCCACAGCTTCCTGTCAAGTCTGTGCATAATCAACTTACCAACCAATACGAGCTTCAAGTGTCCCTGCAGAAGGTTTTAAGGGCCAAAAACCTAGCAATAACAGCCATCAGTGGTCAATTCAAGCTACAATTTACCATGTTGAGAGATTATGTTCAAGAGTTGCAGAAGACAAACCCTAATACAATAGTGGTGCTGAATGTGGAATGACCTCCAGATGAGGCTCTTCCAACCAGAGAATTCAAGAGAGTGTATGTTTGTTTATGTGCACTGAAGGAAGGATTTAAAGCGTGTGGGAGATCATTGTTGGGGCTGGGTGCTTTTCCAATTCGTGGTCCTTTGAATGGTCAACTGATGACAGCTGTGGGAATTGATAGCAACAATGGTATACACCCTTTAGCTTATGCTTTTGTTGAATCAGAAAACATAGGATCATGGGCTTGGTTTCTTCATTGTTTATCCGATGATATAGCACTTGAGCCAATCTCAAGCATCACTTTTATTACTGACATGGAAAAGGTACTCCCTTAATCTGTTCATGAATTTAATTCTCTCTGTTTTGAAAACAGACATAAACATATTTGATTTTGTGCAAGATATAAGTAGAGCTTTAGGAATAAGTTTTTCCGATGCAACACATATTATGTATTAGAAGCATTCATGAGAAAATGAAACTGCAATGGAAAGGTAGGGCCTACAAAGAGCATCTGTAGAAATGTGCAACAGCCTCAACCGTTGTACAGTTTCTAAAGCTATGGCTGATTTCAAGAAACTTAATCAACTAGCCTATGATTGGTTAAGTAAGATACCACCGATCCATTGGTCAAGGTCACATTTTTCATGTAAGTGATCTATCTGTTTCAGTTAATTTGTATTTGTTAATGCAGTATAAACAGTTATAATTAATACATGTTTATTAATGTTTATCTTTAGGGAGAGCTACTTGATGTGTTACTTAATAACATGTGTCAAGTGTTTCATGACAAAATAATTGAGGGTTTAAGAAAACCAATTATTACAACCTTAGAATACATCAGGGAATACTGTATGAAGAGAATAATGCATGTTTTTATGGTGATTGAGAAGAGTGATGAGCCACTAACACCAACTGCACAACACATGCTAGAGGGTATTAAGAAAGAGGCTGTTAAGTATAATGTTTTATAGAATGGGGAACTAAGTTTCAGGTTAGTGGACCATGGGGTGACCAATGTGTAGTTAATGTTGTACACAAGTCTTGTACTTGCAGAAGATGGGAGATAACAAGTTTACCATGTAAACATGTTGTTGCTACCAATTGGAATATGGCTTTAAATGGGCAACAAGTAGGAGCTGTAGAAACATGGGCTCATCCTTGTTACTATCTTCTCACTTGGGAGGCAACCTACAAACACCATGTCCGGCCTATAACTAGCAAAAACATTGGAAAAATCAACTGTGCCAACAATAATTGTTCCACCGAAATCCGAAACAAACCCGCCTAGCGCAAGAGGTAGAAAAGAGTTAGGATAGCTCCTGAAAGTGAAGAGATTGTGAAGGATGGTAAGCTGTTAAGGGCCTGGAAGAATGTTAAGTGTAGTATTTGTGGCATTGCTTGACACAACCGGAAAACATGCCTGGGGTATGGTGGAGCTGAAAGTAGTCGAACTGCCAAGAAAGGAAATGTCAAACAGGTGCCTACTAAAGCTGCAACAAAAAAGACACATCCTAAAGGTAACAAAGTAGCAGCAGATAAAGAAGCTGAAGGTGCAGGTGTTGTTGAAAGTCAAGTTAGTGCAGTTCAAGGAAGTGGTGTTCAATCTAAAAATCAAGATCCAACAACTGAAGATCCCATCATACATGATGCATCCCTGTCACAATCCTAGAAACATCAAGATGAAGCAATTTCCGATCCCAGCATGCATGAGCAAGCCCGTGTCAATCCCAAAGAAACATGATCAATCCCAGTCTGATGCTCAGCTGCAGTCAAGTGATGTTCAAGCAGTTTCGCTTCAACCCGCTGCTCGAACAAGAATGACTAGGCAGGCAGGCTGCCTGGAAAGAATGATGGCCTCACCATAGGTCAATTCTGTTATGCTAATTATCTAGACAATGTTTCATCTAGTTTATTTCCTATGGACAAGTTATGTACTCTAAAAACATATGTGTATGTGTGTCTAATCTGCCAGTTCTCATGCTTTGAAAAATATTCAATTTTATGCATTTGGAATTATATCCATTTGCATTAACTATGGAACCATGTCATTATTGTGTATTTTTATAGATTGACTAAGCTTGATATGTGAAAAATTTGCATCAAAAGTAACCAAAGCTAAACAGAACCTCATAAGAATGTTGACAATTAAAAGTCAAACCTAAACAAATTGCTAACCATCTATATATACCCATAAGGCATTGAAAGTAAAAAACAAACCAAACTGAATACTTCATAACAACGTTACTATAATTCAAGATACTGAACATTAACCATCTCGCCTCATTACATAAAAGCTTAAAAAGTTATCCCAATGCATAAACAATCAAGAACAATATCCAACTAAGCACCAGGTAAATCTTCCACTTCCACACATCACCTTGAGCAGCTACTAATCTTGCCTCAAGCTCATTTCTCCCCCTCAAAAGGCTTGGTATGATCATTCTTGAACGAGCACAGATTTCGTGGATCATACCATCGTATCCACCGACAAGAAGACCCCTATTTATGATTATGACAAGTCATTAAACAACCACCATTGTTACAATGTATTTTGCTGCTTGCGAAAACAAACTAACACAATAAATATTAAGACGACTTACTTCCAACAGACAACCAAAGAATCGACACCCTGGGTTGGCAGAGGTCCACGGCGCGAATAATAGCTTTCTTACCACACCAACAACGCACCATGTTGAAACGATTATCGCTTTGTGTGAAGACTGTTTTTGTGATAGTTTAGGGATGGATGATAAATGATGACCAAACCGTTACACGACATATACTATTACAAACACCGTTTAAACGGTTTGTATTGAGTACGCATGAGCCGAAAGACTGGTTTTGCCCTCAACAACATAACGCTGACATCGGGCTAAGCACGGTCAAGGGACGAGTTTGACATATAAACCCCATATTTTGGGCCTCCTGCGATGATAATGCCCAACGTTGTTCCATTGCGATGCGCAGAAACAAGTTTAGAGTTAGTCTAAAAACTTTTTTGTAAACAACACTACTAATGTGAGAAAAACACGACCCGAAATAAATTCCAACAAAGAAATAAAAGAAAAACACTTTTTTATT
>OU343220.1:292100653-292122546 GCA_910596185.1 Chrysanthemum makinoi
TCAATAGATGGTCGGTGGGCATAAATATTACTTGCAAGGAAAACGGGTCGGTGCACCTTGCTAATATCTTAACCGTATTTTTTTTGGGTCCTGGGCTTCCTTTTGGTAAAGTTGGGCTCATGTGTATCCGGCCTTTTCATTGTAACGTATACATACTGGTTATTAGTAGTTTCATTTTCCATTCCGTTTTAGAATTTTAGATACCTTACCTCATCTGGGAGGAAATTTGGTATGTGGGTGAGATTTGACATGCATTTTCTTAGGTTTACTTTGTTGTTCATATGGTATCGTTTGATGTGGTATTGAATGCTTTTGCTATTTTAACGTTCTACCAATCTATAGGCGATGATGATAATATGGTGACCAACGCGTATACATTTCCTTGGGCCGCATGTGGCGAGGCGTCATGTTGGTCGCTTGCTATCGCTACTGTATACATGTATCGTGGCACGGCAGCCATATCGACTGTATGGCTGTAGCTACATTGGTGTCCTAGTATCGCTATTGTATACGTATTGCTGAGTCTCATTTGGTGTCAACATCCATGTGTGGCGTTTGGTTTTGAGCCTATCTGGGCCGTTTGGTTTTGAGCACATGAATTTTGGTGTTCTCCCTTTTTATAGGCGATGATGATAATATTCGACCATGGCATACCTTTCCTTTTGAACATCGCGGCACGTCATATCGAGTGTATGGCTGCAGCCATGCTGGTAGCCTGGTATTGCTATTCTATACGCATATCTGAGCCTCATATGGTGCCAACATCCACGTGTTTTACGTGACGTACGACGTGTTAGCGAAAGTGTGCATCCCTTATTTGGGCCGTTTGGTTTTGAGCCTATAATCCCTCAAATTCCTTTTGTTGTGTCATAGTGACGGGTTAGCGAAAGTTTGGATTACGTCCTAAACAAACGTAGGTTCGCACAGTATTTGGTGCATGTATTTAACAAGTATGTTTTCTGCTACTTTATGCTACATCGGGAAGCATGACTGATTAGTATAAAAAGCTTCACGCCAACTAATGTTGGCTGACAACTACTGTTTATGTATCGCTATATCGGTAGGTTCTAATTCTAATACTACAATAAGACTACTTGGAATGCCTCTATTCTGATATTGTGTATACGCTTATATGACCATTCAGGATCAGTGGTTGCTGCATTGCCTTAAGGGGGGAGTGATTGCAATTGCCAATGCGTTTGCAGTCAGTTCGAGTAGAATCTTATCTAACCGAATTGTTGTGTCACTGATTGGGATCTTTCCACCTGGTAGAATATTTCAAGCCTCATTTGCTAATATTGATATGAGATGTTTATGATATTGCCCTGTTCTAATTCACCCCTCGAAATCCTTTCGTTCCCACAACGGTCTAGCAATACGTCTGGTGCAGGCATTTGCACAACAACCGTTGAAATGGCAAAAGGAATTCAATGGGGGGAGTAGACGGGTATTGCTATCCTGAACATCGCGTCTCAACATTAGCGACTGACGCTTGAAGTGCACTCCCGAGTGAAAAGAGCCCAATCGATGAAGCAACAATATTTAGGTACGAAAGCAAAGAAACCTTTGGGCATTACAGCCTGTGCGGGTGCATGTTTCAAGAACTCGGTCATGTTTTAGATGTACGTTCCTTAGAATAGTCAATACGTTTATAGTCGGTAGGAGTAGAATCTTATGCAACTGGATGGTCGTGTCATCGATTGGAATCTTTCCACCCGATAGAATGTTGCAGATTTCATTTGGTTATATTGAAACGAGATGTTTAAGATACCGCCCCGGTCTGATCTTCCGCTCGAATTCCTTTCGCTTCTACGGTCTAGCAACACGTCTGGTGCAGACGGTTGCAAAAATATTGTTGAAATAGCAAAAGGGATTCGAGGGGGCGATCAGACGGGTCTCACTATCCTGAACATCGCGTCTCAACATTACCGACTGACGTCTGAGATATGCTCGCGAGTGGAAAGAGTCCACTCGATGACGCAACGATATTCAAGTACGAAAGCAAACAAAACTGTTTACGCAACCAAATAGTCGTGTCATCGATTGGAATCTTTCCACTCGGTATGTTTAAGATATTGGCCGGTTCTCATCTTCCCCTCGAATTCCTTTTGTTGCGACAATGGTCTAGCAATTTTTCTGGTGCAGACTTTTGCACAAAGGCTCTTGACACAACAAAAGGAATTTGAGGGGGCGATTAGATGGGTGTCACTATCCTGAACATCGCGTGTCAACATCATCGGCTGACGATTGAAGTATCCTCCCGAGTGGAAAGATTCGACTCGATGACGTAACGATATTCAAGTATGGAACAAAAGGATCCTTGACAGAATACAACTTGTTAGGGTACACGTTTCGCGAACAACGAAAGGTTCTTTCACCAAGTCGATGGTGACAACCTGCTTGAACATGTACGCACACGCGTATTTCTGTTTTATTGGACTTCTTTTATTTTTTTTATATTTGTTCACGACTCTTTTCGAAATTATCCAATTTGGGGTGAACGTATCAAAGGTCCAACATCTCTTGAAGCCGACCTGCATCTGCTCTAGCTCAAACCAAGGTACTTCTTATTTTTGTTTATTTTTCACTTTAATCTTATTACTAATAAAATAGTACCATATTGTCAATTTAAATTATACTTATGAAATGATGTTATTAGGTTAATCAGTCTTAACACAATTGTTTTCGTGAAACAGTTGCTTTGGTGTGCAAGAGCTCCTCAGGTTTGCTGTAAATTCGGACATGGATATGCCTACGAAAAAATGTGACAATAAGGTTCGTGTTGGGGATACGTAGAGACAAGTAGAGGTTGTGAAAGGGACGTCGCTATAATTCCAGTTTAGTTCTAAAGTATTCAAACAGTTATGGTTTCAGATCAATTACGATGCGTTTTGAGCTAAGCTGAGATTTACGAACTTGAATGTAAAGAAGACCATCTTTCCATTATTGATGAGTCGTTTAATGTTGTCTGGTATTTTGTACGAAGGGCGGTCAAATAAACCGATCAATGATATTGATATAAGTGTAACTAATTCAGGCTAAATTGTACGTCTGAATTATTGAATGTATATATACTAAATGTAGAATTTATGGTTTCGAATATTTTTTTTCTCATTACTAATATCTTTTCCTGCTAAACCCGAGACATCTTAAACTACCGGCTCTAAAAAAATTTGACTCTTAATTCACTCAAGTCGGTTCCACATTCTAAGGGCAACGTTACATAAAATCCTTCCTTTAAAAAATATTTCCGCTTAGCACAATGTACGCATTTTTAAAAAAGCCACGAGAACCCCCCTCGCGTGCAGGTTTATTAAAAATCTTGAATATTATATGCCGAGATATGTAATACCAAAGGAAGAGATTTAAAAGATTTGATAGGTTGAATGCGATAAACTACGACCTGAAATATTAACCAATAATTTAAATGATAGTAATCGGCTCCACAGCTTCATAACCTTATCCATTGCATATTTTTTGTAAACTTGTAATGTAAGAACTCAGTAAGAATATGGATCTACATATTTTTATTGATTGAACAATGGTAAGGCATTAAATAACAAATTCTTTACATATTTAAAGTACTTATTATATATTTAATACACAATAAATAAATATACAAGTTACCTTTAACATATGTGATTTTTAATTTTATAAAGTTCAAATTTCCTTTTATATTTTTTTGAACGGCGAATCATTATTAAGAAAGCTAGCAAGAAGCTAGGCGAAAGAAATTACATAGAAACAGCGTTTAACGGGTCATTTAGCCATGCTACCCAATTAACCTTAAGCTTCCTACACCTATAATTCACCCAAATGAAAGTTTGGGAAACAAAGTTGTCAAAAATCATACTTTTAAGAGGCATCTTCGAGGAGAATAAAGTTGCATTTCTAAACGTCCAAATATACCACCACATGGAGAAAAAAGAGGCTTCCAAGATACGTTTTTGAAGACTACTGATGTTTAAGCTGTTAAACCACATCTCCCACGAACTTGGATCAGCAAGAGAGGGTATTTGGAGATTCCACCAACGACCAAACTTCCTAAGCAACTCCGATGGCAGCGAAAATCCAAAAAATAAATGATCACGAGATTCCACATCAGATCACAGAACGGGCACAAAGAACATGGAATGTCTAGACCTATATTGAGAGGTTTTCTCTAGTAGGAAGTTTGTCAAGAAACATGCGCCACACAAAGACATTAAGTTTAATTGGAAGAACCTTACACCATCTCGTAGGGGAGGACGAAGCAGCGAGCACATAATTGTCGATTAACTCTTTAGCCGATTTCACCGAAAATTTACCAAGGCCATTTAAAGTCCAAGACCAGCGATCATTAGCAGATGATAAGACCACCAAAGATAGTAACTGCAAAAGCTCTAAATACCGACTTTCTTAAACACCTGATCTAGGACGCCTTCTAAAAGAGAATGCAAAATCAGAACTTTGGAATTTGTAGGCTATAGTTGCATCTTTATGGGTCTCTAAATTGTATATCCTTGGGAATTTTTATTTAAAACAAACATCACCATACCATTTATCAAGCCAGAATTTTGAGATATTCCCATTACCGGTCACAAGCTTGCAGAAATCCATAAGATCGACACCTTTAGCTTTAAGCTTGACAATGGCTTTAACCACCCCAATCCAAACTGAGCCACGAAAGTGAGACGTAAAGGGCTGATCAATGGAACCGTTGTTGTCATGAATAGCCTTAATGACGTTAATCCAAAGACCAAATTGGGACGATAAGAATCTCCAAATCCACTTGAACAACATAGCAAGATTAAGAGCAAGTAAACTACTAATCCCAAGCCCTCCGTGTTGCTTTTGCTCCATTACTTTTCGCCTCTACAAACCCATCTAATTTTCCTTTCATCCGTATTTGATCCTAAGAAAAAAGCATTACGAAGCCCTTCCAATTGAGATAAAATACCTTCCGGAACTTTAAACAATGACATATAGTACGTCGGGATGGCACCTAACATTAATCTGCGACATATTGAAACCAACTTTGATACTAAGATAAGTGAAAGGGAGAGTGTTAGCTAAACAACCATAACGAGAGGCCATATGCTGAATATCATAGGAACGAACTCCCACACCATAAAGGCTGCTTTTGTGCACATTGATTTTCAAACCTGAGGCCAAGAAAAAGCAATGAAGCATCATCATCAGGACGCTAACATTTGAACAAGACCACTTTCCAATAAATATAGCGTTATCAGCGTAGAATAAGTGTGAGATAGGCACTAAATTATCTTTATCGACCATAATAGGGACGAACATACCTCTATCAATAAGTCTTTAAAAAGTGACATGAAGGCTTTCCGTGACGAGAATGAAAAGGAAAGGGGATAGAGGATCTCCTTGCCTAACACCTCTATGAAAAGAGAACTCGTCCTTTTGGAGAACCATTAACCAAGACCGACGCTTTAGAGGAAACAAGGCAGCCGCGAATCCATCCACGCCATTTAGAGCCAAAACTAAACTTACCAAGGATGTCATCAAGATGATCTCATCTAACCGAATCTGCCTTTTGGAAATCAACTTTGAACATTAAGGATTGTTCGTTTCTTAACTTACACCAGGAGATGAGCTCATTAAGAATAAGAGGCCCGTCCATAATTTGTCAACCCTTGATAAACGCTGATTGCTCTTGGCTAACAATTTCACTTACCACAAAGCTAAGGCGATTAGATAGAACTTTTCCAGTGAGCATTGTATAGCAAATTTCATTTAATAACGCCGTCAATTTGACTATGTTTGACTGTTAAATGAAAGGGATTTTAGTCATTTCACACAACCACGTACTCGCTCTCTCTAACTCTTTCTCTTTACACAAACACTTATAACACTCATAAAAAATACACTCATATCTCTCTCTCTTTTCACACACTCATTTGTGAGTTAAATATTTACTTTGTGATTGTTTCATAAAAGTTGAGTTAAATCTTTACTTTGTGATTGTTTCATAAAAGGTTACAAACCCTTATTGGATCAATTTAGAGGTGTTGTGTTTACTTGTTTTACAAGTTTATTTGTTCTAGTGCTTAGGTAAACTTATAAGCTTAGGCTCATGGGTTGATATACGGAGATTTGATAAGCTATTTTATGGCTTATCTAGGCTTATAGACTCTTTTTATAAGCTCATCATCATAAGCTAATCCAAACAATACAAGAGCCTATGAGTTTAATCATAAAGGCTAGTCCTAAGCAAAAATAAGCCTAAGCACACATAATACATTTAGACAAACACCCCTTTTAAAAAATCTTTTTAGTTAGCATAACTCTGATGTAAACATTGTTGCACTATGTGTGATAGTGATACAGTAACGAGCATGAAACCCGCCGCGATGCGGCGGGGGTGTTTTACCAACATGCTTAAAGACTTGTTGTAGCTGGGAAGAAGGATGGTTCGCTCGAGTTTTCACATAATAATCAGTAAATCTTAACTAAAACGTTTGTCAAATTTCTTGAGGATCTTCTCAAAATCTATTCCAACGTCTCTATAGGCTATTCGTAAAGCATATATTTTTGCATAATCTGGTTCCTCTTGAAGAGCCTCTTGCTCTTTTCCGAGAGCATCTAACCCGCAAATAAGCGTACCACTTGTTGCTCCAGAGGAACAAAAACCTTGTCATCGCATTCACATAATTATATAATAAGCAAATGAGGTTGGGTCAAAAATAACTAAAAGTTGGCAGAAAATAGGCCAAACTGGGTCGACCCGACCAAGATTTGAACTATGTCATGAAAATAATCTAAAGATCAAATACTATTACAAAAAAAGTAACAAATTAAAGAATCAATAGTTTTCTAAGCTTTGAATGCCGTTTTAGGTTAAACTATCTGTTTACATTTTACCCATTTGACACCTTGGTTTAAAATTGCGCATTTTATGCCAGCGATCGCCTATCGAGTGATGCGCTTTGAAAAACGCAACGCAAAACCCGATGCGAGGTTGTTTCGAGATGCCTTGATGCTAACGCGCGTCGTAATAGTGTTGTGCTTTCGCGATCGGACACAATGGACGCATCACCCATATGGTTTTAATTTTGAGTAGTATAGATTTTTATAGTTTAAGTTGACTTTTTGTTTCTGGTCAAACCATTAAGTTGACATGTTTGATGTTATAACATTAAGTAGTATCATTATACACATGACTTATTCCATATTTAATCATTTACTTCTCGAGTAATTTATGTAGAAATATTATATATTTTTTATCTATTACCTAGCGCCGCGCGTCCGTGAATAGTCACTTCAAAATATAACCCAAACCAACTGTTATAGTCAATGTATCGATTTAACAACGCTAGTGAGCATTGTTGAGGGTGTACTATGACGAAAATCATAAAACAAAAGATATTATTTACTAATAATGAAATGTTAAATTATTAGCGCATGTTTACCTCTTTATGGAGCATTCTTGAGAAATCCTTGAGAACATATATGATATACGTGTTGGAATTAGATATCAAGACATTCAAATAAATAATTACCAAAACATCAAAGTAATATTGCGGAAGCGTATAGGATGTATTAACGAATAATTAATTAACATAAAGAATATCGCACGACCTTTGTTGATTCTAGTAGAACAAGAATCAAATCCACAAACTAAGAACGGATGAATCCTAATTTGATTTAATT
Organism: Chrysanthemum makinoi; assembly: GCA_910596185.1. Taxonomy (NCBI): domain Eukaryota; kingdom Viridiplantae; phylum Streptophyta; class Magnoliopsida; order Asterales; family Asteraceae; genus Chrysanthemum; species Chrysanthemum makinoi. Next base: position 292,108,313 of record OU343220.1, read on the forward strand.
AGGATTATGTGAATTACCCCTTACCGTTTTGTAATTCAATCCAAAACAATAACAAAAGTATGTTATTACTTGTTTGAGACACACGCATCTTAAACCGAATTAAAGAATCAGCTAGTTTTTATCAAACCAAATAACTTGATGTTTGGAAAAGCTTTGGATCGACACCTACATGAAGGTGTAATGATCGGTTTTAACAAAACACACACACAAAACAATTTTGGTATAAATTTAATGAAGACAAGAGATGGAAAAAAAAGACACTGGCTTTGTATATATACCCACAGCTAACTTGGTGAACAAGTTGTAGCTTGTTTCCTTTTCTTGATGGCGTCCGGTTCTAGGAGTCCCAAAGGGATTCCGGAACCTTCCCAACTTTTGCAATTTGATCCTTTTCCAAATACCTTTAACGACCGTTAGTCCATTACATTAATTACTTAACGTCCGTTAGTTATTTCGTTTAATAAATAAATAAATATAACGTTTATATTTAATTATTAACTTTAAATTCTCATACGTAAGTGTCTATCCACGTAGTGCGACCGTTCGATCCTAACTCACGTCTACTAATTTATATCCATAAAACCAACAATACGTTCAATTCCTACAGCCTCAATCTAGCGAGAATATTGATTTGGAACCAAGTACAGCTACTATACTCAAAACATATACATCACGTCAACGAACATTTATTCCACTTTACCACATAGTGTGAAGCGGTAATGGTTCAAAGATTCGCCATACCGCCTGCAAGTCACAGCCCAGCCAGAAGAAAGTTCTGCGGCATTTTTCTTCGGATCCTGGAATGTTAAACATGACACTATTAGGTAAGGTAAGCGCCCAAATAGAGTTCAAACTTGAAAGGAAATAATAGGATAAGAATGGCATATAACTTCGTTGAGTCTAATGGTATATCACTTCTATTTAGAGTTTACATGTACAATATGTTGCATACCTCAAGACATTGATGCTCCAAAATGACCTATTTCAACCACGGGTTTATCCCGTAAACATATCCAAGCGCGCTGCTTCAAATTCATACCTCGGGCACCTTGATTGACACTCAGGTTTCCTTTTGCCCTTTCCCTAGCTGCACAAATATCAGACGATCCGGTTCACATTACATCTTAGGAAGTAGGCTGGTCCACATTCTGTAATATACGACAAATTTCATAATAATCAAATAGATTCAGTAAATATATGCATCTGATTTAGCGCCCGAGTTACCTGATTGAGAAGGAAAAAACGGGGGGTTGCATAATGGTGCTGGTGTTAATTTTTGAAGCCTAGCTTATGATATACTCAATGCACCTATTTCATCTGTTACAACCTTTTCTCTATTCCATTTCTGAATTTACAAATATAAAGTGTAACCTGATTCAACCCATATTAAGCCAATGTACTAACTATTATTTAAGTTACTAACATCATTTTAATAATCTCAAATACTAATTACACATATGAGTGTGAAAAATAAATGAGCAGGAACTTAGTACCTTGGTGATTATAAGTTTCAGCAAGAACTTAAGACGTTAGTATCTGTAAGAAGTCAGGACGTTAGTATCGCTGCTGCAGCGGAATCAACCTCGATTTCATCTTTTTCTGTCAGCCACAGCACTGAAATAATGGCAACATATTAGCGTTAAAATTATAGGTATTTAATGTGTACGTCAACACATCGTTATGTAACTGGTTGTAAGTAGATTATATGAAAATGTTTTGCCACCATGAGTATTAGTCTTTAACACAAAGGAAGACATCAATATTAAAATCGGCTTTCCGATAGGTTCTTCAATATGACTGGAATTGTATGTGTACTTTTATTGTATGTGTACACTTCACGCCTAAAATAAGCTTGCAACTTTATTAAATATCAATAAGAATATGCAATGCATCTATATTACTATAGGGATATCAGATTGCGAAAGAATACTGGGAACAACGACAGGTGTAAAGATATTATGCCGACATATAGAAACTTTTAACAAATGATCACATTTACTTGGTCGTTAGGTTTTGCTGTAATTGAGTAGGAGCAAACAGAAACATATAAATCCTTAAGTTGAGAAAGGCCGGCAAATAATGTTCGACGACTTCGCAATTCCGGCCATCCATACCAGGTTGTAGTACAAAAAAGAACGTCCAAAGCAATTAAGCATAGACCTTTAAAGATATCAAATATTGCATTACCAATATGTAAAAGAATATTCAGCATGCAATATTTTTAACAGTTATAAAAACAACACATTCAGGTGACCATTATAACATATATCGAAGCTTATTGTCAGTTATAGCAATGAAAACCAATGGCAGAATTATATAGTACACAAAGTCACTAATTACAATTACTTAAGGTGTTTTTTTTTTTTCCGATATAATAAAGAGAGCCAAAGAACACTCATATATACAATAATAGAAATTAAGCTGGTACACTTATATATACTTAATCAATTACTTAACCAAAAGAACACTTAAGCTGGTACACTTATAGAAAGTAATTGCCCTTTGGGGGTTTTAGAAAGTAAGCTGGTACACTTATATATACTTAAGCTGGTTTTTTTAAAAGTAATTTCCCCTTGGGGGTTTTAGAAAGTAAGTTGGTACAGCAACACATCATAACTTTTGAACCTGATCAAAAGTATCTGAAACATCTTACCTCCCGGTGGGCATGCTTCCTGCATCGATGATGTTGTTCGCCCATTGCTGGCATGATCAGTACTGGTTTAACTATAGTGGCGGATCGTGTGGACGCTGGACTTGCACATCACTTGGAAGAAGGCAGTATGTCCGCATGTATGATTCGGCCAAAAATCTAGCACGACTGGTCCATATCGCATTTGTGTACCTGTCACAGAAATCAAGTAGTTGTAACCACATGACCAGCAGCTCCTGATTATGATATATCTAAATACAGTAAAACCTAACCTCGAATAAGGCAACTGATATAAGCCCATTTCCAACAACGTTGTCAGTTACAGGAATACCAGCGATAGAATTAAGTGATTCATCCATCTGCTGTCAATCGACGAACAACTAAACGTAAATGAAACTAATGAAGCTTAAAGACGGACATGGCACTTTGAAATACCATACCTGCTGCTGTTCCCCATCACACCGATGTTGTTCACAAACCTCGTGTGACAGAAACATTCCCTGCCTGCAACATGAAGATCTCAATTAGCAATGATAACCAACGTCACGAAATAACAGTCACATCATATATGCAAATTAGGAGAAATAAACACAAAAGCAATTATACTTGAAGCTTCAAATCGAGCAGGAAAACCAAATGACAATCGTATGAAGCATGATGACAGCCAAACCGGATATCTCCAACGCCTTCCACCACTCGTCAGTCGTCGCGTCGTTCTCCTGGAATTGCAAAAGAATGTGTAAACCAAAAATATTATAAGTCATCTGGTTCCCTAGCTGATTTTATACAGTAAAGATAACAAAGAATACCTTTAACGGATGACATTTTCTTGTCACCTTTTGATTCAAATTCACAAAGAAAAGGCCTTTGAGGTCCTCATCTCCCCTATTACAAAAGATCATAACACAATAGTAACAAATTATTGAAATCCACAACTAAATGGTGTAGAAAATCTGAAATCTCACGAGTCTCACATGCCATTTTAGGACTAAACCTTGGGTTGTAACTCTTCGTCTCCGTATCTGTCATATGACACAACCTGAAAACGCGGAAGGCTTTTTTTAGAGGAAGAAGATAATTTTAAAAAATTAATCACATTTATTATTCGTTACCACTTACCTGTCATGTTGTATAGTGAAGAAATGATAGAAACTGAAACCACTTTTACCCCACCTTTAATCGCACAGCTCACCATAACTCTCGTTGCCTCCTTAAACGGTGAGTTCACCCGTTTGTCGCCATTCCTTTTTAGAAGGATTCTAAAACCCGCAAAGAAATCCCAAGGTTACTAAAACCTATAACAAAATTCAAAACCCCGAGCTTTTCAAACAAAAATAGAACAAAAATTAAACAATCTTTAAAAAAACTTACTAACAAAGAGTCCACCAAGTCAGTACTTATGTGGCTTCTTAGTAAATTCTGCTCTTTCTTGTTGAGGTCGTTTACCTTCTCTCAAGCCTTTACCATTTCTGTTGTTTGTACGATCATGCACTGTCCATGACAACACAGGAAAACCATTTTTTAATTACATGGCTATAGAAATAGGTTCAGTAACTATGAATACATCTCGATAGTTATAAATCTCATAGCTTAGAAGCGTGTAACTTACCTGTAAAAGCTCTTCGAAAACATCTTCAAAGGTGATGATGTCAATGCTTCACCATCTTCAACACTATCTTTTTGCTGTACATCTATCTTTGGAGTCTTGTCAATAGTAACTATATAATTCGATTCTTCTTCAAGCCTTGGCAATAACAGTTCATGTGCTTCTGAATATCCATTCGCCTTTTTGCAGCTACCTTTTATGAAACGCCGTTAGGAAGCTGGCACAATCCTGACGGATGGAATTTGTAGCTGGAATGGCTAAAATATGGCAGCAAGGTATACGTGCACCGTTCAATGACATGGTCAATCTCCAAACTGTTTGCCCTCTATCACATTATCGAGTTGGCCCCAGAACCGAAATCTGGTCCTGTTTAGAAAGTTTAGTAAGGAGCTTACCGAATTATCAATAAAAAGCTAGTTATAAGCACATTTCCGTCTTATAGGCTAGAAAGTATGAAAAGCTAATAAGTTCAAATTTAAGGCTTGTGAGCTTATCAACCTGGCCTAATACTAATAGCAGGCTGAATACTCCCATGTTTCCAACAGGTTCAGACCCACCACAAATCGATATAGAAACATGTAATAATCAATAAACCATCATCCATCCATTAGTTAACCATAGTATAGCAAGCGACAATTTTCAGAACCAACGTTATAATACACATGAAATACAATAATTCCACTTGATCTTTAGATTTTCTTAAAGATGATATACCAACATACTTGAACTTTGAAAATCAAGAAGCCGACTATTTTGCCTACCAACGTTAAGTACTTACTTCAGGTTTATTATAAAAAAAGAATGAAAAAAATCGGCTACAAATAGTTGGACCCAAACCCACGCTAAGCATCCTTCAGTAACTAATAAGTATAAAGCACACCGTCGACCGATCAGATTATTATAAAGTACTCTTTTTGTATAAAGTACTCTTTAGATTTTCATTAAAGTGAAAAGTAAACAACTTCCCACCAATAATTCGCTGGACCAGTATTACCAACTACATGAACCTTTTATGTAGAGTACTTTATGCAGAAGTTGATCAGATTATTATAAATAATTCGCTGGGCCGAACGATTTTGTTTACTTTTCGCAACGAACTGCGACCAGCGTCACAAGTTGATACAGAAGACAACTATAGGTAACCAACAAACGTAAAAATATAGCCAACAATCTTAAAATTATAGCGACAATGATTTGAGTCGGTCGGATTATTGGAAGTATTGATGCTTACCTCCTGTTGATCTTGAAAACATCAGCGCCGCAACCCTACCATCACCAGCGCCTCAAAATTGTTGTAAAAGGATAAATCTAAAAATCTTTAAAAATATATATATATATAAAAATTACTTACCTGAAGATCTATTCCTCCTACTTCTAATAATCCTCCCGTTGATCTTTTGCGACTGGTATATGAGTGTAGAAATTAACGGTTTTTTTGTTTTTTGTTTGTTTGTTTTGCATCTATCAGCTGAGTCGGTATATGTGTTTGTGTGGAACTTCTGGATGTGTGTAGTAGATATGGATAACAGCTTCATCGAAAGGAAAAATAAGGAGAAAAAAAAAAGGTAACGGGCCAGGTCCATTTTTTTGTGGACAATAAATTAGCCCAACAAAGTTAAGCCGGTTGGCTTATAATTTTTTTTTATTATATGGGCACATTTCCATAAGTCCATTTAAATAAGGTAGGAGGCACGAATCCATAAGTTCTTGGACAAATGAACAAATGAATATATATATAATACTCTAACACGCTTTTCATAGAAAAGGTATTGTCCGATACACTCATTTAGAGCGTTATAAAATTGTGAGAAAACATATATATATATATAGGATAGAGAAAAACTAAAATGAGAAAAATAAAAAAGATTCTAGTAGCGTATTTGAATAGGGAGGAATTTTGGGAAGATCTGCATTCGTTTTGTAGATCCATCTGAAATGAGTTATTGTAGTTCTTCTTTATCATTCTTGTTCAATTTTTCTTCTTATTTGATCCTAACTATATATATATATATATATATATATATATATATATATATATATATATATATATATATATATATATATATGTATATATATATATATATATATCTATATAACTATATATATAGGGGATAGCTTAGTACAATTTTTGTAGCAAATTGAAATTTCCTGTCCTTAATTAAAATACACTAGTATTGATTGAGAGCCTTGAAAGAAGTCGGGGCCTGAAATAAAATCAGGGAATACGTTTTTAGTCTTAAATTGTAGCCAATGTTCTGTTAATTGTAATATATTCCATATAACATGTATATATATGTATATATATCTATATATGATATATATATATATATATATATATATGTATATCTATCTATAGATATACATATATATATATATTTATATAGATATATATCTATATATATATATATATATATATATATATATATAACAACATATATATATATTATATTATATATATATATATACATATATATATATATATGCTTAATATTATATATATATATATACATATATATATATATATATATATATATATATCTATACATTATATATAAGAGAATAACGTAAAATCTTGGCTTGGCATCCCATAATCGTATTTCATGTCATGCATTATATTTATGTGGCATTTTTTTTTAAATGACATGTTTTTATTAATATATGTACATTTTGTTTAATAAATTGTAAAATTCGTTTTTGTTTTTGTTATTTTTGAATTAAATTTTTTTTTTAAATGACATGTGACATTTTAATTAATATATGTACATTTTTTTTTAATAAATTGTAAATTCGTTTTTGTTTTTGTTATTTTTGAATTTTAAAATTATTTTTTTAAAAAGAAGACATTTGTTGGAGTTGAACTTGGGCCATTCATGTGTTTTGTAAACAACACTGCTAGAGTAAATTGTTTTTTTGATTTATATCTTTCAAATAATATAAATAAGGAGATTATATAAAAATTTCGAAATTTGTATTTTAGGTATGTATTTTTTGAAAATAACAATTAAAATAAATTATGGTATATATTACTTAAAAGATAAATATACCATATATATGTTTAACCTATTTTTTTGTGTATAAATACACCCTAATATCTTATTCCTAAACATATTATCCCTAAAAAGTATAATCGACTTTTAGATGCGGGTGAAGAATATCGACTTTTTAGTTTTACAGGTGAAGAATCAGATTTTTTTTTTAGAGGGTTTAGGTTTAACATATTTTTTCCGACTTATAAGTGTAACAAGTTTTGCAGTTTTTTTTTAGTGTTATAGTGTTGCTCCGATATCATATATTGTTTTGACTTTGTTCGCAGATGCTCGATACAAGGATAGGAGCCCAAAGAGCAAGGCGAGGTTAAGACAAAGTGCAGGATTTTCAAAGGAAACAAAGATAATATGTTCAAGACAATGGTAGGATTTTTTTATGTCATCAACGAGGTTTTGTTTTTAAAATTATTATATATTTATAATTTTTATGCATGTAATTAAACTTGTTATGTTTATAATATTAGGATTAATTTCAGCTAGACTTATTTACAAGAAAAAATCTGTGTTGATGAAAGTAAGTGTGAACCTTCGTGAGAAGTTTTTGTTAATATTTATTTTATATCGTTAAATTGTTATCATGCAAGCATATTTAATTTTCTCTTTGGTTAATTAACACAAATCATGTATGCAAATTGGTTAATGGCCGTGAATTTCATATTCATCATCGTTTCCCATGTTTAAGATAATATGTATATTCATGTATATTCATCATTGAGTGTGCTGCACTATGCAAAGCTGATAAGGCATGTATCTTTGCTTAGCTTTTCTATTTTGTGCTTTCGTAATATTATTTAGTGTTTTTATTTTCAATGTAACACACATCTTGTATCAGGTATATGTTGTTGCTTCGCCGTTTGATGGATCCTTGCTTTCGGGAAGATTCGATTGATGGAATTTGATGTTTTAAAGGTCTTTGAATATAAAAATAGTATGGATTTAATGGTCTTTTACGAGCATTAACATAGGTGCTTATTTTTTATGTGGTTTTGGAGGATTCATCTGCAATGGATCAATTTATTGATCATTGCATTCTATGTGGGTGTGAGTATTGTGGCGGCATTAAAGGGCAAATGTGTCGCATGGGTATCTTGTTTTGTGCTAATTTTTGTTCTTTTGATTATTGGGTATTGTGGTCGGACCCTTTGGAAGCTTATGTGTGTGACATGGCTCATTAGAGACTATTCGGAGATATAGCAGGAAAGATTACCTTTTTTTCATTTTTGAGGATTCTCTGTATGTTGAGGCTCGACGCCTTTTTAAAGAACCTTTGGTCTGTGTTGATGAGGAGCAGCTGAGAAGCCTATGATTCTTTGTTAAAGGGATACCATTTGGAATCTCATATGAATATTTGTGTTTACTTCATGCAAAGTCTCTGAAGATATTTTTGGTTACTTTGTGCTAATTGCCTAGCAGACTTTTATAACGAGGGAAAGAGACCACTTGTTGATATTTATTTTTAATCGAGCATTCGTTTCTTCTTGTGGCACTTCTTAATCTAGATCTAATCGTGAAAAAATGACCCAAAAATATGTTCGAGACATTTGATGTTAAAATTATTGTGTATGTTGCAATAGAGGTTACCTTTGTTTGTTAGCTTGCATTAGTATTTTGATTTTCATCTACAGCGTAAACTTAGTGAATCAGTTTACGTGTTTTAGGTGAACAAAAAGAGGTTGAAGGCGAAGTTGGGCTGCTGAAGGACAATAAACCAAGTGCTTCAGTTTTTATAAGATGCTGCATAGCGGTTCATGGTATAAGAGTATATCTATCCTCGGACTACCATAACATGGTCATTATGGGAGGTCTTGGTAGGGGTATAAATTTATAAGTATAATTTATCTTTTAAGTTGTAAAAGGTAATAATAAAAGTAAAATCGTTTTATTCATTTATACCAAAAGTGAACCAAGAAATTATTTGCTCGAGTAAATATGTACCTAAAGAACCATGATATTAATGTATAACTTTGCGACTACACGACCCCTTATTACATTTCCCAAGTCGGTTAGTGGTGGCACCATGGTCAGGTTTATTAATGGGTCAATTTTTCTTCAGCTTCTCTCTTTCTCTTCTGGAATGTGTTGAAACAGAACCATATAACACATCGTATTGGACAGTCTCTCATATTGAATACAGGGGGTATGCAATTTTGCATTGACCTTGAAAGAAACTTGTGTAGGACCTTACTTTTATCAACCTTATCACAAACCCAACACGTTATCACGTTAACACAAACAAAGACTATGCGTGAAGATGAAAGAAATAAAGATAAGAAGAGATGGTGACTTGATGTTATGCGTATGAACAAGATAGAGAGATGAAAACAATAAGTTGTATATTGCTTCAAGGAAAACACACACAAAACACATACAAGCGCACACCCTCAAATGACCATTTGAGGGGTATTTATAGTTGGAATACATGATGCCCTAAAAGGCTTTCTATGGGCCGTGGATATGGACTTGGATTGGATTGGGTTACTTGGACTTATACAAGGCAAGCTTATCATAACACCTAGCCATTTAAGCTTAGCTGATCCACGAACCGTTGACTATTCTAGCCGCGATATCTAACACACGTTAAAAAGTTCCTAATTGTGAATGACCATCACTTCTAATAAAACTATTAAAGGCTAAACAATATCCCCTAAGGGGTGGTCATTCAAAGATGCTCCACGATTAGGTCTTTATTTTTCTCGGTTTGAACTTTGTGTAGATATAGAATAGTCTGAATCTTTGTTCCTTCATGCTTTATGATCAGGATGATGTGGTTGTCTGGTTATCAACCGTTGGTTAGGTATCTCCGCGTCTTTCTCCACATCTTTCACGCATTTATTTGTTTTTGGTTACCAATGATTTAGTTCTCGAGTCTTTAAACTTTGTTGATTCTTTGACATTGACGAAGAATCATCTTTAACTTTGAGTAGTCTTTGATTTTGATGAGAACTTTCATGTGTTGTTGGTATGAGCATGTAAGATGCACTTACGATCAATCCGCTCAGGCTTCCATAAGAAGAACATAAAGCAGGTTAGTAATAGCGGTCCAGGCACTTACAAGTTTAAATTTCGAGGGTCTTAACAGCATAGTGTGAAAACACGTCTCTAATTCTCAGAGGGCGTTCTGGCTGGAGTCCCACAAGTGAGATAGCGATATACCGAAGTACATCTACAGTTGGATGGTCGTTGAGGTACAAGTATCACCTTGTAGACCTTTTGAGACCGCTAAAAGCGTAATCCACGAGGGGAATTCACCGAAGTGGCCTTCTGTCGTACATTTGATGTTGACCCAGCGAGGAGTTTCCATTCAATCATTGAAGATCACGAATGTGAAACTTCTCATAAATGTTCTGCGGATTGCTAAGACTGCGTAGACTCTAGAATATATCACTTGTGCCCAATGATGAACAACAAGCGATGTCATGTCATGTGTTCCTATGAGATCTTTTGATGCATCTCGTGGCTCTAGACTCAATAGTGCATTTTGGTTTTCCTAAGCGGAGACTAGGGAGAGGGGTCTCGCTTTCAATATCAACGATCTCTAAGAAGGTCGATAGATTATGCAGGTTCCAGTGAGAATGAAACAAATCCTTTTAGAGAAATTGAGTGGCTAGAAGGTTGTGCTTGTGCGTCCTTTGGGTCATAGACGTCTTGTCTTTAATACCCCGGTCATCTAAGTGACAACCAGATAGCGAGATGGATTGAACCCGGTTTACGCCCTGGGTTGATTATGGAGCTATTTCTTTTCACCTTTTCTTTTGCTTTTCTTTTTAATTCTTCAACCCCTTCTTTCTCCTTTCTCACATTACTCATTTTTTCAATCATACCTAAGGACTTCTAATACTAACTTTTGGTGATGTCCTTGGGTAGATCCCTCCGGCTCTGGCGGATCATAGGACGTTTATTCCTAAACTTAGTCACCTTATAACTCCATGACTGTCTTATTGTTGCCATTAAACCATTTTTCTTGAAAATCTCACAGAGTGTTTATTGTAGAAAACATGTTTGAGACACTCCGCGAGTTTTATATTTTCAGAAACACTCCCCCTTCATATGTGCTTATAAGTTTTGACAGAAATGTGAGAACCCTCACCAAATCAGGTTAGTCAACAATGACCATTGACCTGAATTTGACTTTTGATTAGGATTTATAACCCATTAAAAATCTGGTTTCATTTTTTTCTATGTGATTTAATTTTAACTTAAGTTATATTATGAATAATTATAAGTATATATTAAAACTCGAATAAAAACTATTTGCGTTTTACCCACTTCTTCTGATCTTTATTCTGATCTTCTGATCACATCTACTGATGTTGAATGAAACCTTCGAAAAAAAACTCTGATGCATGCAAAAAAAGTTATAAAATGTTTATAAAAAAGGTTTATAAAATTTATAAAATTTTTATAAAAAGAGTTTATAACGTTTATAAAAATTTATAAAAAATTATAAAAATTTATAAAAAAGTTTATAAAAATTTATAAGATATTTATAAAGATGCGCAAAGTTTATAAAATCTTTATAAAAAAGGTTTATAAGAAATTTATAAAATTTTTATAAAAAAGGTTTATAACGTTTATAAAAAATTTATAAAAAATTTATAAAAAAGGTTTAAAAAAAATTTATAAAAACTTTATAAAAATGGTTTATAAAAAATATATAAAAAAAGTTTATAAAAAAATTTATAAATATAAAGATTGACAAGTTAAAGTAGTAAAAATAAAAAATCCAGAGCACAAAATCATAAATAATTGTTTTCTTTGTTAATAAATGTTAAAAGCTAGAAAAAAAAATAAAAGGCATAAAATATACTTTTCTGATGCAGATTCTGCGTTTTAAGCCGAACTACTCTGATACATTAACTCGGTTGAAGGCATAAAAAAAAACTTCGGTACAAAATTAATTCATACGCCAATGCGGATATCTGATCTAATTGAATAATTAAACTATGTTATGTATTTAACCTAAGTTAATTAAATTGCCTAGATATAATATTGTTACACATATGTAAACTTTGCAAAACCCTTTCAAACTTGAATACGTTTCTTGGCCCTTGCAAACTCACATAATAAAGAGTTATGAATCCCATATTTTCAGCCCCTAATATCACGCATTATATCGATCATAATCAAGACCAATCAATACCAATTATATTGCAATTACCAACCTTCCTTATTAACACACGCTCCCCCTTATCAATCCCTATAACATATTCGGTCTCACCCTCTCATTCTTTTCATATATTATCAAACACAAAACACATAAAGTTCCTGTTACTTTTCTCTCTTTCAAGACCAAGGGTTTGTTGCTGTGGGTTGTGGGTGTTAGAGTAACATCTTAGCTTGTTCTTGTTCTCGTTAACAGCAAGGTATCACCAATTCCTTCTTTGTTCTCTTATCCATTCGACACCTATATAATCTGAATATATAAAACACTAAAACCAAATTCGTTTATACTATCTGATCTAATTGTCATGTTACTATTTGTAATACTTAAAATATGTAAAAGAAGACCACATGAAATCATGCAACAAATTCATGTCTTGACCTGTTTTTCTTCTTCCTTTTCGACCCTAATTTGATGTAACCACGTAATATCTTGAAAACATGCCTTCTAATATGGAGCAAACCTATACCCTAATCTGTAAGTGGTTTGTTTGTGTATTCGTATGGTATGTGTGTGTCAATATAAAAGGTTATGACTCATGTGTCGATCTATGTCTTAAACCTCCCTACAATCATGCACATGAAACAGATTTTAAAAGAATGTGACTTAGTATTAATTCTGGTCTCACGAGGGTTTGATAGTTATAATCTCATGTGGGTTTCGCATTTGCATGTTGCCTCGCTATTCTTGATGTCGTGTGTGTGTGTCTTGAGACAATCTAAAAGGTTATGAAACATGTTTCGTGCTATGTCTAAAACTTGCCCATAAACATGCACAAGAAACAGATTTAAAAAGAATAGGGTCTCACGATACTTGTTGTTATCTCGCGTGTGTGCCCTTTGGTTCGAATCAGGTTGTGTCTCACTAAGAGCATGGTACTGATATCACATGCATATATGTCGATCATGTCTTGCTTTTGAACCTGTGTATTGTGGGTCATTCATGTGTCTAAAAGGTTCCTTTAAACATGTATTCGAATCAGTAATAAAATGGAGATTTCATGATTTCTGGTGTAATCGCGTAGCTATAAAATGTATCATGGTTTTGAGGATGTCGTGTTCTTTGGCAAGTTGTGTTTTACGTTTTGGATTGTTTATTTTCTTATATGTAGTCACATGCAACAGGAGATCAATCATATAAATGTGGCCTTCGTGCATTTAGAAGGATGGGCCAATTGTATAAGTAACTTTTATATAACAATTATCATGCAAGTAAATATTTGATTTAAAAGATTAGGATTGGTGATTTATCTAGTCTTGGTAATTTTTGTTTTGGTCTCACATTTTGTATTCGAAATAGTGTCTACTTGGTTCCATGAAGTAGTTTCGAGAATACCTATTCCCGGGGTGTGTTCCTTCGAGCTAAGTAGTACTTATGTTCGAATGTGGTTTCGAGTTTGGTTGTTTCTAATTCACTCAATTCTTATACCTACAATCGGCCTACCATTATTCTTAAGTCAATATAACATTAATCCGAGGCACATTTGAAGATATATAATCAAACACTAATTGTAAGAATATAATTAATAACATTAAAGACAATAATCAGTTGTGACATTAAAATGGGCATCTAAATAATAAACAACTCTTAATTCAGGTATATCATTTGAAGAAGGAGTGACTTGTGTTTACTTTATATCATCCGCTTTCAGGTGAGTTTTCGTGGCCCCTTTTTATATATTTTCTAGGGGGAAAATGATACTCAAAGTTATTTCAAGTTTTAATGCCGTGATTAAATATTTGTTTTATTATTTTGGACAAGCTTGTGTCT
>OU343220.1:292122646-292275784 GCA_910596185.1 Chrysanthemum makinoi
TTGCTTGGTTTTGAGCTGCTTGTTTTCGAAGTTTCTTTGGAGTGTTTTTGGAACCTAGATTTAGCAACTAGCTTTTTTCCTAAACTCTAAGGCTCTACTCAAAGCGAGAAACGTATCAATGAGCCCTAGGGGTTGATGAATGCGATGAGGATGTGGAACAACATGATAATCATTAGCTTTCTTATATGAGGAGGTGGTCACAATGAACCATCATTATTAGATGTATCTACATAATTAATGAGTTCTTCATCACTAGTGGTTATATCCTCATACTCACCTTCATCGATTACTAGATTGTTTTCTTCAATCTTACTAAAATCCATACCAAAACCTAATCCAGTTTTAAGATAAGCTCTTTCTTGTTTTTGAACATAAGAAACATGTGACGGAACCCGACTTCACCCCAAGCGGCAAACTTAGCTAACAAATCATCTCTTTCCTTAGTTAATTTCTCAATTTCAGCAATTTCACAGTTTAATTTCCATTCACTAAGCTTTAACGTAATCTCATGTGCATATTTTTCAGTCCAAGCTACTTCATTAGTTTCATGTGCTAAAATTTTGGCTTCCATAGATTCTAAGGTTATTTGATAACCTGCTACCTCAGACCTAGCCTTAACACAATTATCTCTCTCAATCACATAACTGCTAAGCAATTTATGATAAAAATCATAGCAATTCGAGCATACCTCGAGAGATAGAGATTGATTTGGGTAGTAGCCACCAATGCTAGTTGAACAGGATCATCTTCACTTTCCTTGCTCGGTCAAATCCTCAAAGCCATCATCGATTCCAAAGCATGTTGGATACTTCATCAAAAGCGGTACTCCAATCAATGCTTCCCCTTGTGTCTTCAACTGCATCTTCCATGCTACCATACAGTGAAGTCACGGTTCATCATCAAACTCTTCACTCCAGTCAACTTGAATAACTTCTCTTGAGCAACCAAAGCCTTTGTTTCATGTGGGAATTTCCTTAAGCTCAAGTTTTGGCTTCTTCAGGCTCTGTTGCTGATACTTAGCAAACACATCTCTTGCAAAGTGACCAGTCTTTTGACAATTGAAGCATTCAATTTTAGATTTGTCAAAAGTTATGCCCTGTTTGGGTTTGAAATCAATGCTTTTACCTGTCTTCTTCATGTACTTTTGATTCTTCTTACATTGATCATAGCAACTTGCCATCTGATATCAATTTCTTCAAGTGCATCTTCTTCAATCTGTGCTAGATCTTCTTCATAAGTGGCAGGTAAACTAGCTTGTTGTGCAAGAAGAAGCACATAACTTCATCGAGGCCATAGTGGTAGTTGGTGGGGCCTGTTGAACATATATGAGGGTGGTGTATAGGCAATTACTTTGAGAAACAGTACTTTGAGGAGAAGCATACTTTTGAAATCTTCGACCTTCTTCTCGAGATGATAGAAAAGCAATATTGTGAGACTTAGAACTTGTTTGACCACTCATCTCATGCTCATACACCTTAAGTTGATGATATAGATCATCAAAGTCCATGACATCAAACCTTGTTGTCCTCGATCATTGTAGCAATCACATGCCATGATGATGAAAAACTCATAGAAACTTCAAGTTAGCATCTTCAATGATACTTCGCCTTGTATAGCTCCAACATGTTGAAGATTAAAACCTATCATATCGCATCAAGACTCTTTCACCAAGCTGTGAAAGTTTCAAACTGTTGCACAGCAAATTTCTACGCATCTTTTAGAGGCTTCATTCCCTCAAATCTGGTCTTGAGAGCCCGAGTTGCTTAGCATCTTTAGCATCATGAAATTTGAGAAGATGACCATCTGGAATGGCGGATAAGAGAATATTGAGTGCCTTCTCTTGATTCCTTAAGGTTCTGGTATACGAGGTTTAGGTGCCTTTGGTTGTCCAGAATATCAATGGGGTCTGCTACTTCACCCATTCACACAATAACATTCCAAGAGCATGGTGCGTATGGCAATAGCACCTCATCTTCTGTGGAGATCATATTCTCCCTTCTTGATTATTGGAATTACAGTGAGGTGATGGAGGGTGGTGGACGACTTGATCGACATCTTGAATATAGTTGAAGTAGGATTTCTTCCTAGTCGAGTTTCCACACAGCTCAGATACCACTTGTTGGAATTATGACGTCAACAAACCCGAACGTCAAAACAGAATAGAAAACTTGATATTAGTCGCCAAGATCCAGCCAAAGTCGTGACTTATAAAAGACCCTAAAACCGAAACCCACAGAGGAAAGAATAAGATGCGTGTACTTGTTGGATCGATATACTTTAATCAAACTAACTTAACTAGCTTGTTAGGGTTTAATAACCTCGGATAAATCCTAAGTTATTAACAAAGAAACACTGAGTAATCTTTATTAAGAACGCGGAATTTACTTAACAAAGCTAAGAAGAATAACCTTTTATTATAAAATCTAAATCACTTATTATGGAATACTCTAATACAACTCTAAGATAATCGAACTTTTCTCTAAAACTCTAATTAAAATCGTAAGTCATATCTCTAATGCCAATCTAGGAGTCCTTTTATAGGCTCAAGGATATCCTAGTCGGTTTACAATTGATAACCTTATACGACAAGTAATCTAAACATGGAATACAATTCTTTCCATAAACAAATATATGAGTTCTTTTGTTCTACGGTACTTTGACTTCATCTTGGTACTTTGACTTTATCTTTAGCAATACTTTGACTATTTGACTTCTTCGATTGCTGCGGTATCTGATACTTTCATATCTTGATGCTGATATCTTGACACTTTCATATCCCAACAAATATTAAATAAGAAAAGGACTAAAATGAGCTAGGAAAAATCTGGAAATTTTATGGAAAATCTAAAATATTATACTAAGCCTAAGAAAAATATAAAAAGTTAGATAAGCCCACTAATAAGTCGAATTGGGCAAATAAGCGGTTGAATAAGCACTTGAAATAACCAATAAGCTATCCAAAACTACCATAAGCTACTCTGACTAAATCTAACCTAAAATGAGCTAATGCAACTGATTGGGACCTAAAAGCACAAGCTTTGTGAGAAAAAAGCTAGACCGATTTCAAGTCTCCAACGTAAACGGCCCTTATAGCCCTACTTTAAGCTAAATTATAAGCTAATCTAGTGAACCAATGAAAACGGAAATGAGGTACTCAAGATCACCAACCAATGAACAACTAGACCAATTTTTAGATCCTAACAAGCTATTATGAAACTGTATAGTTCTTGCAAGTTACCACAACACACTGTTATCTGTGTGAGTGTGAGCAGTTTTCGACTTATTGGCAAACTTGTTTAGAGCTTAATAAAAATTCCAAAAATTCTCCAAAAATTATTTATCAAAACTAGACCAACTAATCTTGATTTTCCCAAAATTTCAATAACTTTGAACCAGAATTGAATCCATGAAAAATCAACAAAGTTTTGCCAAAAATCACTTTTCTCCACTTTGACTTTTTTATAAGTTTTGACAAATTGACTTTAATGGATTACTAGTAATTCCTAATGACTTAAAATGATATATTAAGCTATTTTAAATACTAATTAAGCTACTTTAACTAAAAATCTAACTAAATGTACAATCCAAGCTCCTAAACTGCACGATGTATGCAGTTTTTGGAAACAGAAATTTTGACTTTTGACTAATAACCTACCTATTTTATGACTTAAATGATTTAATTAAACCTAAAGTGAGTTAACCAAACTAAATTTGACCTAAAATACAGCTTGAACACGGGAATCATCTCTTTCCAAACACTCCTTTAAAAACTGGTTTAGCATATTTAAACTAAGAAAGACCTATTTAAGCTATGTTCTTGATTCAATAATGATAAACTAGCTTAATTTTTAACCTAATGAACTAATTTTAAGAACAAATAAACACTAAATAAGCAATTACTCTACTAAGCTATTTTTGCTTTTTGGAATTTTTAAGTTAATGCATACACTAGCTACTAACACCTAACAATTTTATTCAAATAACAACTCGAGTTAAATAAGCAAAGAAATCACAAATAAGAACACAAATAAGCAGTTGGAATGGTAAAACATGAAAATGGAAATTTCTTACAAAATGCTTTTGCTCAAAACAAGGACTGATGCAATCATCACATCACCCTATTGCTTCCCAATAAGCTCTAAACCATGGCCATCCAGAATTTACCATGCTCCAAACATTTGACCAAAGTGCTTATTTTGACTTTCCTTGACTTTTTTTTGGAATCTTAAAATTTAAACTGATGTAGATTATTTTAAACTTATAAAAAGCTTTAACAAGCTTATATAAGCTCACATGAACTGATAACAAGCTTATACAAATCTTGGTAGCTTAATTCGACTTAACAGTCACCATAAACACTTAAAACTTGGAATTTTCATTAACACTTGAAATTGTACAAAGATTAACATTAAACAGTCTTAAAATAACTTGAAATGATAACTGGAAACTAAAATTGATAATACCAACCCATTAAATTACAATACGATTTTAACTAAACTTCTCTACTTACACGAATTCAACTCCTCCTTCTTCTTCTTTTATATTTAAGAAAAGGTCTCCTCTCTCCCTGAGAGCATCCCACCAAATGAGAGCGTTGGATTGGCTATATATGATCTGAGCTCTTGAAACTACTTTTGGCGGGAAAACTAGAGTTAGTCAAATGGGGTTGGGTTGAGTGCCGCGGGAATGATGCATTTAATGATTCTTGGCTATTTTAGGTGAGGTGGAGGGATAAGGTTGTGGGTTTGTGAGCTGGAAGTATGGAGTTGGAGCTGGAATTGCAGAGGGGTGGGTGAAGATGGAGGAAACGATGGGGGTTGGTCAGGGAGTTGACCGGTTTTTATTAATAAGGGATTGGGTTGGGTCCGGTTTGGATTTGGTATTAATAACAAGGACCAAAATTGCAATTCCACAAAAACCAAGGGACCGAAACTATAATTATCCAATTTTCATCATAGGGACCAATTATGACAAGTTTAATTTTCCAAAGGACCAAAAATAATAATTTTCAAATTAAAAATGTCCCGGGGTAATTTCTGTCAATCTTTGAAATTCAGGACTAAAGTTGTCATTTTGCAAAATTGAATTTTATAAGGCTAATTTTGACAACTTGAAAATCCACAGGGCCTTTTATGAAAAATTAACTTGTTTTGAATAACCAGGGACTATATTTGACAATTTATGCATAAAACAGGTCTAAATATTTTTTTTGTTTTCAAGACTTTTCAAAGTGTTTTTGATTGTTTTTTCAGTTAATAGAAGGAACAAAATGATATTTACACACTCATCAATCCCCCACACTAAAACATTGCTAGTTCCTAGCAATCTTTTGAGAAAACTTAATGGATTTGAATCTCTTTACCAAAAGCCATTACTTCGGGAGTAGCCAATTGTTTTAGTTCAAGTAAGAACCTTGGTACAATGATAACCAAATGATTTTGAGCAAATCACCAATTTTCAACGGTTTTGATTTGTCTTTACCGAGCCGTTTGCTACGGACTAACCAACTCTTAGATAAAATATCTTTGGTGAGTCGATTACCAATTGGTTTTCCAAGCCTTTACCACAAGCCATAAACTTGCGGGCTAGCCAACTCTTCACTAATTAAAGATATGGTGAGATGAACACCATACAATTTTGGGCAAATTGCAAGCCGTCAACGGATTTGAGATATCTTTACCAAGAGCCGTTTGCTCTAGGATTAGCCAATCCTTTGTTTATTAGACATGGCGGATGATAACCGTAAGGCTGAGTAAGTGCAAAACACTTATTCCAAAACAAATTTGGCCAAAAAATGGGGGAATTGGGTGGTATAATTACATGATAAAATTCGTGAGAATTCCCCCCACACTAGAAATGAATATTGCCCTCAATATTCAAAACCTGCGGTTATGCGAAACATAGAACGTAAAAGGGAAATACTACGGCCATTTTTTGTGATTTTTTTTTTTTTTGGATTAAAACTTATATACAACAGCCGTGGGCAACTCCCCACACTAGGGTGGTAGAAAGTAGAAAGAAGTCAGAAATATGGGTGAAAACCCATATGGTGTGCTACTGTTTTTGATTCCCGAGTTAGCTAGCGACTCGATCCCGCATTCATTGGTTCAAGGGGAAAGTTTGTAGATCCGGGACAACCACAGGTGGAATGTCCTCTCCAAAATAGTGCTTCAATCGATGACCATTCACTTTAAAATTTGGACCATCGGGTGGAGATAACTCAATGGTTCCATAAGGAAATACTTTAGTGATGGTGAATGGTCCGACAGCGGGATTTTAGTTTTCCTAAGAAAATCTTCAATCTTGAATTGAAATGAAGGACTCGATCACCGTTGAAAGCGGTTCTTGATTTTGGCGTCATGAATCTTCTTTGTCTTTTCTTTGTAGATCAAAGAGTTCTCGTATACTTGATCACGTAGTTCATTTAATTCATTTATTTGAACTTTTCGGTGATCACCAGCTGTCTGAATATCGAAGTTGGCATGTTTCAAGGCCCGGTATGCCTTGTGCTCAAGCTCAATCTGTGGATGACCGCCCATTATACAAGTTTGTAGGGCGTACACCCAATGGGTGTTTTATAAGGCTATACGGAAAGCCCAGAGCGTCATCTAGCTT
Source organism: Chrysanthemum makinoi (assembly GCA_910596185.1). NCBI lineage: Eukaryota > Viridiplantae > Streptophyta > Magnoliopsida > Asterales > Asteraceae > Chrysanthemum > Chrysanthemum makinoi. The sequence continues at coordinate 292,129,262 of OU343220.1, forward strand.
ATCCGACCAGAGGCGCGGTTTTAAGCCTCTGTCCTCTCGAATTCTTTTAATCCCCCGGTTGGAAACTTCCACTTGCCCACTTGTTTGGGGTGGTACGCAGTAGAGAGACGGTGAGTTACACCATACTTTTGCATGACTCTATCAAACGGGTCATTGCAGAAATGCGTACCACGATCACGATATCTCGTGGAGTTCCAAAAGCAAAAAGAGATTTTAAGAATTTCACAACAACTCGGGCATCGTTGGTAGGTAAAGCTTTCGCTTCAACCCATTTTGACAAATAGTCAAGACCGCAGTATGTATTTATTTCCTCCAGATGAAGGAAATGGCCCCATAAAGTCAATGCCCCAGATGTCAAAAATCTCACACACTTGAATGGCGTTTTGTGGCATTTCATTTCTTTGCGAGATATTTCCGTACGTTGACAAGCGTCCACAGTTTTGACAAATTCATGGGCATCCTTGTAAATCGTGGGCCAATAGAATCCGGAATCAAACACCTTATTGGCGGTGTAGTTGGGGCTATGATGTCCCATGAGGTCGAATGGCAAGCCTTAAGAATGTCATTGGCTTCCGACCATACACATCGCTGATGACTTGATCCGCAAATTTTGAATAAGTAGGGTCGTCCCAGTAATGTTTTACATCTTTAATGAATTTGTTTTTCTGTTGGGACGACATCCCTTTCACCACAAAGTTACCCGCATGGTAATTTGCAAAGTCAACAAACCATGGGGTAGAAGAGTCTCCACGAAAAGAAACCACATTGAGTGTTTGAGAGAAATGTTTCGTTTATTTCCTTTTCTCGAACACATCGGTGAGGGTTTTCTAGGCGGGACAGATGATCGTGACGGTTCTCGGCTCCTTTTTATCACGTATAATGATATCAAATTCTTGCGGAGAACCCAACGAACAATCTCGGCTTTGCATCTTGTTTTGCAAAGAGATATTTGAGGCCGAGTGATCCGTATACACCACGCATTTGGTCAAGATTAGGTATGGCCGAAACTTCTCCAACGCATACACCCGCGGCTAATTCTTTTTACGTAGTGGTGTAATGGGTTTGAGCTTCATCATAGTCTTACTGTAGTGGATAGGCTTAAAATGCTTGGTTTTACGTTGCCCCAGGGCTGCACCGATAGCAAAATCACTTGCATCGCACATAGTTCAAAGGTAAATCGGTCGGGGCACGAGAATGGGCGCTTCCGTAAGCTTTTTTAATGTTTCAAAAGCGATGCACTCAGGTGAGAAGATAAAAGGAGCATCCTTCTCAAGGAGATGAGTCATAGGTCGAGCGATTTTAGAAAAATCTTGTATGAATCTGCGATAAAACCGGCATGACCTAAAAAACTCCTAATACCTTTGACGGTAGTAGGATGACACAATTTGGCAATGACATCCACTTTCGCTTTGTCAACCTCAATCCCGTTTTTTGAAATCTTATGGCCTAGGACAATTCCTTCCTTGACCATAAAATGGCTCTTTCCTGTTTAGACAAGATTGGTGTCTTCACACCGTTTTAGCATTCTTTCTAAATGGGAGAGACATGTTTGAAATGAGTCCCAAATGACCGAGAAGTCATCCATAAACACCTCCATTGTTTCCCCGATCATGTCGTGGAAAATTGCCATCATACATCGTTGGGCGTGCGGGCGTTACACATAGGCCAAAAGGTATACGTCTGTAGGCAAAAGTTCCGTATGGGCAGGTGAATGTGGTCTTTTCTTGATCTGTAGATCAATGGGGATCTGAAAATACCCCGAGAAACCATCAAGGAAACAATAGTATTCGTTCCATGCTAATCTCTCAAGCATTTGGTCCATGAAGGGTAGAGGAAAATGGTCTTTACGGGTGGCTTCATTCAACTTGCGATAGTCAATGCACCACGCCATCCCGTAACCAATCGAAGTTGGAATTAACGTTTTCTTCATTTGTGACAACGGTTATGCCACCTTTTTTGGAACACAGTGGATGGGGCCCGAAGGGACTATCGAGATCGGGTAAATTAGACCGGCATCAAGAAATTTGAGAACCTCCTGTTTGATAACCTCATGAATCTTAGGATTCACCCTTCTCTGATGTTGGACTGCGGTTTGAAATCATCCTCCAATAAAATCTTGTGCGTACAAATTCGGGTTAATACCCTTGATGTCGGAGAGTCTCCAAGCAATTGCTTGCTTGTGCAACTTCAAAACCTTAATGAGAGCAGTCTTCTCCTCCTCCGTTAAGTCCTTAGCAATTATGACGGGTAATTTATCATCACCCTCCAAGAATGCATACTCGAGATGAGGAGGTAGGTCCTTAAGTTCAACCTCGGGAAATTCTTCAATAGATGTTTGTATGGATTTGATTTCTTCAATCGTGATCTCGCGGAGGAGTGACGGTAATGGATCTTCATTTAACAATTGCTCAAGATAAAGGATATCTCCCTCTGAATCATAAACACCATCATCAATTCCGTGAATCGATTCATCATTAGCAAGAAACTCATCGATTCTTCTAAAGAAGTCACCTCCCTCAAACGGAGTAAAGAGGGGAAAGAATCGGCAATAATGGTTGAGAAGATGTGGTGGGATCCCCACTCCGCAATTATGAAAATAACCAAGAAACTCTTGAGAGTACTCGGCAATATCAATTACAACGATTCGATTAACCGATTCAGCATCATAGTTTGAGGAGTACCTCGAAGTTTGATCAAGGTTAAAGGTGACGACTTCATTACCCGTAATGTGATTTCTAGCTCAAATACATCAATGAGAGCACGGCCCGTTCTCAGGAATCCTCGTCCAACAATGAGGGGAACCCGATGATCGGCATCGAAGTCAACAACCACAAGTCACGGTGGAAAATGGAACTTTCCTACTTTCACGAATACATCCCGGCGATGCCAGAGGACGCGATATTGAACGATCGCAAGCTCAAGAGTCATGCGGTAGGAATAAGTTCAGGAAGAGAAAGTTTCTTCCATACTGAATAAGGCATCAGATTGATGCTTGCACCAAGATCGGCGAGGGCAAAGCATTCAATCATTCTTGGAAAAACACAAGGTAGAAGAAATTTTCGGGATCTCCAAGCTTCTCGGGAAGCTTCTTTAACAGCTGCTGAGCGGTTCTCGTTGAAGGAGTTTTAGCCATTTCAAATAGGTTTTCCTTGTTGCTTAACATGTGTTTGAGAGTTGATGCAAACTTGGGCATCAGCATGATAGCATCCGCAAAGCTTATGTCAAAATGTAGTTCTTGGAAAATTTGAAAAATTTTTCCATTTGATGACTGGCTTTTTCGCGGAGCTTTTGCTCATTTAAACGTGATGGGTAAGGAATAGAAGTTTTGGATTTGGGGTTTTCAAGCGGGTTCAAAACAACTCCTGTTTGGATTTGGGTTTCGGGACAACTTGAGGATGGACATGTGTGTGCTCGTGAGCTAGTGGGTTGCACTTGGTCCTTTGTCGCCTCAGGTTCACTTTCCACTACCTTCGAGAGAGAAGAAGAAGAGGTAGTAGGAATAGCGGGTCCATCATATGAAGCACCACTTGGTTGTCGCCTTTGCATCGCCCCTCGGATTAGCGATCGTGTTGCTAGGTAAAGTACCAGAGCGAGGGTCGATCATTTAAAGACTTCTTAATGTCAATCACGGCTTACCAACAACCTATTCATTTCCTCTTGGGATTTCATGAATTGTTTCAACAACTCATTAGATGATGGTCCAGTTGGAACAATGGCTTGATTTTTTGTAGGAAAATTCTGCCTCTATTGTTGGATTAGGGCCTTGATTTTGAAATTTCCTTGATTATTGCCATGAAAATACCCTGGGTTGAAATTTCCTTGTCCTTGGTTTCTATTAAAATTTCCTTGGTTTTGGAAATTTTGACTTTGATTTTGAAAACCGTTATTATGACTAAAATTACCTTGGTTTTGAAAACCTTGGTTCGTTCTATTCTGATTTTGATTACGGTTTTGGTTTTGGTTGAAACCGGGTGGTACAGGGTAGTGGTTAGGACCGTGGTTCGGGTCCATAGGAGCACGGTATTGGTTGCCTCTGAATTGGTAATCCCTACAACGTTTGCTTCAAAAGGGTTACCATCGGTGGCCTACAGTTGTAATAGGTTAATACCGCCAGGCAATTAACATACTTCCACTTTCTGACTTCAGCAGGAGCTGAAGTTTCATGAAAAGAAACTTTCTTTGGTTGGAGAGAACCAAAGCTTGGAATTGCTCAGTGAGTTTGTCAATCTTAGCATCGGTGCTAGATTGACTCACCGCGATGAAGCAGAAGGACTAACACCGACTTGGAAACAACCGTCTTGCTTCGTGCGCCATGGACTTTAGACTTGTTTTCAATCATCGCTAAAGCTTCTTTTATAGTTTTGCTCAAGAAATTTCTCCAATGAGGAATTGAGAGAATCTTGATCGCATTGACTCACTCCATTATAGAAGGTATCGAGTTGCATCAACTCGGAGAAACCATGGTGAGGACATTTATGAGCAATCCTTAAAACGATCCTAACGATTCACCAAGGATTCATTAAACTTTGTGTGAACTTGATGATTTCGCTTAAGACAGTGGTTTTGGAAGGTGGATAGAACTCGCTCACAAATTTCTTCACCAGGTCTCTCCATGTTTCATCGATTGAGGGGTTGTTTTTCGCCAAATCCGGCTTGTCCTCGAGGAAAATGGGAACGAAGAAGTTGACAGCACGGTGGGACATTCTTGTAATTGATGGTAGATGCAATCTTGTTAAACCATCGAATATGAGCATGAGGATCATCCCTCTCAAACCCATAGAATTGACTTGAGGTTACAAGATTTAGTAACCCTTTTTTATTCGCACCAATGGTGGAATAACAATAGCATCTCCATACCCATCAATGGGTGCTTGGAGAAGCTCGCACATAGGACGTTCATCCGCCATGATAACGGAAGTAGTGCGAGCAGCCGGATCTCAGATCCGATCATGGGGCAGAACGTCTACGGATAACGCCTTCTTGGAATCCCGACAAGCTCACGAAATGGCTCACAGACTAGAAGCGAATGAGCGCGATATACATCAGAGCTCACTCTAAGTCTCAGAGTCAGGGAATTATGAAAATGGGGAAGAAGAATCTTTTGGGTTTTATGGTATTAAGATGTTTTTGGATTTTTGGATTTTATAAGAAAATATAAATATATATAGATGGTATGAACAAGGAGTGAATATTCAAATCTAATCTCTAAACGTAAGACTATTAAGCTAGGCAGCCAAAATTTGATTCCGTCCGAATGGTCTATATTTATTAGTCAACCACTTGTGAATGGTCAACCATAAAAGTCACCGCTAACGTAATGCAATAAAGTCCAGAGAGTTTAGTGTATCCTCGCCGTCGTTAAGTTCCAGTCAAGGACATTGAATAGCTAAACGCATAGTGGTCGGGTGATATTGAACAAGAAAGGGGTTATGATTTATTACACTAAGGAAATTAAATCTAATAAAGACTTTGAAGTCATTTTAATTCTATATTTAAAATCGTTTAACGATTAAAACCTAAAACGACGTTACTGAATTTTACGTAAACGTAAAATAATAAAACGTAAATTTAAAAGAATAAAACACCTATGGATATGAAAATGATGTTTTTACAATCCTAATGATGCAAGAAAATTATTGGAAAAAGAAAATTATTTTTATAACTATTTATTTAATTATTATTAATTAAAAACTATTTATTAATTATTTAAAATGTACTAAAACACAAGAAAATACAAAATTAACCTAGAAAAATGAAATTATAACTTAGAAAAATCTAAAATATTATAAAACTTATTTTAAAACTGAAAATATATTTATTACACTTTTTATGTATTTATTATTAATTAAAAATGATTTAAAAATACTTAAAAACTAATATTAAATAAGAAAAGGACTAAATGAGCAAGGAAAAATCTGGAAATTTTATGGAAAACCTAAAATATTATACTAAGCCTGGAAAAATATAAAAGTTAGATAAGCCTACTAATAAGTCGAATTAGGCAAATAAGCAGTTTGAATAAGCACTTGAAATAAGCAATAAGCTATCCAAAACTACCATAAGCTACTACAGCCTAAATCTAACCTAAAATGAGCTAATGCAACCGATTGGGACCTAAAAAGCACAAGCTACAGAAAAAAAAAGCTCGAGACCAGATTTCAAGTCTCAACACGCCAAACGGCCCTTATAGCCCTACTTTAAGCTAAATTATAAGCTAATCTAGTGAACCAAACTGAAAACCAGAAATGAGGTACTCAAGATCACCAACCAATGAACAACTAGACCAAGTTTTAGATCCTAACAAGCTATTATGAAACCTCAGATAGTTGTCTTTGGTTCAGTAACACACTCAAGATATCAGTGTGAACAGGGAGTTTTCACTTATTGAGCACTTGTTTAGAGCTTAAAAAATTCAAAAATTCTCCAAAAATGATTTATCAAAACTAGACCAACTAATCTTGATTTTCCCAAAATTTCAATAACTTTGAACCAGAATTGAATCCATGAAAAATCAAGAAAGTTTTGCCAAAAATTACTTTCTCCACTTTTGACTTTTTTATAAGTTTTGACAAATTGACTTTAATGGATTTCTAGTAATTCCTAATGACTTAAAATGATATATTAAGCTATTTTAAATACTAATTAAGCTACTTTAACTAAAAATCTACCTAAATGCACAATCCAAGCTCCTAAACTGCACGATGTATGCAGTTTTGAAGCAAGAAAGGAAATTTTTGACTTTTGACTAATAACCTACCTATTTTATGACTTAAATGATTTAATTAAACCTAAAGTTAGTTAACCAAACTAAATTTGACCTAAAATAACAGCTTGAACACAGGAATCTGTCCTGTTCCCAACACTCCTTTAAAAACTGGTTTAGCAAATTTAAACTAAGAAAGACCTATTTAAGCTATGTTCTTGATTCAATAATGATAAACTAACTTAATTTTAACCTAATGAACTAATTTTAAGAACAAATAAACACTAAATAAGCAATTACTCTACTAAGCTATTTTTGCTTTTTGGAAGTTTTAAGTTAATGCATACACTAGCTACTAACACCTAACAATTTTATTCAAATAACAACTCTGGTTAAATAAGCAAAGAAATCACAAATAAGAACACAAATAAGCAGTTGGAATGGTAAAACATGAAAATGGAAATTTCTTACAAAATGCTTTTGCTCAAAAACAAGGACTGAATTGCAATCATCACATCACCCTATTGCTTCCCAATAAACTCTAAACCATGGCCATCCAGAATTTACCATGCTCCAACTTATTGACCAAAGTGCTTATTTTGACTTTCCTTGACTTTTTGGAATCTTAAAATTTAAACTAATGTAGATTATTTTAAACTTATAAAAAGCTTTAACAAGCTTATATAAGCTCACATGAACTGATAACAAGCTTATACAAATACTGAGTAGCTTAATTCGACTTAACAGTCACCATAAACACTTAAAAACTTGGAATTTTCATTAACACTTGGAAATTGTACAAAGATTAACATTAAACAGACTTAAAATAACTTGAAATGATAACTGGAAACTAAAATTGATAATACTTAACCCATTAAATTACAATACGATTTTAACTAAACTACTCTACTTACACGAATTATTCAACTCCTCTGCTTCTTCTTCTTTTATATTTAAGAAAAGGTCTCCTCTCTCCCCTCCGAGCATATCCCACCAAATCTGAGCCGTTGGATTGGCTATATATGATCTGAGCTCTTGAAACTACTTTTGGGAAAAACTGGAGTTAGTCAAATGGGGTAGGTTGAGTAACGGAGATGATGCATTTAATGATTCTTGGTGTTTTTGTGAGGTGGAGGGATAAGGTTGTGGGTTTGGAGCTGGAAGTATGGAGTCGAGCTCGGAATTGCAGAGGGTGGGTGAAGATGGAGGGAAAACGTGGGGGTTGACTGGGAGTTGATTCCTTTTATTATAAAGGATGGGTTGGGTCCTTTGGATTTGGTATTAATAACAAGGACCAAAATTGCAATTCCACAAAAACCAAGGGACCGAAACTGTAATTATCCAATATTCATCATAGGGACCAATTATGACAAGTTTAATTTTCCCAAGGACCAAAAATAATAATTTTCAAATTAAAATGCGTCCCGGTAATTTGTCAATCTTTGAAATTTCTGTGGACTAAAGTTGTCATTTTGCAAAATTGAATTTTATAAGGCTAATTTTGACAACTTGAAAATCCTTGAGGGCCTTTTATGAAAAATTAACTTGTTTTGAATAACCAGGGACTAGATTTGACAATTTATGCATAAAATACAGTCTAAATATTTATTTCTGTCTTTTCAAGACTTTTCAAAGTGTTTTTTGACTGTTTTTGCAGTGTAGAAGGAACAAAAATGATGAGTATTTACACACTCATCAGTAGGTCTCGTGCTAAAAATATACCCGAAGGTTACGATTACGAGGCCTTATTTGATTCATTAAGTCATTCATTTGATCAGTTAATTGATTAACGAACTGACCCATTCGCTCCTCCATTCTTGCCATAAGACGCTGCTCAAATTCTTGTTCATAGACGTCATTAGTATTCCTATTCCTCCTTGGAGGCATAATGATCAGGAACTTTTAGCTCTGATACCAACTGATGTAGGCTAAATAACAAGGTAACAAAAATCGAGCCTGTTGATTCACACGAATACCAGGAACGATTCTTCCAATAATCGTTGATTCAACGGAATGCCGACTATTAGGATTCTTAGCAAAATAACTGCCAAGAATAGACTTTTGATATTTCTTAGAACTAATTATTCCACATTACAAAGGAACTCTTAAATAAGAGTACAAAACAGAAACGGGCCCTAAAAGACAAACGGGCTAAAAGTTATTGCATAAACAAAGACAAAAAAAAACCCGAAATAACACTAAAATGCAAATAACTCATAAAATAGAGTGTTTCGGGGCTGAAAAGTTTCGTAAACTGACAAGTTCAGTTTACCACAACGTGCTCCTCGTTCCAAGCTTCGATTTGACTGGTCATTCGCCTAAAACGGTGCCCAGTAAAAGTTATGCCCATTTTAGTGAGGCGCTTTTGTCACGCGATCTTGGGCCTCCAGAAACATAATAGCCTGTTCATCAACACTTGGGCCCACATCAATATCATACCACCGTTGATCCTAATCTATTTCATTACCCAGACTATGTGATGTATGAAATGAGATGAGTTATAATCCAAATATTTTGTAGTCTTCTTCTTCATTGACTATAGATCTACAAGGAAGTTCATATGGTTTTGGATCTATGCAGTATTGGCAAGATTACGATCCAAGAAATTAGTATGAAAGTAGTGGACTATATATAACTTTATAAATTTGCTTGTCAAATCTTAAAATCCCATACTAGTTTTTTAATTTCCTTATGTATGCAACTATTAAATTACCAAAGCAATGTTAATTGGTTATGACTTATTACTTATATTCATCACTTGTGAAGCTTATGTTTTCTCTTCGGGTTATTAACTTATTCGTCGCATCGTTTGTTGGCCATAATTGAATGTCTATACTTCACCTAGTAGGGCAACAAAACTTATTCATCGATTCTCTTAGGATATCCGAAATTTCAGACAACATTTTTATATATCCGAATATCCAAATATCTATAATTTTCAGAAAACTTTTATATGAGTTTCAAAAACGACATTTCACAAAACCCAATATTTTATTAATTTTTCATCAATTTTTCGGATATCCAAATACGAATATTTTCTGAACATCCAAAACCTAAATCAAGAAATCGTAGAATGTAAGTCGAATATTTTGTCGTATTATAATAAGATTACATAGCATATATATAAAGATGAGATGCGTGAATAAAAATTTTAAGCACAGATTACAAGTATAACTAACAAAATCTGAACTCAAATCTTATAGATTAGAAATATAACAACCAAAATAAACCCAAATCTTACAGATTAATCCTGACCATTTTTAGGCTATGAATTTGAACTTATAATTCAAGCTTTAGTCCTTTATTCTACTAATGGTTTGTTTTTTAGATAATTGGGAGATTATCTTTTTGTTTATCTAAATACAAGAATGAATAAAAAACTTTAAGCACAGAAGTATAACTAACAAAATCAGAACCCAAATCTTATAGATTAGAAATATAACAACCAAAATAAACCCAAATCTTACAGATTGATCCTGACCATTTTTAGGCTATGAATTTGAACATATTATTCAAGTTTTCTTCCTTTATTCTACTAATGGTTGCTTTTCATATAATTGGGGAGATTATCCTTTATGTTTATCTAAATACAATAACGTAATAAAACTTTTAAGCACATATTACAAGTATAGCTAACAAAATCTTAGCCCAAATATTACAGATTAGAAATATAACAACCAAAATAAAAATCAGAACCCAAATCTTATCTAATATAAACATGTATAGAATCACGCATAAATTCAAGTTTTCTTAGGTAGAGGACTTACGATTGATTGAAGAACATATAATCAAATCCTGGCGATTCATTTTTAGGCTTTGAATTTGAACAAATAATTCAAGTTCTTTTTCCTTTATTAATGGGTTGTTTGTGCTGTCGTACTAAAAATATAAAGAGATTGAGAAACTCTTATTTATATTGTGGTAGGACGTTTTTATATCTTGCGGTAGGTCTCGTGCAAAAGATATACCCGAAGGTTAGGATTACGAGGCCTTATTTGATTCATTAATCATCCATCTCGATCCGGCGACCGATCAACTGAATCAAGACCCATTCGCCTCCTATTCTTGCCATAAGACGTCAACCGATTGCTAAATAACGAATATCCATGTTGAACGTATTCTTCCAACATCGTTGATTAAATCGAATGCCGTCTATTAGGATTCTTAGCAAAATAACTGCCAAAAATAGGCTTTTGATATTTCTTAGAACTAATTATTCCACATTACAAAGGAACTCTTAAATAAGAGTACAAAACAGAAATAGGCCGTAAAAGACCAACGGGCTAAAAGTTATTGCATAAACAAAGTCCAAAAAAAACCCCGAAAAAACACTAAAATGCAAATAACACATAAAATAGAGTGTTTTGGGGCTCAAAAGTTCCGTAAACTAACAAAGTTAGTTTACCACAACGTGCTCCTCGTTCAAAGTTTCGATTTGACTGGTCATTCGCCTAAAACGGAGTCCCGTAGCCCAAGTTATGCCCATTTTAGTGAGGCCCCTTTTGTCACGTGATCTTTGGCCACCAGAAACATAGTAGCCTGTTCACCAACACTTGGGCCCACATCAATATCATACCACCGTTGATCCTAATCTATATCATTACCCAGACTATATGATTGGTGGAAATGAAATGAGTTATAATCAAAATCTTTTGCAGTCTTCTTCTTCATCATCTACAGATCTGCAAGGAAGTTCATATGGTTTTGGATCTATGCAGTATTGGCAAGATTACGATCCAAGAAATTACTATGAAGGTACTGACTGTATATAACTTTATAAGTTTGCATGTCAAATCTTAAAATCTCATACTAGTTTTTAATTTCCTTATGTATACAACTATTAAATTACCAAAGCAACGTTAGTTGGTTATGACTTATTACTTATATTCATCACTTGCGAAGCTTACATTTTCTCTTTGGGTTATTAACTTGCGGCTCGTACGTTTGTTGCCGTAATTAATGTCTATACTTCACCTAGTAGGGCAACAAAACTTATTCATCGATTCTCTCTTCGATATCCAAATTTCGAACAACGTTTTATATATCCGAATATCCAAATATCTATAATTTTCAGAAATCTTTTATATGAGTTTCAAAAACGACATTTCATAAAACCAAATATTTTATTAATTTTTCATCAATTTTTCGGATATCCGAATACGAATATTTTCTGAACATCCAAAACCTAAATCAAGAAATCGAAGAATGTAAGTCGAATATTTTGTCGTATTATAATAAGATTACAAAACATGTATATAAAGATGAGATGCGTGAATAAAAAATTTAAGCACAGATTACAAGTATAACTAACAAATTCAAAACCCAAATCTTATAGATTAGAAATATAACAACCAAAATAAACCCAAATCTTACAGATTAATCCTGACCATTTTTAGGCTATGAATTTGAACATATAATTCAAGCTTTAGTCATTTATTCTACTAATGGGTTGTTTTTCAGATAATTGGGGAGATTATCTTTTTTGTTTATCTAAATACAGTAACAGTTGAAAATTTTTAAGCACATATTACAAGTATAACTAACAAAATCAGAACACAAATCTTATATATTAGAAATATTACAACAAAAATAAACCGAAATATTACAGATTGATCCTGACCGTTTTTAGGCTATGAGTTTTAACATATAATTCTAATTTTCTTCCTTTATTCTACTAATGGGTTGCTTTTCATATAATTGGAGAGATTATCATTTTTGTTTATCTAAATACAATAACAGAATAAAACTTTTAAGCACAGATTACAAGTATAGCTAACAAAATTTTAGCCCAAATCTTACAGATTAGAAATATAACAACCAAAATAAAAATCAGAACCCAAATCTTATCAAATATAAACAGATATAGAAGCACGCATAAATTCAAGTTTTCTTAGGAAGAGGACTTTCGATTGATTGAAGAACATATAATCAAATCCTGATGATTCATTTTTAGGCTTTGCATTTGAACAAATAATTCAAGTTCTTTTTCCTTTAGTAATGGGTTGTTTGTGCTGTCGTACTAAAAATATAAAGAGATTGAGAAACTCTAATTTATATTGTGGTAGGGCATTTTTATATCTTGCGGTACGTCTCGTGCTAAAAATATACCCGAAGGTTACGATTACGAGGCCTTATTGGATTCATTATGTCATTCATCTGATCAGTTAATTGATTAATGAACTGACCCATTCGCTCCTCCATTCTTGCCATAAGACGCTGCTCAAATTCTTGTTCATAGACGTCATTAGTATTCCTATTCCTCCTTGGAGGTATAATGATCAGGAACTTTTAGCTCTGATACCAACTGATGTAGGCTAAATAACAAGATAACCCAAATCGAGCCTGTTGATTCACACGAATACCAGGAACGATTCTTCCAATAATCGTTGATTCAATCGAATGCCGACTATTAGGATTCTTAGCAAAATAACTGCCAAAAATAGACTTTTGATATTTCTTATAACGAATTATTCCACATTACAAAGGAACTCTTGAATAAGAGTACAAAACAGAAACAGGCCGTAAAAGACAAACGGGCTAAAAGTTATTGCCTAAACAAAGTCAAAAAAAAACCCGAAAAAACACTAAAATGCAAATAACTCATAAAATAAAGTGTTTCAGGACTCAAAAGTTTCAGAACTAAAAAAGTCAGTTTACCACAACGTGCTCCTCTTTCAAAGCTTCGATTTGACTGGTCATTCTCCTAAAACGGAGCCCCGTAGCCGAAGTTATGCCCATTTTAGTGAGGCCCCTTTTGTCACATGATCTTGGGCCTCCAGAAACATAATAGCCAGTTCATCAACACCTGGGCCCATATCAATATCATACCACCATTGATCCTAATCTATTTCATTACCTAGACTATATGATGCGTGGAAATGAAATGAGTTATAATCCAAATATTTTGCATTCTTCTTCTTCATCGTCTACAGATCTGCAAGGAAGTTCATATGGTTTTGGATCTATGCAGTATTGGCAAGAATACGATCCAAGAAATTAGTATGAAAGTAGTGACTATAAATAACTTTATAAGTTTGCAGGTCAAATCTTAAAATCTCATACTAGTTTTTAATTTCCTTATGTATGCAACTATTAAATTACCAAAGCAACGTTAATTGGTTATGACTTATTACTTATATTCATCACTTGTGAAGCTTACATTTTTCTGGGTTATTAACTTGCGGCTCATCGCTTTTGTTGGCCATAATACGAATGTCTATACTTCACCTAGTAGGGCAACAAAAACTTATTCATCAGATTCTCTCTTCGGATATCCGAAATTTCGAACAACAGTTTTATATATCCGAATATCCAAATATCTATAATTTTCAGAAAACTTTTATATGAGTTTCAAAAACGACATTTCACAAAACCAAGTATTTTATTAATTTTTCATTGATTTTCGGATATCCAAACTAATATTTTTGAACATCCAAAACCTAAATCAAGAAATCGTAGAATGTAAGTCGAATATTTTGTCGTATTATAATAAGATTACATAACATGTATATAAAGATGAGATGCGTGACTAAAAATTTTAAGCACAGATTACAAGTATAACTAACAAAATCTGAACCCAAATCTTATAGATTAACCAAAATAAACCCAAATCTTACAGATTAATCCTAACCATTTTTAGGCTATGAATTTGAACATATAATTCAAGCTTTAGTCCTTTATTCTACTAATGGGTTGTTTTTCACATAATTGGGGAGATTATCTTTTTTGTTTATCTAAATACAGATGTGCGAATAAAAATTTTAAGCTAGATTCCAAGTATAACTAACAAAATCAGAACCCAAATCTTAGAGAATAGAAATATAACGACCAAAATAAACCCAAATCTTACAGATTGATCCTGACCATTTTTAGGCTATGAATTTGAACATATAATTCAAGTTTTCTACCTTTATTCTACTAATGGGTTACTTTTCATATAATTGGAGAGATTATCCTTTCTGTTTATCTAAATACAATAACAGAATAAAACTTTTTAGCACATATTACAAGTATGGCTAACAAAATCTTAGCCCAAATATTACAGATTAGAAATATAACAACCAAAATAAAAATCAGAACCCAAATCTTATCTAATATAAATAGATATAGAAGTACGCATAAATTCATGTTTTCTTAGGTAGAGGACTTACGATTGATTGAAGAACATATAATCAAATCCTGGCGATTCATTTTTAGGCTTTGAATTTGAAAAAATAATTCAAGTTCTTTTTCCTTTATTAATGGGTTGTTTGTGCTGTCGTACTAAAAATATAAAGAGATTGAGAAACTCTAATTTATGTTGTGGTAGGATGTTTTTATATCTTGCGGTAGGTCTCGTGATAAAAATATACCCGAAGGTTACGATTACGAGGCCTTCTTTGATTCATAAAGTCATTCATCCGATCAGTTAATTGATCAACGAACTGACCCATTCACTCCTCCATTCTTGCCATAAGACGCTGCTTAAATTCTTGTTCATAGACGGCATTAGTATTCTTATTCCTCCTTGGAGAAATAATGATCAGGAACTTTTAGCTCTGATACCAACTGATGTAAGCTAAATAACTAGATAACACAAATCGAGCCTGTTGATTCACACGAATACCAGGAATGATTCTTCCAATAATCGTTGATTAAATCGAATGCCGACTATTAGGATTTTTAGCAAAATAACTGCCAAAAATAGGCTTTTGATATTTCTTTGAACTAATTATTCCACATTACAAAGGAACTCTTGAATAAGAGTACAAAATAGAAACAGGCCGTAAAAGACAAACGGGCTAAAAGTTATTGCATAAACAAAGTCCAAAAAAAAACCCGAAAAAACACTAAAATGCAAATAACTCATAAAATAGAGTGTTTCGGGGCTCAAAAGTTCTGTAAATTAAAAAAGTCAGTTTACCACAACGTGCTCCTTGTTCCAAGCTTCAATTTGACTGGTCATTCTCCTAAAACGGAGCCCCGTAGCCCAAGTTATGCCCATTTTAGTGAGGCCCCTTTTGTCACATGATCTTGGGCCTCCAGAAACATAATAGCCTGTTCATCAACACCTAGGCCCACATCAATATCATACCACCATCGATCCTAATCTATTTCATTACCCAGACTATATGATGCGCGGAAATGAAATGAGTTATAATCCAAATATTTTGCAGTCTTCTTCTTCATCGTCTACAGATCTGCAAGGAAGTTCATATGGTTTTGGATCTATGCGGTATTGGCAAGAATACGATCCAAGAAATTAGTATGAAGGTAGTGACTATATATAACTTGATAAGTTTGCAGGTCAAATCTTAAAATCTCATACTAGTTTTTAATTTCCTTATGTTTGCAAATATTAAATTACCAAAGCAACGTTAATTGGTTATGACTTATTACTTATATTCATCACTTGTGAAGCTTATGTTTTCTCTTCGGGTTATTAACTTACGGCTCGTACTGTTTGTTGGCCATAATTCGAATGTTTATACTTCACCTAGTAGGGCAACAAAAACTTATTCATCAGATTCTCTCTTCGGATATCCGAAATTTCGAACAACAGTTTTATATATCCAAATATCCAAATATCTATAATTTTCAGAAAACTTTTATATGAGTTTCAAAAACGACATTTCACAAAACCAAGTATTTTATTAATTTTTCATCAATTTTTTGGATATCCGAATACGAATATTTTTTGAACATCCAAAACCTAAATCAAGAAATCGTAGAATGTAAGTCGAATATTTTGTCGTATTATTATAAGATTACACAACATGTATATAAAGAAGAGATGCGTGAATAAAATTTTAAGCATAGATTACAAGTATAACTAACAAAATCAGAACCCAAATATTATAGATTAGAAATATAACAACCAAAATAAACCCAAATCTTACAGATTAATCCTGACTATTTTTAGGCTATGAATTTGAACATATAATTCAAGCTTCATTCTACTCATGGGTTGTTTTTCAGATAATTGGGGAGATTATCTTTTTTGTTTATCTAAATACAGTAACAGAATAAAAAATTTAAGCACATATTACAAGTATAACTAACAAAATCTGAACCAAAATCTTATAGATTAAAAATATAACAACCAAAATAAACCCAAATCTTACAGATTGATCCTGACCATTTTTAGGCTATGTATTTGAACATATAATTCAAGTTTTCTTCCTTTATTATACTAATGGTTTGCTTTTCATATAATTGGGGAGATTATCATTTCTGTTTATCTAAATACAATAATAGAATAAAACTTTTAAGCATAGATTACAAGTACAGCTAACAAAATCTTAGCCCAAATCTTACAAATTTGAAATATAACAACCAAAATAAAAATCAGAACCCAAATCTTATCTAATATAAACAGATATAGAAACACGCATAAATTCAAGTTTTCTTAGGTAGAGGACTTAAGATTGATTGAAGAACATATAATAAAATCCTGGCGATTCATTTTTAGGCTTTGAATTTTACCAAATAATTCAAGTTCTTTTTCTTTTATTAATGGGTTGTTTGTGCTGTCATACTAAAAATATATAGAAATTGAGAAACTCTAATTTATATTTTGGTAGGACATTCTTATATCTTGCGGTAGGTCTTGTGCTAAAAATATACCCGAAAGTTACGATTACGAGGCCTTCTTAGGTTCAATAAGTCATTCATCTGATTAGTTAATTGATCAATGAACTGACCTATTCGCTCCTCCATTCTTGCCATAAGACGCTGCTCAAATTCTTGTTCATAGACGTCATTAGTATTCCTATTCCTCCTTGAAGGCATAATGATCAGGAACTTTTAGCTCTGATACCAACTGATGTAGGCTAAATAACAAGATACACAAATCGAGCCTGTTGATTCACACGAATACCAGTAACTATTCTTCCAATAATCGTTGATTCAATCGAATGCCGACTATTAGGATTCTTAGCAAAATAACTGCCAAAAATAGACTTTTGATATTTCTTTGAACTAATTATTCTACATTACAAAGGAACTCTTAAATAAGAGTACAAAACAGAAATAGGCCCTAAACGATAAACGGGCTAAAAGTTATTGCATAAACAAAGTAAAAAAAAAACCCGAAAAAACACTAAAATGCAAATAACTCATAAAATAGATTGTTTCGGGGCTGAAAAGTCTGTTTACCACAACGTGCTCCTCATTCCAAGCTTCGATTTGACTGGTCATTCGCCTAAAACGGAGCCCCGTAGCCTAAGTTATGCCCATTTTAGTGAGGCCCCTTTTGTCACGCGATCTTGGGCCTCAGAAACATAATAGCCCTGTTCATCAACACTTAGGTTCACATCAATATCATACCACCGTTGATCCTAATCTATTTCATTACTGTGACAACTCGTAATTTCAAGTCATTTCTCAAATTTACTATTCACCTAGGGAATTTACTATTCATCTGTTACTATTCATCATTTTATTATTCATCGTTTTTGAAGTCAGTTTACGACTTTTAGAGGTTATTTTAAAATTTTACTATTCACGAAACACTATTCATTCCCGGAGAAAAATCACTATTCATTATTAACTATTCATCATTTTTCATAAACTAGGTTTACGAGTGTCAAATTCGCGTAACCGTAAGGGTTTAGCTGCGAATTCATGAAAAATCATTTAGGACATTACATATAGACTAGAGTTAGTCTACATATCGTCAGTAACATCATTATCATATTAGTTCATGCATGGGTTTGCATATTTCATTAACGTATATTTATTTATTAAATAAACGCTATCGCACGATCATTTATTTTGAATAATTGATCCGACACTTCCAAAAATTATCCTGATATATTTTTATACTCATTTTAAGACTATAAAAATCATATTATTAGTTTACCCGATGTTTTGAATTTATTTTGGTATTTAAATTTGTTATATAAATATTTACGACGGTTTTCGTAAATTTCATTCGATAATTATTATTTCACTCAATACTTGTGAGAAATGTATTTTTATAATTTTTATGACTTCGATATATTTTATTTTGTTCTGTAAAAATCGATTTCTAGCTAACGCTACACTTAATAATTATTTATATGTACCAAATACACATTATATACAACTTTAAATGCATTTTACCATCAAAAATACACAACGTTCCTTCCCATCCTACCCTTGACGCCCCCCCCCCCTAGTCACAACATGTATCAAAATTGGTTTTTTCTACTTAAGTGTACACCTACACACCTTTTGGCAAGATATTTGCAAAGTACCAATATTATACTAAACTAGAAACACATTCATACACATACTAAAAGGTGAAAATCACTAAAAATCCTCTCCTCCCTTTTGTTGAGAACCGGCCAAGAAGGAAAAAAAAGGAAGAAACACAAGTTTTGCAAGAACAAGTAATAATCATAACACTAGTATACTTCTATTTAGGTTTTGAAATAGAAACCAAGAAGTATTTAGGAAACCAAGTTACTTAAACCTCATCATTCAACTAGTAAGCTTTCCATAATCTTTATAACTCTTTCCTAATCTTACTTGAGTTATTTTTATCATTTTAGTACAAAATCATGCGAGTATTATGTGATTCATACCACTTTTAATTGTTTTTAGTACTTATTATAAGTTTTAATCATCCTATAATTAATCCCTTGAAACATATCATTGTTGATGATGTTTAGGAACCCATGACACTCTAAGAAGGTGTATGGTAGGTTTAGAATAGATTTGGTGTTGATTTTAAGTGATTGAAACAAGAGTTACGCAAGAAAAATCATTTTCGACAACTTAAGAATGAGGTCTGATCGTTTTTGTAAAATCTGGAAATTTCGACAGGTCATGGATTATTTTGGGCTAGATATTCAGAAAATAGACTTTAAAACGAAACCGTGTTCGCTTGAACGGGTTAAAACCGATTTATAACGAAGAAGTTAAGCTATTTTTAAGTTTAACGGCGAAAACTATATTTTCAGAAAAATACATGCTGTCCATAATTATTCATAGGTCAAAAATGAGTTTTAAGCGTTATCTAAATGAGTCGATTTATCAAAAATATATTAGAATACTTTAACACGAAACCAAAGATATATAAAACGTAGAAAACGGACTTATAACGACTAAGTTACAAGCGTTTAGATAGGGTTATCGTAACTATTTTATACAAGTATAAACACTTATATATATTTTCTATTAGTCAAAATAGTTGTCGCAAGTGACCATGTTTGGGGCCGTATTTCACATCGATAGAATACTTTTGAGAAAATGATGTCTACAAGTAAAAGTGAGTTCGCCTATTCTATTTTCCAAAATAATCAACCTTTCGTCAACCGGAGTTGTAACGAATAATATATGGTCACTCAAACTTTGCCGAAAACTAACCTTAAACAATATTTTTTGTCCGACTACCCTACTTCATCTATATTTTTTCTCCATGATTGAGACCTCTATGATCAAAAGTTTAACGCTAAGACTTTTAGATAATTTTACAAGCTTTCGAAAACCATTGAGTTTGTTTCCTAACACTCGATATTCACTATTCTACGACTACTTTTCTTTTTCGAGGTCATTTAGCCATTTCCATGAATTGTCAAAGTGTATTGTTTTACGACGAAAAACTATAATTTCTTAATAAATCCCTAAATGACTATCGTAGGATATCATTTCAACGTAAATACTTGTAAAGTAATTTATAACTTGTCAAAATGTTATAAACTTATTTTTCGATGATAAACTTTATTTTAAAAAAATGCACAAGTGGTATGAATATCATATGAGTTTGCATGCATAACATTATTTCATGACTTACATTAGAACATATCATTCATATTAGGTTCTTGAGATAGAGATTGCACTTCATTTCAGTGTATCCACTTTTGTCATCATAATCATTGCATCAGGTGAGTCATAGCCCCTACTCTTTTAATACATTTATTAAAATCTTTGGGGGAGATACATGCTACAACTATTATCATGATCATAATTGTTTCAAAATCGAATGTTGTTCTATATCTATTGTTCTTCGTCGAATTATGTGCTATATCAGTTGACTACTGATACATTGAGTCATGTACTATTGATTATGTGCTAGGGTTCTACGTCGATTTATGTGCTATATCAGTTGACTACTGATACGTCGAGTCGTGTACTATTGTTCTACGTCGAATTATGTGCTATATCAATTGACTATTGATACGTTAAGTTAAGTACTATTGTGAAATCATTTGACGATGTGTGCTTGTCACACCCCGCTAAGAGCGGAAACACGAGGTGCAACGAAATGTAACATCGCATAAGATAGTAGAACAACACCATATTTGATTTAAGAAATAAGTTTACAATGTAACATAAAGATTTTTATACAATATTGAATAATAAAAACATAAGTCTTAATCTTCTCAAATTTTAGTCTTTAGAAAAAGGTCTTGGCCAAATTACTCGGTCTTTGATACAAGAACAATGTATGACTTCAATATGCATGCCTTCAAAATACGATTATCGATCATCTGAAAATAATACTCGAAAACGTCAACATAATATTGGTGAGCTCGTAGGTTTAAGTTAAACAAAACCATTTACCGTGCATGATATATAAGTAGGATAAGTGTGCACTTAATAATAATAAAGCGTAGCGCAAGTAGTTATATCATAATCAAATCACTTGGCTAGTCAGGTTGCCATCCATTTGGCTAGTCAGGTAACCACCCATAACACATATGTACTACACGTATGCCTACCAGCTGGAGCTAAAACATGAGTACTCTCACGTCAAGTGGATTAAATCCATGACCTGAGAACCACACAGAAATATCACACAGTAATATCACACAGAAATATCACACAGTAATATCACACAGAATAACCAGAAATCACTGGTGCTCCTAATGCAATTATATCAGCACACAAGCTTGTCCAAAATAATAAAACAAATATTTAATCATGGCATTAAAACTTGAAATAACTTTGAGTATCATTTTCCCCCAAGAAAATATATAAAAAGGGGCCACGAAAACTCATGTAAGTTATAGGATTTCACAAACACACTAAACCATAATCACATGAGGCGTACAAGATGTTTAGAGAGAGAAAGTTCTAGAGAGAGAAAGGGAAGAGAGTTGGGAACTATGTGAAACAAAGAAAAATGGTATTGAAGCTCCAACCCTCTACCTTGGGAGGTAGAGGGTATTTATAGTGTCTTACAAATAAACGCCACCTACGGGCTGTGGATCAGGCATACATTGGGTAAAGACCCGTCCGTCCTCCACAGTGTTACTTACCAAAATACTAAATAACATACCTTGACTACAAATATGAGCTTTCTAACGAATACAAATACTTGAGGTGACCGACACTATAATGATTGAATTTTCTAATTCCTAACAATCTCCCCCTAAGGGAGGTCACCTCAATTAACAATGAATACAAACAGATATTACATTAGATTGTTCTAGGATTCTTGATTAAGTTCTTTGCTCAGTAGCTCGTAGTTTTTGATTCTTCATGTTCCGCATGTTTGGATAATTCAAGTGGAGGTCTTTAATTGATCCACGTGATGATGAGTTTTGAGCCAGTATTGAGATCATCAGCTAACTAAAATCTCTGACTCTTCCATTGTGGTGTTGGTATTATGTGATGTTGTGACTTTTGGACCGACATGCTCACATTCTGGATCATGATATATTCTCATCAGAGTATGGGAAGCTTTCGTTGATTCATGATATTTGCAGCAGCGTAGCAGAAGCATGGAGTGAAAATATCAGTGTCATTGATGCACTTTATCATGATTTCTTTTGAAAGGAATGTGTTGAGTGAGCATGCGGCTATGGATTGACCGCATCATTCTGATCAGCTACAAACGTCGGGTGTACCTGCATACAACAGTTAGCAATAAAGAGCACGAAAGTGTCTTTGATCACTTTCGTTGAATTGAGGTACACGGCCCATGATTCCCCGTTGATCAGTACAAGTATTTTGTGATCAGTATAATTCGAGGAATTTCCTTGACAGGTTCCTTGTTTCGCAGTCCTCTAATTTGCCGTTCTCAAACCGGAACGTCTCAAAGAAGACAACGAGGAGTGAGTGAACCAGCGAATTGAGATTCACTGATTGATGAAAAGAGATTTGAAAAACAATCGTGTACCACTCAATAGAAATTGTTTTTGCAATACAACGAAGGTTTTAATGAAAATCAATTATCAATCATAAACACCTTTTATTTTGAAATATGAGCTCACGGTCGATGTGCTAAAGAAAAGATTTTTTAAGCACAACGACTGGTTTTTCAAAGGTATCCGTCAATCCATAACCTGAACCAGGATTGATTCATAATTATGAATCGCCCCATTGTTTCTGTTCAGTTGTCACATGGTTGATCTATTGGATGTGCTAAAGAAAAGAGTTTTTAAGCACAACGACTGGTTTTTCAAAGGTATCCGTCAATTCATAACCTGAACCAGGATTGATTCATAATTATGAATCACCCCATTGTTTCTGTTCAGTTGTCACATGGTTGATCTATTGGATGTGCTAAAGAAAAGAGTTTTTAAGCACAACGACTGGTTTTTCAAAGGTATCCGTCAATCCATAACCTGAACCAGGATTGATTCATAATTATGAATCGCCCCATTGTTTCTGTTCAGTTGTCACATGGTTGATCTATTGGATAGATCTCACATGACACCCACCAGGAGCTTGTTTGATGTTGGCTCCAGAAGGCTTTCCATCTTCATTGTGAGTATGTTAGCATATCACTCAGATGTTCTGGCAATATCACAAGGATAATGCGTAGGACTCATAAGATATAATCTCTCTTTCAACATTGTGTGAAACAGATAGTCTTCATAGACAGTGTCCTAAAGAGATATTGTGGATGATCTCTTAGCTCTAGACTCAATTGTGCACATTTGGTTCCTATGCCGGAGACTAGGGAGAGGGTCTCCTTCTTCAATATCATCAATCTCTAAGAGAAAGTCGATAGATTATGTAGGTTCCCCGTGAGAATGAAACAAGCCCTTTTAAGAGGAACTTGAGTAGCTTGGGAAGTTTAGTGCAGTGCGTCACTGGGTCCATGACATCTTGTCTTCAATACCGATGTTACCTTGGTAACCACCAGTAGCATATGAATTGAACCCGTTTCGCCTAAGGTTGAATTATTAGAGGGCTATTTCTTTTCACCCTTTTAACATTTAATTCTTTTTCATTCTTCAACCCCTTCAGTGCTTACCGAGACTTCATAACTAGAACCTTGTTGGGTTTATTCCAGTTCTAGCTCTATCTCAGTCCGCACTCTTCTCATATCTCATTTTTCTCCTTTTTTCATCATACCTAAGGACTTCTAAACTATCTAGTGGATTATCCCTGGGTAGATCCCTCCGATTCTGGCGGATCATGGGAATAAATACCTAACCTTATCATCCTTATATCACTATACATAAAGTAAATTTGGTCGGTCTATTTGGTATAGTTTATTTGCCATTGGAACCAATTGAAAACAATTTGAAAATCAATCCAGATGCTTGTGATATATTATCAAAGTGTTTTGTACCTGAATTATTTTTGATATTTTTAGAAAAAGAGCTCCCCCTCAACATGTGCATCATGAATTTGAAATCGTTTTGGCACACGGAGGCAAGAGGAAGAATTAACTTCTTTGATTACCATTTTCTAAAGATATCAACATCACTTCCCTGATCAAATCAAGTAGATAAAGCATATTGGGAAGGATGAGGTTTTCATAAGTTTGCTCCCCTCAATATGCCTCGAGGTTTGAAAGAGTCTTGCACATATTAGAAGGAATCTGCACTAGGATACAAATCAATCACGTTTCAATTCTTTGTGGTTTGAAATAGATGCTCCCCCTCAACATGTGCATGGAAAATTTTTGAAACCGTTTGGCACATGTGGGGAAGAAATCTTGCTAAACGCTTGTGAAACCATTTATCGAATTATCAGTTTAAATCCAATTTAAATCATAAATTCTCCCCCGATCACATTTTACAAATCATTTGAGATTTGTGATCTCTGTAGATTTAAATTGATTTTGAAAGTTTTTGAGGAGAATTGTGACTTGATTATGAAAACATTTTAATTGATAAGGATCGGATTTTGAGACTTTAAACTCCATTGATTAAACATGCATGATTATCTTTTGAAAACAATTGTATGACAAATAACCTTTTGATTTAATTGAAATCATTCTCCCCCTCAATCAATGACATAAGTTGTTGATTGAGAGATATATATTTTGATAAATGTTAAGATCAGATGATTTTCAAAATTAGAGTCCGAGTTATTTTTTAAGGCAATTAGTTTTCATTAGATATCAAATGATTGTTTGTAGAATCAGAGCATGAGATTTGAAACATACGTTAAAGCATGGCTCTGTTCTTTCTTTAAAAACGGGCTACTGCCTGAAAAGACAATAAATCACCATTTTCTCCGCCTCAAAATTTTATTTTATTTTATTTTTTATTATTTTTTTATTATTTTTTTTTAAAAACAAACTTATGTACATTCGAAGAACATCTAAAGACCCGTGACATTCTTTGAATGTCAACACAAAGTCCGTAGATGATATCGAATAAGGAAAAACATGACAAAATAACAATAATTTTTGGAAATTTTCAAGATTTTCTAATTTTTTATGGATTTTTGAGAGTTTTATATTTTTATATTTTCTTTTGAGGGTTTTGAAATTTTATATTTAGCTTTTTGAATAAATATATACAAGAGATAGATGGATAAAGACCTTTACTCCTCGTCTTCCTCTTAAAGACGCTTGAGTGTTTCCGGTTGTAGACTCTTTAGACCAAGACGTGGAAGGATAAATTCAAAACGTTCTCTAGGAAGAGCTTTGGTGAAGATGTTCTAATTGGTATTCAGACCTTACAAAATAGAGTTCCACCACACCTTTTTCCACTTGTTCCCGAATGAAATAATGTCGAATGTCGATGTGCTTGGCTCTTGAATGTTGAACGTTGTTGCAAGAGAGAGCAATGACACTTTATTATCACAAAGATGTAGGGATTTTGTTGAATTCAAAGCCATAATCAGATAATTGGGATCTCATCCATAGGATTTGAGCACAACAAGATGACATGGCTATGTATTCAAATTCTCTGAGAGGAAATAGAAGTACACATTTGTTTCTTTGAAGACCAACTCACAAGCTTATCACCCAAAAACTGAGCACCTCCGTGACGCATCGACGAGTATCTTGACACCTGCATGATCTGCATGAGCATATGTCTGTTAGTGACATACCAAGGTGTCCTTGTAAAAGTCCCATGTTGATGGTTCCTCGAGATACAAAGACCCAAAATCCTTTTGTAGCGAATAATTTATTAAAAAAAATAAATATCATTTGGGCGAACGACGGGAATTGAACCCGCGCATGGTGGATTCACAATCCACTGCCTTGATCCACTTGGCTACATCCGCCCCTCTACTATATATCTATCTAGCATTATCTATATTTTTAACTCAACATAAAAAAGAGCATATTATTTCTTTTTTATTTATGAAATCAAAGTAATAAATAAGCAAAAATTCAATTTTACATATATTTTGGTTTGAAATTGAATTGGAAATCAAACTTCATAAAAAAATTGGAATAGAATATACATACCTATAATATAAATGAATATGAATACAAAGAGAAAACACGTGAATCGAACCAAACTATAAAATATTTTTAAAGAAACTGTGTAAGGCAAATAGTACTAAATAAAAAAAGGAGCAATAACGCCCTCTTGATAAAATGGTAGGCTTAGCCTGGTATCTAGCACACATGCATACAAATAATGAATATAGGTCACTGGCGTGAGGTACATCAGGGATCCAATCATACTTCGATATTTCGTTTGATCTACCATGATTCCTGAGTGGTCCTCATCCAGTTTGGTACGTTCCACCATGGGAGTGTCAATGGTGTCACAAGTGTCAAATCCAAATTTCTTTAAAATTTCATTTGCATATTTAGATTGATTAATGAAAATGCCTCTAGGACTTTGTGAAATTTGTAATCTCAAGAAAAATGACATTTGTCCCATCATTGACATTTGAAATTTAGAGCCCATCTCCTTAGAAAAATGGTCACATTCATTGGGGTCAGTCGAGGCAAATATAATATCATCAACATAGATTTGAACGTGAATTAAATGTTTGCCTGACTTTCTGGTGAACAATTTCGATCAACCGCCCTTTGTGAATCCAGATAGAAGAAAGTTTGATAGTGTATCATACCATGCCATTGGAGCTTGCTTCAAGCCGTAAAGAGCCTTCTTCAAGCGATAGACACGAGTAGGATGCTCTGGATTCACAAAAACTTCCGGTTGGCTGACGTAAACGACTTCTTTAAGATCTCCGTTAAGAAAAGCCGTCTTTACATCCATCTAATAGACAATCATATTCTTACTTGCAGCATTAGCCAGAAGATTCGATTGCCTCGATAGCTGGAGCAAATGATTCTTCAAAGTCAATACCTTCCTCTTGATGGTATCCTTTTGCAACCAATCTAGCCTTGTTCTTTAATACATCACCATGCTCATCAAGTTTACTTTGAAGATCCACTTTAGAGCAATGATCATAGCACAATCTGGAGCGAGTACTAATTCCCATACATCTAGTCGATCAAACTCATGAATTTCCTCTTGCATGGCATTGAACCATTGCCTTCATTCATTTCAGGTTTTAACGTCTTTTGGCTCGACCTTGGATAGTACAGAGTTGAAGAAGCACCATAAGGCATCGGTTGCAAGTTGTTTCGAGTGGATACGGACGAGAGGGATTTCCAATGATGTTGTCCAATGGATGATCATGAGTCCATTTTCTAAGGTGTTCATGTGGTTGTTGTTGAGGAACAGAAGTAGCAGAGTCGATATCTCCGATGAAGATGGTTCGATGATGATTCAGAGCAAATATGTTTTTAAATGGTGCATCTTCAGGAGTAGCAAAGGGATTCTCTCCATCAAGGGTGCCAGAGACAATTCCATGATGTACACTCGATGATTGATGATTTGTTGATGAGACAGAGTGATCACAGCAGCGCTTCTTGACTTAATGACATAGAAACGAAGGGTTATCTTCATTGACGAATAGAGTACCGTAGATGGAATTGACAAATCATTAGCAGTTGGCTCATATTGTTCATCAAACATTGGATCAAACAATTTCTTTAAATCATCTTCTGAAGGAGGTACATAAGGAGTTGCCGCTGAAGAATACAAGAGTAGAACCGATGGGACTACTTGATGATGGTCCATAATCTGTTGTCCTGTTTAGCCATTGGACCGGTCAACTCATCGAACGTAACATGAATTGTTTCCATGATATTTCGGGTTCTTTTGTTGTAGATTCGGTATCCTTTATGTTTGGTACATATCCTACAAATACTCCAATGTCCGCTTTAGCTTTAAGTTTGCCTAAGTCTTGGCCCTCATTAGTTGGATAACACAATGCACCAAACACATGAAGGAATGAGAGATTAGGTTTTCTATTGTGGACAAGTTCATATGGAGTTTTCCATGAGCAATGTGAATTAGGGATCGATTTTGAGTGTAGCATGCAGTGGCAATGGCTTCACCCCAGAGAAACATTGGAACCTTTGAGTAAATCAGCATTGTTCTTGCGGCTTCCACAAGAGTTCGATTTCCTTTCAACTACACCGCTTGTTGAGGAGTTCGTGGAACACTTCTTTGATGCCTGATTCCAACACTTTCATAAAACTCACTAAGTTGTTTATTAACAAACTCGGCCCATTGTCTCTGCTCGGATGATTCACGGTTTGTTAAGTCGAACTCAAATGCTTTTGATAAGTTTGATGATGATATCTAGAGTTTCATCCTTTGTCCTTAAGAACTTAACCTAGGTGAATCGAGAGTAATCATCAACCACAACTAACACATATTTCTTCCCAAAGATATTCTGCACTCTCATGGGTCCACATAAATCCATGTGAATTGTATGAAGAACTTCTCAGAATTGAGTTTGTAGGTTTAGGTGTGTGGGCATAGTTCTTGCTTTTTCCCAATTGGCATGCTGAACAAAGATGATCCTTTTCATACTTTAGTCTAGGTAAGCCTACAACTAAGTCCTTTCCGGAGAGATCATTTGATGGTGAAAAGTTCAAGTGATTGAGACGACGATGCCATAACCATGATTTTTTCTTTGAAGCCTTTGACAACAAGCAAATTAGAGAAGACTTCATCATATCTTCGATAGAGATGGTGTATAGATTTGAACCACGTGTTCCTCTTAAAAGTTCTTTACCATCAAGTTCTCTAACGAAACAAGTATGTTTTCAGAAGGCCACTTCTAGATCGTGAATCACGAATTGACCACAGAGAATAAGTTATGACCAAGACCTTCTATGTAATATACCCTAGAGATAACACTATCACCGACAACATAATCTCCATAACCCATAATTGCACCGAAACGATCGTTCTCGAATCTAAAAATCCCGATGAATTTACTCACGAAGTTCATGAGCCGCGACCGGGTCTCCAAATATAGTCCGGTTGCGATTGCAATTGAACACAGAGAATGGATAACTGGAAAATTGGGATCCCCATGCAAGAATGGGTTCCACTTGGTTAGTAGATGTGATTGGAACACCCACATCGAAAAGTAGAAACAATGGAATCATTAGGGATAGATGCAGTGCTCGTGTTCAGATTTGACCTATTCAAAGTATGTTCACTTCTTAAGGGAATAGTTCTACCAAGAGGCATCCATTTCTAATGGGCATTGATCTAGATAATTTAGGGCACATCTCATTAAGATTGAATTTTCGCCCAGTAGGTATCCACTGATAACCTATGTTGCTAAATTTCCTCCCTGTGGGTTTCCAATGTTTCCTAACCTTCTTCCGCCATTGCTTTCTAGCCTTCTTAGCTCGATTATTTGCATTAACAATCTTAACAAGGTATTTAACAGCATTAGACAAATCATTCACACCACATTCATGATTAGTAACAGAAACAACGCAATCATCATTACATGTTTTGCTATAAGTAGTAGAATTCGCATTAATTACAGTACGCTTAGAGCTAACACTAGAATCAACACGATTCGTTTTATTCAAATTCTCCCTAAGGTGATCTTCTACTCTCTTCCACTGAACATTCCTAGCTTGCAAGGTCCTATCATTCTTGGTATTGTCTAGAGGCTTTGACCCGCTTGCCTTCATGTCACTGATTACTCCTGTAGAGGGAATTATGGGAACATTAGTTGGTTGAGCTACTTTTGCATTCTGAACTAGACGTGCAAGGATCTGAACTACTAGAAGGCACCTTAGAGTTCACTTCCTAACATATCGGGCATAGAATGGTTTGTATACATGGTACTAGGCATAGAACAAGGCATCACAGCTTTACCTTTCGCACCTAAGGTTTTAGGACATGTTGCTATTAAATATTCTAGCAGTTCCTAAGATCGTTTGGCCTGAATGCAAGAAAACCTAATTTCACTATCAAGTAGCTTATTTATGAAATCCTCTTCAACGATCTCACGGAGACATTCAAGACTATCCTTAAGGCGAGCAAAATAGTTATGAAATAAAAGTTCATTATTCCTAAGATGAGGAGGAATGTATTTAATAAATCACAGATATTTGCAGTCCATGAGGATGACTTTGATGCAACATTTTCATTAAAGACAAGTGGCAGTTTCCCTTTTTCTGACTCCTCAGATTCTCAATTTCCTTTTGTAAAGACGTTATTTTTTCGTTGTTTTGTCACGAGTGACTTTCATTGAATCATATAACTCTTTAAAGTGTCGTTTAACTTTTTCATTTTCTTCTAGAAAACTCTCGTTTTCTTTTGTAAAACATTAACCAAGTTTTGAAGATGAAAAGTTTGAGAATACTGAGAATCTAAAGGAGGGGCATTTGGGAGCCAGACACATTGTTCTTTTCTCCCTTTAATTGAGAGATTTGGGCTTTCAACTTTCTGATCGTGTTACAATGAGCTTGAATCTGTTCATCACGATTGTTTATCTGAAAAACTGCATCAAACTCTGGAACATCCGAGGATGTCTTGATATTTGAGGTTTTAACATTTTCTTTAAGATGTTGATATTTTAGTTGCAAATCAAAATGTTCAACTTCTAGGAAAGATGTTTTACCAAATTATCGTGATCATCCTGATCAATTTTCTCATTTAGTTCTGAGTTTTTGTTTTCAAGCTCAATGACACGATCATGGGAAACTTTCAATGCAATAGATAATTCATGAAATCGAGAAGCAGTAATAGAGTGCTTAGTAACAGTGTAAAACACATCTTGAGCAACACAACTTGAAATCAAATTCTCATTTAAGATATGCAAGTTCTTCCTTTCAACTTCATTATATTTGAGTTCTTGTTCATAATCATTGACCTCAACTATCATAGCATCAAATTCCTTTTCCATTTCTTTAATATCTGAATTTATTCCCTTTTGAAGACTCTCAAATTGACCTTTTAATTGTTTAAAGAAAGGCATAACCTCTGTTAAATAACATTTTTTAGTTTGCACAAAACCCCTTTCCCCCTCAGTTATCCCCTGAGGTGTGATTCTCTTCTTACATGTTTTCTCAAAATCAACAAACAATTGATAAACAACATATAGGCTGATTAAGGTTTTGCTATTAGTGGCAATAGATCTAGGAACTAAATGCATTGGTGTATTTGGTGGATACACAGTAGCTGCAGGCATTTTCCTAAGGGGAGTGTTAGTTTCAACAAGTACATTAGCTTTTTGTTTATCCATATCTTTCTTCCAAAAAATCTGTTCTGGGGTTAATTGAGTTTGATGGTTAAACATGTTAAGGGAGATCCAATTTTCCTTAGTATAATCATGGGGTTTGATTGTTATGTTTTTCTCTTTACATGCAGGATTGTTAAGTTTCTTATCCATTTTCTCCTTAGATGCATCATCTAATTTTCTATCCTCTTCAGTGCCTCCAATACATGATGGTGTTTGCCTAGGTTTTAGAATCTCATTACCATCATACAGTACCTTTTCTAGCCTTTTTAACTACCTTGGGATTTGGTTCCTCAACAAGGGGAATACTATGCTTATCGCTTAAGACTCTATGCTTAGTGATCAAGTGAGCAGTCTGAATGGTATTCCCTTGTACGTACAACTTATTTTCAAGCTTGTTTTTCAAAGTTTTTAGATTGGAAAAATCATTCAAAAGTTTTGATTTCTTAGCATTGAATTCTTGCTTAAGCATTTTAACATTTTCTTGAAGTTCTCATTTTTGCTTAGCAGTTTTAGAAAGCTTTTCTTGTAAGGAGTTTAACTATTGTTTTAATACTTCTTCTCTAAAATTAATTTTTTCTAATAATTGTACGCATTTGGTCATCCATTTCCTGCTCACGGGTGGTTAACTCAAACTTAGCACGTTGTTCATAAATAACAACTTGTTCTTTATAGGCATTCAATTCGAGTGTTGTAATCATCAGCACATGCAAGGTAATCATAAAAAACATAGTCATCATTGACTGCAGAAGATGCATCACTTGGTTCAATCACATTCTCACTTTGGACCACATATTGATCATATGGGACAATATTATTATTACCCAATTAGCAATATCGAGTCACAAATTTCGCTGATTGATACTTTATCATGCATCTTTTGCTGACCAATATCATCATATAGTTTTAATACCTCTGAGATGATTGATTCTTTGGATGGACCATGCTTGTTGTGTGATGATGAGACCTTGGAGAGACCATTGGAGAAATGCTAGCAATGAAAATTGTTTGTGCGATAGGTTCATCATTGACGCAGAGTCGTATGCATCACGTCGACTTAAAGGCATTCCGATGATTGTGACCTATCTCCCGAATTGTTTGTAGCACTTAATTCGCTTAGCTTGACCTTGATTTCCATTCCTTCCCGATTCGATTTGCAATATAACCTCCCACCTACTCCACCTCTTCCCCCTGTTCATATTGTCTTCCTTGAACTGTTGCACCATAACTTTTCCATCTCTGTGATTGTGTAGATTGGATGCGATTCGATCTCATTGTTAGTGTGAAGACTGTTGGTATGTGTATTAAGGGTCAAGTTTTGTTTAACCATAAGAGCCAGTTGATTAATGAAGTGTCCCATGACCGTGCAAGATCGCTTGCTTGAAACTCGGATCGAGAATGAGTTTGTGATTACCATTACCCGTGGGTATGACTTGAAGCTTTGATGTAATACCCACATTGGTATAGAAAGTCGTTGAATCATTTGATGAGCTTGTTTCTCTCTGGTTGGTTTTGAACTGTTCAAGAATCCTTTTTTCAAACATAGCATGTCTCTCATTCTAAAGAAGGAAGGCATACAATTGCTCATAGTTTGTATTCTTCAATCCTTTGGTTAGCTTCATAGAGGTGACAAATTTGTGCCATTCGGGATTCATGTTGTTCACAAACTTTGAGTTCAGCTGAATGTTTGGCATGGTCATTTTGATATTCCTCATATCATTCACAAGCTTGTGGAATCTCATGTAACATTCATAGACACTCTCATCAGGTTTCATCTTGAAATGCTCAAATTCATCATACAGTTGTGATTCTCTGTCTTCCTTAGTTAACTCAGAACCTGAGAGAAGCATCTTGACATTATCCCAAACTGCCTTGGCTTCAGTGTTGTGATTGATAATGTGACAAATCGTAATTTCAGGTCATTTCTCAAATTTACTATTCATCTCGGGAATTTACTATTCATCGGTAACTATTCATCATTTTACTATTCATCATTTTTGAAGTCGATTTGATATTATGAGAACGTATTTCAAAATTTTACTATTCACGAAACACTATTCATTCCCGGAGAAAATCACTATTCATGATTCTATTCATCATTTATCGTAAACTAGGTTTCATTGAGTATCAAATTCACGTAACCGTAAGGGTTTAGCTGCGAATTCATGAACATATCATCGAGGACATTTCATATAGACTAGGATTAGTCTACATATCATTAGTAACATCATCATCATATTAGTTCATGCATTGTTTTTCATTTTTCATTAAACGTATATTTTCCTATTAAATAAACGCTATCGCGTAATCATTTATTTTGAACATTTGATCCGACACTTCCAAAAATTATCCTAATATATTTTTATACTAATATTAAGATTATAAAAATAATATTATTAGTTTACCCGATGTTTTCAATTTATTTTGTATATAAATTGTTATGTATAAATATTTACGACTTTTTGCTGTATACTACTCGATAATTAATATTTCACTCAATTTTTGTAAGAAATGTATTTTTATAATTTTTATGACTTTGATATATTTTATTTTGTTCTGTTAAAATTTATTTCTAGCTAACGCTACCCTAAATACTTAATTATATACACAAATTACCAATTATACTTATACATTTATACATTACTTAAACTAAATGCATCATCTCATTCTCTTTTTCATTCTTGTCGACACAAAGACATGACTCAACACCAATATTTCACAAAAATATCTACTAGCTAATATACCTAGACTTACATGTATCTATTTTAATTATATGCTAATTACAATACACATACAAATATAATATCTAAGGTGTAAAAAAAAAGTATCCTTTCTCATTTCCATTTCTACAAACCGGCCAAGGGAGAGACAAAGAAGAAATCCAAGAATTTTGCAAGATCAAGCTAAAATATTAACTCTAGTATACTCTTAATCAAGGTTTTGAAATAAAAACCTAGGGTAATTAGGAAAAACCTTGTTCTTTAAACCTCATCACTACATTAGTTGCGGTTAGAGATCGTGCCTCATTTCAGTATATCCACTTTTGTCAACATAATCATTGCATCTGGTGAGTTTCGTAGCCCTTACTTTTATATGTTTTGAACTATTTTGGGGGAGGTACATGCTTAACTATTTTTCACAAGTACTTTAGATTTTTAAGGATAACTTCTATCATGATGACCATCGTTTCAAAACCGAATGTTGTACTATATCAATTGTTCTTGTTTGCGTGCTATAGTTCTACGTCGAATAATGTGCTATATCAGTTGACTACTGATACATTGAGTCATGTACTATTGATTATGTGCTATGGTTCTACGTAGAGTTAGGTACTAGTGTGAATTCATTTGGCATCATGTGCTTGAACATAAACTATACGCATTTTGGCAGTGGGTTGTAAACACACAAGTTGAAAGTTTTGTATGGGCGGAACTTGGAACTGAGTGGATTTGCAATGCCTTTGCTGCATGAACATTCTTTAAAGGTTTTCTTCATGACAACACAAACTCTATGAACTCACTCAACCTCTGTGTTGACACTTTTAGCATGTTTTATCTCAGGTATCTAAGACATACACTTCATGGCATGCATGTGGACTTATCTTAGAGTCGTGGTGACGACGCGTCTCACATGGGATTTATGCACTTTAAAAACATCGTTTGGCTTGTAGCAAATTTATTTCCGTACACGTTGACTATCATTTGGGATCTATACTTTGTAAACTCTGATTATTTTACTAAATCAAACGATGTATTTTCCAAATGACACTTTAGGTCGTTCAATATAACTGTAACTGTGATGCTATGGCAGTCATCCCCTGGTATTCCATTCCGTTGCAAAACAGGTAATTTGGGGGTGTGACAGATTGGTATCAGAGCTTCTGTTATAGGGAACTAGGTTGCATCATTGACCCTAGACTATAACCACATCATCATAGCATCTCATCATATCATTATAAGTGCATACTCATTATACATGCGAGTTTATGACTCAACACCAAACATCATATGAGTCGATTAGTCCAAGCATTGCATAGTTACTCCTAAATTATACATAGCCTGATCACCTATGTCTAATTCAGGAAGAATCATGCAATGAAGGGAGTAGTAGTCTCATATGTGTAAGCAATTCCGTAATCGAGCCAAATTTTCAAAAGACCTCCTTCAAACCAATTTAGCCTAATCTCATGACAGTTCTCGTTTGATAAGTTGTGAGATTAAGTAAAAATTGGTTACCTAAAAGTCTTCTGAGGGTTTTGCTCGAGAATGGGAAAGTTTGTCACATCAAACCCTAAACCGGAGAGACCAACATGAACTGAATTCCTTTTTGGATGGGCGAATGTGACAAATCGTAATTTTAGGTCATTTCTCAAATTTACTATTCATCTTGGGAATTTACTATTCATCGGTTGCTATTCATCATTTTACTATTCATCGTTTTTGAAGTCAATTTGATATAATGAGAACGTATTTCAAAATTTTACTATTCACGAAACACTATTTATTCCCGGAGAAAATCACTATTCATGATTCACTATTCATCATTTATCGTAAACTAGGTTTACGAGTATCAAATTCGCGTAACCGTAAGGGTTTAGCTGCGAATTCATGAACATATCATCGAGGACATGTCATATAGACTAGGATTAGCCTACATATCATTAGTAGCATCATCATCATATTAGTTCATGCATGGATTTGCATTTTTCATTAAACGTATATTTTCCTATTAAATAAACGCTATCGCGTAATCATTTATTTTGAACATTTGATCCGACACTTTCAAAAGTTATCCTAATATATTTTTATACTCATATTAAGATTATAAAAATAATATTATTAGTTTACCCGATGTTTTCAATTTATTTTTTATATAAATTGTTATGCATAAATATTTACGACGGTTTTCGTATATACTACTCGATAATTATTATTTCACTCAATTTTTGTAAGAAATGTATTTTTATAATTTTTATGACTTTGATATATTTTATTTTGTTCCGTTAAAATTTATTTCTAGCTAACGCTACCCTAAATACTTAATTATATACACAAATTACCAATTATACTTATACATTTATACATTACTTAAACTAAATGCATCATCTCATTCTCTTTTTCATTCTTGTCGACACAAAGACATGACTCAACACCAATATTTCACAAAAATATCTACTAGCTAATATACCTAGACTTACATGTATCTATTTTAATTATATGCTAATTACAATACACATACAAACATAATATCTAAGGTGTAAAAAAAAGTATCCTCTCTCATTTCCATCTCTACAAACTAGCCAAGGGAGAGACCAAGAAGAAATCCAAGAATTTTGCAAGATCAAGCTAAAATATTAACTCTAGTATACTCTTAATCAAGGTTTTGAAATAAAAACCTATGGTAATTAGGAAAAACCTTGTTCTTTAAACCTTATCACTACATTAGTTGCGGTTAGAGATCGTGCCTCATTTCAGTATATCCACTTTTGTCAACATAATCATTGCATCAGGTGAGTTTCGTAGCCCCTACTTTTATATGTTTTGAACTATTTTGGGGGAGGTACATGCTTAACTATTTTTCACAAGTACTTTAGATTTTTAAGGATAACTTCTATCATGATGACCATCGTTTCAAAACCGAATGTTGTACTATATCAATTGTTCTTGTTTGCGTGCTATAGTTCTACGTCGAATAATGTGCTATAGCAGTTGACTACTGATACATTGAGTCATGTACTATTGATTATGTGCTATGGTTCTACGTCGAGTTAGGTACTATTGTGAATTCATTTGACATCATGTGCTTGAACATAAACTATGCACATTTTGGCAGTGGGTTGTAAACATACAAGTTGAAAGTTTTGTATGGGCGGAACTTGGAACTGAGTGGATTTGCAATGCCTTTGCTGCATGAACATTCTTTAAAGGTTTTCTTCATGACAACACAAACTCTATGAACTCACTCAACCTCTGTGTTGACACTTTTAGCATGTTTTATCTCAGGTATCTAAGGCATACACTTCATGGCATGCATGTGGACTTATCTTAGAGTCGTGGTGACGACGCGTCTGACATGGGATTTATGCACTTTAAAAACATCGTTTGGCTTGTATCAAATTTATTTCCGTACATGTTGACTATCATTTGGGACCTATACTTTGTAAACTCTGATTATTTTACTAAATCAAACGATGTATTTTCCAAATGACACTTTAGGTCGTTCAATATAACTGTAACTGTGATGCTATGGCAGTCATCCCCTGGTATTCCATTCCGTTGCAAAACAGGTAATTTGGGGGTGTGACTGATAAGCTTGTAGATATCTTTTGGAAGACCCTGAAGTATAATGTTAGAAGCCCTGATATCAGCATCGAATCTCTTTTTCTCCTTATCACTGAGCTCATCATACGTTTTTGGTCTATCCAATCCAAAGATCATTGTTCCGTCAGCAGCAGTATCAATTATGTCTCTTGTAGTCTCAATCTGATAAGGTCCTTCATCAATTGATTTGAGAATGTTGACCCCATTTTCTTTTCCCAAGCAGTATAATCGGATTCGTTGAGCCCATGAGTCATAATCAGTTCTGTCAAGCATAGGTGGACGAGTATCTGATCAGCCGCTGAACGCCCAGCTACAGAAGAGACAATAGTAGGTACGATGTTTGACATGATTACAAGTTCTACGGGATTTTACTATTCTTTGATTAAACCAGGAAATTGATTCTTTCATGGGATTTTACTAAACCAAAAGAACAACCGTAAAAATGTAGCACGAAGAAATGACAAGTCTCAATAGACAAGTAGCTAAACAGTCAACTCGCTTTGGTATCAACTCGCTAAACAGACAACTCGCTTAAAGAAACAAGTCGCTTAAAGAACCAACTCGCTTAATAGCCAAGTCGCATATAGAGACAACTCGCTTAATAGCTAAGTCGCAAACAGAGACAACTCGCTTAACCACCAAGTCGCTTAAACTAACTCGCTAGCTGTACAACTCGCTTAATAGCCAAGTCGCTTCAGAACTCAAGTCGCTTAAAGAAAAAACTCGCTTAGAACCCAAGTCGCATAAGGAGTCAACTCGCTAAATAGCCAAGTCGCATATACTAACTCGCTTCCAGTAACAAAGCAACTCGCTTCGAAGAAACACAACTCCGAGGCTCAACTCGCTTCGTACAACTTTAAAAAACAACCACTTTATCAATCAAAAACAACCAAACCACAATGATTTAAGCCTTCCAATTCAAAACCTAAACACATATGATGATCCTAAACACAAAAGTACAAACAAAATTCAAACTTTAACACTAGAATTTGTCCAAATGATTCAAACTCTCCTAAACACTTATGACCCAAAAAACCTTATGAAATCCACCAAAACAAAGAGCATGAAAGATGAGTGATCAAACCATGGCTCTTGATACCAAATGTAAGTTATAGGATTTCACAAACACACTAAACCATAATCACATGAGGCGTACAAGATGTTTAGAGAGAGAAAGTTCTAGAGAGAGAAAGGGAAGAGAGTTGGGAACTATGTGAAACAAAGAAAAATGGTATTGAAGCTCCAACCCTCTAACTTGGGAGGTAGAGGGTATTTATAGTGTCTTACAAATAAACGCCACCTACGGGCTGTGGATCAGGCATACATTGGGTAAAGACCCGTCCGTCCTCCACGGTGTTACTTACCAAACTACTAAATAACATACCTTGACTACAACTATGAGCTTTCTAACGAATACAAATACTTGAGGTGACCGACACTTTAATGACTGAATTTTCTAATTCCTAACAACTCACCTGAAAGAGGATGATATAAAGTAAACAAAAGTCACTCCTTCTTCAAATGATATACCTGAATTAAGAGTTGTTTATTATTTAGATGCCCATTTTAATGTCACAACTGATTATTGTCTTTAATGTTATTAATTATATTCTTACAATTAGTGTTTGATTATATATCTTCAAATGTGCCTCGGATTAATGTTATATTGACTTAAGAATAATGGTAGGCCGAATGTAGGGATAAGAATTGAGTGAATTAGAAACAACCAAACTCGAAACCATATTCGAACATAAGTACTACCTAGCTCGAAGGAACACACCCCGGGAATAGGTGTTCTCGAAACTACTTCATGGAACCAAGTAGACACTATTTCGAATACAAAATGTGAGACCAAAACAAAAATTACCGAGACTAGATAAATCACCAATCCTAATCTTTTAAACCAAATATTTACTTGCATGATATTTTTTATATAAAAGTTACTTATACAATTGGCCCATGCTTCTAAATGCACGAAGGCCACATTTATATGATTGATCTCCTGTTGCATGTGATTACATATAAGAAAATAAACAATCCAAAACGTAAAACACAACCTGCCAAAGAACACGACATTCTCAAAACCATGATACATTTTATAGCTATGCGATTACACCAGAAATCATGAAATCTCCATTTTATTACTGATTCAAATACATGTTTAAAGGAACCTTTTAGACACATGAATGACCCACAATACACACGTTCAAAAGCAAGACATGATCGACATATATGCATGTGATATCAGTACCATGCTCTTAGTGAGACACAACCTGATTCGAACCAAAGGGCACACACGCGAGATAACAACAAGTATCGTGAGACCCTATTCTTTTTAAATCTGTTTCTTGTGCATGTTTATGGGCAAGTTTTAGACATAGCACGAAACATGTTTCACAACCTTTTAGATTGTCTCAAGAGACACACACACGATGCCAAGAATAGCGAGGCAACATGCAAATGCGAAACCCACATGAGATCATAACTCTCAAACCCTCGCGAGACCAGAATTAATACTAAGTCACATTCTTTTAAAATCTGTTTCATGTGCATGATTGTAGGGAGGTTTAAGACATATATCGACACATGAGTCATAACCTTTTAGATTGACACACACATACCATAAGAATACACAAACAAACCACTTACAGATTAGGGTATCTGTTCGCTCCAGATTAGAAGGGCATGTTTTCAAGATATTACGTGGTTACATCAAATTAGGGTCGAAAAGGAATAAGAAAAACAGGTCAAGACATGAATTTGTAGCATGATTTCATGTGGTCTTCTTTTACATATTTTAAGTATTACAAATAGTAACATGACAATTAGATCAGATAGTATAAACGAATTTGGTTTTAGTGTTTTATATATTCAGATTATATAGGTGTCGAATGGATAAGAGAACAAAGAAGGAATTGGTGATACCTTGCTGTTAACGAGAAGAAGAACAAGACACGATCACAACCCCATTAATTCAATATATTAAGATGTTACTCAAACACCCACAACCCACAGCAACAAACCCTTGGTCTTGAAAGAGAGAAAAGTAACAGGAACTTTATGTGTTTTGTGTTTGATAATATATGAAAAGAATGAGAGGGTGAGACCGAATATGTTATAGTGATTGATAGGGGGAGCGTGTGTTAATAAGGAAGGTTGGTAATTGCAATATAATTGGTATTGATTGGTCTTGATTATGATTGATATAATGCGTGATATTAAGGGCTGAAAATATGGGATTCATAACTCTTCATTATGTATTATTCGTGAGTTTGCAAGGGCCAAGAAATATATTCAAGTTTGAAAGGGTTTTGCAAAGTTTACATATGTGTAACAATATTATATTAAGGCAATTTAATTAACTTAGGTTAAATACATAACATATAGTTTTAATTATTCATTATTCATAATATAACTTAAGTTAAAATTAAATTAGATAGAAAAAAATGAAACCAAATTTTTAATGGGTTATAAATCCTAATCAAAAGTCAAATTTAGGTCAATGGTCATTGTTGACTAACCTGATTTGGTGAGGGTTCTCACAGTATTACCTCGTTAAACGGAATTTCGTCCCGAAATTCAATCGATTCTACTATTAATAATTTTGTTACCGAATGCGCGTGAGGTATTTGGTTTTCATATGATCAGTGCATTCTCAGGTATTCTCTAATGTTTGAGCTTCAACAACTTCTATAAGCGGAATCTAATTTTGTCAATTTTCGCCAAACCTTCCCAATAAATATTTTGATCGATTTCACATAGCATCTTATAGGATGATAATTAGTTAATCTTGGCAAGCATTTCCTAAGGCTCAACACCTTTTAACTACCCAGATTTTGAGGATGCTTTAACAAAGATAGGATGTTCTTGATTTAGGTTGGAAAGTTTGCTAATGAAGCTGCTAACCCAGATCCAACGACCAAATTAATAATAATTGAGGGAACTACCCCAGTTGCTCTCAATGCAAGTGAGTCAGTGTTTGAATGAAGAATCCAGTAAAGGGCCAGGTTATAATGAAAGGACTAGAAATCAAACTAGCACACCAATGTGGGACAAAACTTATACACCAAAGTAATTACTATTAATGGAATATGATATTCAATTGCAACTATCAAGTAATTAGATTTGATGGTGTAATCATAAATTTTGAGGGGTTTCCCCAAGACAAAACAACAAGTAGGTTTCAACGACTTAAATTGGTGAAATTAGTGAAGAAAGTCATAGGTACTCAAAGTAAGTGGGTTGCATTTGAGAAATTTTGAAAAGGAGATGAGGAAGAAGTTTTGATTCACGAGGTTACGTAGGCAAGCCGTAAAAAAATGATTTTCTAAGTGGAGTAAGGAGAAATTTAGCTTCAGGGGCATAAAAAGAAGTACATGGAACTGTCTCATAATTCAGATAGTCAAGTAGCTACAGAGGGAAGAAGAATCATGTACTCTCTATCCGGTATTTATCAAAACTCGAAATGGTTTGTAAGAATTGCAACGCTATAAGTAGCCGATCAAGACAATGAAGGATGATATATTTTTTTAATCATAGCCTCAAATTGAAATATGAATAAAGCAGAGTGATGTTGATTTGGTATAAATGCTTGCTACCAGTGTAGGAGATCAAATATTTCTTTGCTGGAGGTTGCGCCATATAATTAATTAGTGAATATTCTGGTTCTCGTGGGCATACTAGGGTTTATGTATCCGTTAAAAGAAAATGGACGATGATATGATTTGTTTTTGGAATAGTCAAGAGGAATGAAGCATTTAAGGCAACAAAAAGATGATCTTTTGAAGTGACTATCAAGGAAGTGTTTTGTTAGGTACATTTCTCGTCAATATCATACTTGCTCGCGCGCGATGTTTTGGTGCCATAAGGTATTCTATGTCTTTTGTTTTGTATTACAACATGAATCGCAATTTAAGAAACTTGGATAAAATGCTAATTGTAGAATTTGTAAATGTAAACAATTGCTCATAAAGAGTTGTTTTAAAATGCCCATTATAATATAAGAATGTAGTTTTCCGCCTTTTTATTATTATTATTATTTTTTTTTGTCGAAATAGTATTTAGTCGGGTTTAAGTTTAAAATGTTTGTATATAATAAAATGTTTTAGGTTATAAAATATTTATTTTAAGCGATGATTTTCTAAGTGTGTATTAAGTTGTTAATATATATGGTTATCGTTTTAAATTTCCAGGCTTAACTAGACGTTTTAGAATGTCTAACTCTAATAAGTCTCAATCGTTATTAATCCGTCGTGATCAATTAATCAAGTGTTCTGGTCTTACAAATTTGCAAGTTATTGATTTTCATATTGGGCAACTAC
Source organism: Chrysanthemum makinoi (assembly GCA_910596185.1). NCBI lineage: Eukaryota > Viridiplantae > Streptophyta > Magnoliopsida > Asterales > Asteraceae > Chrysanthemum > Chrysanthemum makinoi. Next base: position 292,172,299 of record OU343220.1, read on the forward strand.
CCAATTAGCCAAATTTACCAAAGAGTTTAGTCCAAGTTTAAATATTTATTTTGATTCCTATAATAAGCCTAGTAGCAAGTTTTAAATTTAGTTTATTAACAAGTTATAAGTTACACCTAATACGTTTATATGCTAGGTGGATTCTTTAGTCAAGAATTGAGGCAAGAATAGTATATGCTAGAAAGATTTATTACATTATGAGTAATAGTTTAAACAATATAGTTCTTATGGTATCTCTCAATCTGTTGGTATTCTGGTATAAAAGTGATATCGTATTGGAAAGTGATTAAGTTGACCAGTAGTTAGGAAAAGAGTACAATACCATAGAGTGATTGATTGTTTAATTCGATGATTTCTTCGCCAATAAAAGGTTCTTGTCAAGTGGAATGTGTTGAGAAAAATTGTTCATTGTAGAAAGTGTTATATTGTGATATCTTATTATTGACAATCTCAATCAAAGTGTATTTAGGCTTGCTTGAAAAATGAAAGGTATGGGGAGACGAGGTATATGATCCAAAAGTGTAGCAAAATAATTACTTGGTCATTAAACTAGGGTTCATAATAACTTATTTTATATAGCATTTTAAAAGTGAAGTCAAAATAACCTTCCAACAACGCATTGGTGGGATGCATCCAAGGTAGTGTACAATAGCACGACTGATGTAAAGGCATACTAGGAAGCATAGTGTAACAAACCAGAAAAAGCATGACAGAAACGAGGCATCCTTAAACTATAACAGGGGATCAAGATGTAACACGTTTAAGAACGTATAGAACGACATATAGAATGTATAACAACACATACAGGAATGCAAACAAGCAAATAATGCAATGCGCACATGCATACGACTGATGCAATTTCCGGTGACCTAGTTTTTGGGGTCCAACCAAACATGAACCAAGGCAACTACCCCCATCATTTCATGATCCCTCATGAATTAGGCATAGTTGATCAGGCTATGCATAGTTCATCATTTCATCATAAGTGCATATTCACTATGCATGCAGTTTTATACGCACATTATGCGAGTTATTTACTTTCATTTCAAATTGATTGTCACATAGATGTCCTCAGATACCCATTCCATTATCCTTTCTTCAGATTCCAACGTGGAGAATACCTTTTCATTCCCTATCACAATTTTAACATCAGTTGACTCATCACCAATAACATCGAATGCCGAGACAAAACCTTCAAGGAGGGTGAAGTCGCTCTCACTCCTCTGTTTCACCACCAACATGTCGAGTTACACGCTATTCACATATTAAGTCACTAAACCGTCACTCATTTTGAAAAATAACCTCAAACTTATCACCTACTATCACATCTCTTTAGAGCGCTTATTCTTAACATAGGACTTTGCTACGTCTCACCTTTCCTCTTATTTTGAAGAGTTATGGCGCCGAAGAAAACTGCACCAGAAATGACACAAGCCTATCCAAAGTATGTAAAGATAGTATAGCCGAGGAACTAAGGAAAGAACGAGCAACGGTAGTTGCTGCTGCCGAGGCCGCGGCTACTGCTGAAGCTGCCAGACTTGCTACTGCTGTAGGGGCTGCGGGAGGGTCAGGAGTTCGAAATTGTACATACAAGGACTTTAAGAACTGTGATCCCACAAAGTTCAAAGGCACAGAAGGAGCCACTGCTATGATCTGTTGGTTTGAGAATATGGAGTCTGTATTTCTTCTATGCAATTTCCCAGATGATTGCAAGGTGAAGTTCGCCACTAGTACACTCTTAGATGGCGCAATGTCATGGTGGAATTCGTATGCGTAGCCTATTGGTATAGAAAATGCTTACAAGCTAACGTGGGATGAATTCAAGAAGCTGGTAACTAAGAAGTATTGTCCACGCACAGAGGTGAAGAAATTACTGGACAATACTTCTTAGTGACTATTGGTTATGACATCGAGACTTACATCAGAAGGTTTCAAGAGTTGGCTGCTCTTTGTCCATCGATGGTTTCGGACAATGAGAAATTACTAGAAAAATTCATTAGGGGACTTCCAATGAGTTTCAAAAACGACATTTCACACAACCCAATATTTTATTAATTTTTCATCAATTTTTCGGATATCCGAATACGAATATTTTCTGAACATCCAAAACCTAAATCAAGAAATCGTAGAATGTAAGTCGAATATTTTGTCGTATTATAATAAGATTACATAACACGTATATATAGATGAGATGCGTGAATAAAAATTGTAAGCACATATTACAAGTATAACTAACAAAATTAGAACCCAAATCTTATAGATTAGAAATATAACAACCAAAATAAACCCATATCTTACAGATTAATCCTGGCCATTTTTAGGCTATGAATTTGAACGTATAATTCAAGCTTTAGTCCTTTATTCTACTAATGGGTTGTTCTTCAGATAATTGGGGAGATTGTCTTTTTTGTTTATCTAAATACATTAACAGAATAAATATTTTAAGCACAGATTACAAGTATAACTGACAAAATCAGAAGCCAAATCTTATAGATTAGAAATATAACAACCAAAATAAACCCAAATCTTAGAGATTGATCCTGACCATTTTTAGGCTATGAATTTGAACATATAATTCAAGTTTTCTTCCTTTATTCTACTAATGGGTTGCTTTTCATATAATTGGGGAGATTATCCTTTATGTTTGTCTAAAAACAATAACAGAATATAACTTTTAAGCACATATAACAAGTATAGCTAAAAAAATCTTAGCCCAAATCTTACAGATTAGAAATATAACAACCAAAATAAGAATCAAAACCCAAATCATATCTAATATAAACAGATATAGAAGCATGCATAAATTCAAGTTTTCTTAGGTAGAGTGTTAGAATCGATGCTCGAGGTTGTTTAAACCTTATCTAGGATTATCAATAAGCACAAATAACAATGAAAAATATATATGCACAGCGGAATAATCAAACTATCATTGTTATTATTAAGGTTTCTTCGTCATCATCATGTGTTCTACAAAACACATCTACAACCCCAATCCTAGACGATCAACTCTAAGACGGTTACACAACAGGGATCAATGATCCTTGAGGCTAAACACTACAAGTCGACTATCACATAGTCTAGGCGTTTACATACTCACGCCCTAGACCTACACACATACACCTTTGTCTGATGTTTACATTGTTTGACACCCATAAACCTAATTCCCTATATCTCTTTATATAATAGAGATACTAGGGTTACAAATGAATACAAGGGACTAAATAATAAATACTTCTTTAGCAAGTAGGTCCCTTGTCTTTCTTTGTCTTCATAAGTCCTTCATCTTTCATGTATTTTGTCTTATCAACTTGAATATAATTCCCAACAATCTTCCCCTAGTTGATAATGACAAAACCAAATAAGCACGAACAAGTATGTCATGAAAGATAAAACAAACTTCCCCTTAAACATGCAATCACCAAGAATCTTCAAGTTGCAGCTTCCAGTACTTCTTCCCCTTTTTGTCATAATCTACTAGAAGAACCGCGAATATAAGAAACTTTGATCTTGACCACCACAAATCATCACCACACTTCCAATTCAGCCATCTAATGTCTCAAATTACCCACCATGAAGTTTTTCGCAACTAAAAATGAACTTAAGACACTCGATACTTAAACCAAAAGTAATAATAATGAATTACAAGAGTAAGAATCTTCCCCTCGAATGATGCATGTAGATGGTTAAACATTTAATCAATAAGCTTCCCCTAAAAATATGTTTACCATCTCTTGAATCTTCAATTCTGTAAGCTCCTTGTAATGATCACTTGTGAAGAAAACCAAATATAACAAACTTGTTGAAGAAGTAGAATAACCCAAACGTATGTCTTATGTCTTGTACAAACCACTGACTCCGACGTTATAACCATGTAGGGAGACCGAAATCTCTTGACAATAATCACTGAGCACAATAACGTAACTCCTTCAAGTGTTTTGTCAATTCTTTATCACAATAAGAATGCACAAAAATAAGAACACGCATCTAAGAAATCCTCTTCACCTTCAAATAAGTGATAAATAACCTCATTCGTAATCAATTCTTCAATAGAAACCAAATACGAGCCTTTTAACACTTTTTAGAACAAATAAACCAATCTTGTGTGTGTAAACCATCCAAACTTCAAACTTTAACCGAGAACCAAAAACCATATACCGTCCGATATCTAGGATAACATTCTCATCAAAACCATATGGCATATGATATAAATGGCACACCATATTATCAAATTAAATTATACCCATACTTAATCCTTGATAATAAAATAAGGTTACCATTTGATAATATAATATTGTCATCACTTGACATGCAAGGACCATGTGAATAATACACTAAACGTAACAGTAGATTTAACCCAATCTTAACAGCAGATACTATCATAGAACGACGATTTTCCGTGAAAGCAATACATACCTACTGCCATGTCGAACCATCTCTAACCCCATGTAATCTTGAAGCTTCTTCCCCTTAACCGATCACCCTTGACAAACCAAAGCCTTCAAGAAATCACTAATGTCCGACATAAGCATATCTAACTTCTTGTAACCATGTAAACAAAACAGCGTCCATGTGAGTGTCATTGCTCAAAACTAATCAATGTACCACTAGTTCCATGATATGTGAACATCATGTAAGAAAGAATACAACCCATGCTCCTTAGTATCACCAATATCATGCCAACAATAAAGCACCATTTCAAATTATCTTGACCGTAAAAATGTAATACGAGCAGTATGAGTAGTGGTATCCTGCAAATGGTAGCAGTGGTAACAAAAACCTTGTAGCAGTGGTAACGATCAATGAGCAGTGGAAACGGATAAGGTACCAGTGGTAACGAGTTCTAGCACTGGAAATGATAAACACTAGCGGTGGTAACTCGCGAGTGATAGCAGTGGTAACGAGCTTGGCAGTTGTAACGAAGAAGTAGCAGTAGCATAAGATTAGCGACTTTAAAGATCAAAAACATATAACCGCGTTTAAAGATTTTAAACCAAGCTCATGTAGCCTTGTATCCACCATGTTATCCCTTTCTCTCATAACCTATAGTTCAATGGGTTATAGTTGCAATCCCTTAAACAATTAAACTCACTGTGAAATCCACCGACCCACTTTAATACCTTGGTACGAAGTAGCAATTGTAAATTTCGTGCAATACCAATTAATTAGTATGAGGTTTAATTAATGACCATGCATTAGAATACAAATAAAAATAAACCTCATGGTGTTAGGGTTTCAAAAGTTGATAAATTTAAGATCAAAACCCTAAAAACCATAAAAATTCGAAACTTTAATACCTCCTTCAGCAGCCTCCTTCAGCTCTGATTGACGATCCCTCCGGTGAGATTAAATATAGATATACCAAGAAGCTCCAGTTCAAATTTTAGCCCGATCCAACGGTTAACAAAAAAGTTATACCTGTTTGAAAACTTCTGCAGAAGCATTACGAAAATTTTTCGAGATTCGAGTTTCTTCATATTTTTGCCATTTTCTTCGAGAAACCTTGTAGATCCTAGATATCGAGAGAAACCCGCTCTGATACCACATGTTAGAATCGATGCTCGAGGTTGTTTAAACTTTATCTAGGATTATCAATAAGCACAAATAACAATGAACAATATATATGCACAACAGAATAATCAAACTATCATTGTTATTATTAAGGTTTCTTCGTCATCATCATGTGTTCTACAAAACACATCTACAGCCCCAATCCTAGACGATCAACTCTAAGACGGTTACACAACAGGGATCAATGATCCTTGAGGCTAAACACTACAAGTCGACTATCACCTAGTCTAGGCGTTTACATACTCACGCCCTAGACCTACACACACACACCTTTTTCTGATGTTTACATTATTTGACACCCATAAACCTAATTCCCTATATCTCTTTATATAATAAAGATACTAGGGTTACAAATGACTACAAGGGACTAAATAATAAATACTTCTTTAGCAAGTAGGTCCCTTGTCTTTCTTTGTCTTCATAAGTCCTTCATTTTTCTTGTATTTTGTCTTATCAACTTGAATATAATTCCCAACATAGAGGACTTACGATTGATTGAAGAACATATAATCAAATCCTGGCGATTCATTTTTAGCCTTTGAATTTGAACAAATAATTCAAGTTCTTTTTCCTTTATTAATGGGTTGTTTGTGCTGTCGTACTAAAAATATAAAGAGATTGAGAAACTCTAATTTATATTGTGGTAGGACATTTTTATATCTTGCGGTAGGTCTCGTGCTAAAAATATACCCGAAGTTTACGATTACGAGGCCTTCTTTGATTCATTAAGTCATTCATCTGATCAGTTAATTGATCAAAGAACTGACCCATTCGCTCCTCCATTCTTGCCATAAGACGCTGCTCAAATACTTGTTCATAGACGTCATTAGTATTCCTATTCCTCCTTGGAGGCATAATGATCAGAAACTTTTAGCTCTGATACCAACTGATGTAGGCTAAATAACAAGATAACACAAATCGAGCATGTTGATTGATACGAATACCAGGAACGATACTTCTAATAATCGTTGATTCAATCGAATGCCGATAATTAGGATTCTTAGCAAAATAACTGCCAAAAGTAGACTTTTGATATTTCTTTGAACTAATTATTCCACATTACAAAGGAACTCTTAAATAAGAGTACAAAACAGAAACAGACCCTAAAAGACAAACGGGCTAAAAGTTATTGCATAAACAAAGTCCAAAAAAAAAACCCCGAAAAAACACTAAAATTCAAATAACTCATAAAATAGAGTATTTCGGGGCTCAAAAGTCTCGTAGAAAGTTTACTACAACGTGCTCCTAGTTCCAAGCTTCGATTTGACTGGTCATTAGCCTAAAACGGAGCCCCGTAGCCCAAGTTATGCCCATTTTAGTGAGTCCGCTTTTGTCACGCGATCTTGGGCTTCTAGAAAGATAATAGCTTATTCATCAACACTTTGGCCCACATCAATAACATACCACCGTTGATCCTAATCTATTTCATTACCCAGACTATATGATGGGCGGAAATTAGATGAGTTATAATCCAAGTATTTTGAAGTCTTCTCTTCATCGTCTACAGATCTGCAAGGAAGTTCATATGGTTTTGGATATATGCAGTATTGGCAAGATTACGATCCAAGAAATTAGTATGAAAGTAGTGACTATATATAACTTTATAAGTTTTCATGTCAAATCTTAAAATCTCATACTAGTTTTTTAATTTCTTCATGTATGAAACTATTAAATTACCAAAGAAATGTAAATTGGTTATGACTTATTACTTATATTCATCACTTGTGAAGCTTATGTTTTCTCTTTGGGTTATTAACTTGCGGCTCGTACTGTTTGTTGGCCATAATTCGAATGTCTATACTTCACCTAGTAGGGAAACAAAAACTTATTCATCAGATTCTCTATTCGGATATCCGAAATTTCAGACAACATTTTTATATATCCGAATATCCAAATATCTATTATTTTCAGAAAACTTTTATATGAGTTTCAAAAACGACATTTCACAAAACCCAATATTTTATTAATTTTTCATCAATTTTTCGGATATCTGAATACGAATATTTTCTGAACATCCAAAACTTAAATCAAGAAATCGTAGAATGTAAATCGAATATTTTATCGTATTATAATAAGATTACATAACATGTATATAAAGATGAGATGCGTGAATAAAAATTTTAAGCAGAGATTACAAGTATAACTAACAAAATCAGAACCCAAATCTTATAGATTGAAAATATAAAAACCAAAATAAACCCAAATCTTACAGATTAATCCTGACCATTTTTAGGCTACGAATTTGAACATATAATTCAAGCATTAGTCCTTTATTCTACTAATGGGTTGTTTTTCAGATAATTGGGGAGATTATCTTTTTTGTTTATCAAAATACAGTAACAGAATAAAATTTTTAAGCACAGATTACAAGTATAACTAACAAAATCAGAACCCAAATCTTATAGATTAGAAATATAACAACCAAAATAAACCCAAATATTGCAGATTGATCCTGGCCATTTTTAGGCTATGAATTTGAACATATAATTCAAGTTTTCTTCCTTTATTCTATTAATGGGTTGCTTTTCATATAATTGGGGAGATTATCCTTTCTGTTTATCTAAATACAATAACAGAATAAAACTTTTAACCACAGATTACAAATATAGCTAACAAAATCTTAGCCCAAATCTTACAGATTAGAAATATAACAACGAAAATAAAAATCAGAACCCAAATCTTATCTAATATAAACAGATATAGAAGCACGCATAAATTCAAGTTTTCTTAGGTAGAGGACTTACGATTGATTGTAGAACATATAATCAAATCCTGGCGATTCATTTTTAGGCTTTGAATTTGAACAGATAATTCAAGTTCTTTTTCCTTTATTAAAGGGTTGTTTGTGCTGTCGTACTAAAAATATAAAGAGATTGAGAAACTCTAATTTATATTGTGGTAGGACATTTTTATATCTTGCGGTAGGTCTCGTGCTAAAAATATACCCGAAGGTTACGATTACGAGGCCTTCTTTGATTTATTAAGTCATTCATCTGATCAGTTAATTGATCAACGAACTGACCCATTCGCTCCTCCATTCTTGCCATAAGACGCTGCTCAAATTCTTGTTCATAGACGTCATTAGTATTCCTATTCCTCCTTGGAGGCATAATGATCAGGAACTTTTAGCTCTGATACCAACTGATGTAGGCTAAATAACAAGATAACTCAAATCGAGCATGTTGATTCACACGAATACCAGGAACGATTCTTCCAATAATCGTTGATTCAATCGAATGCCGACTATTAGGATTCTTAGCAAAATAACTGCCAAAAATAGACTTTTGATATTTCTTTGAACCAATTATTCCACATTACAAAGGAACTCTTAAATAAGATTACAAAACAGAAATGGGCCCTAAAAGACAAACGGGCTGAAAGTTATTGCACAAACAAAGTCCAAAAAAAACCCGAAAAAACACTAAAATTCAAATAACTCATAAAATAGAGTGTTTCGGGGCTCAAAAGTTCCGTAGACAGTTTACTACAACGTGCTCCTCGTTCCAAGTTTCGATTTGACTGGTCATTAGCCTAAAACGGAGCCCTGTAGCCTAAGTTATGCCCATTTAAGTGAGTCATCTTTTGTCACGCGATCTTGGGCCTCCACAAACAAAATAGCATGTTCATCAACACTTTGGCCCACATCAATATCATACCATCGTTGATCCTAATCTATTTCATTACCCAGACTATATGATGGGCGGAAATGAGATGAGTTATAATCCAAGTATTTTGCAGTCTTCTTCTTCATCGTCTATAGATCTGCAAGGAAGTTCATATGGTTTTGGATCTATGCAGTATTGGCAAGATTACGATCCAAGAAATTAGTATGAAAGTAGTGACTATATATAACTTTATAAGTTTTCAAGTGAAATCTTAAAATCTCATACTAGTTTTTTAATTTCCTCATGTATGCACCTATTAAATTACCAAAGCAATGTAAATTGGTTATGACTTATTACTTATATTCATCACTTGTGAAGCTTATGTTTTCTCTTTGGGTTATTAACTTGCAGCTCGTACTGTTTGTTGGCCATAATTCGAATGTCTATACTTCACCTAGTAGGGCTACAAAAACTTATTCATCAGATTCTCTCTTCGGATATCCGAAATTTCGGACAACATTTTTAAATATCCGAATATCCAAATATCTATAATTTTTGGAAAACTTTTATATGAGTTTCAAAACCGACATTTCACAAAACCCAATATTTTATTAATTTTTCATCAATTTTTCGGATATCCGAATACGAATATTTTCTGAACATCCAAAACCTAAATCAAGAAATCGTAAAATGTAATTCGAATATTTTATCGTATTATAATAAGATTACATAACATGTATATAAAGATGAGATGCGTGAATAAAATTTTTAAGCACAGATTACAAGTATAAATAATAAAATCAGAACCCAAATCTTATAGATCAGAAATATAACAGCCAAAATAAACCCAAATCTTACAGATTAATCCTGACCATTTTTAGGCTATGCATTTGAACATATAATTCAAGCTTTAGTCCTTTATTCTACTAATGGGTTGTTTTTTAGATAATTGGGGAGATTATCTTTTTTGTTTATCTAAATACAGTAACATAATAAAATTTTTAAGCACAGATTACAAGTATAACTAACCAAATCAGAACCTAAATCTTATAGATTAGAAATATAACAACCAAAATAAACCCAAATGTTACAGATTGATCCTGGCCATTTTTAGGCTATGAATTTGAACATATAATTCAAGTTTTCTTCCTTCTACTACTAATGGGTTGCTTTTCATATAATTGGGGAGATTATCCTTTCTATTTATCTAAATACAATAACAGAATAAAAACTTTTAAGCCAGATTACAAGTATAGCTAACAAAATCTTAGCCCAAATCTTACAGATTAGAAATATAACAACCAAAATAAAAATCAGAACCCAAATCTTATCTAATATAAACAGATATAGAAGCACGCATAATATCAAGTTTTCTTAGGTAGAGGACTTATGATTGATTGAAGAACATATAATCAAATCCCGGCGATTCATTTTTAGGCTTTGAATTTGAACAAATAATTCAAGTTCTTTTTCCTTTATTAATGGGTTGTTTGTGCTATCGTACAAAAAATATAAAGAGATTGAGAAACTCTAATTTATATTGTGGTAGGACATTTTTATATCTATCGGTAGGTCTCGTGCAAAAAATATACCCGAAGGTTACGATTACGATGCCTTCTTTGATTCATTAAGTCATTCATCTGATCAGTTAATTGATCAAAGAACTGACCCATACGCTCCTTCATTCTTGCCATAAGCTTTGCTCAAATTCTTGTTCATAGACATCATTAGTATTCCTATTCCTCCTTGGAGGCATAATGATCAGGAACTTTTAGCTCTGATAACAACTGATGTAGGCTAAATAACAAGATAACACAAATCGAGCATGTTGATTCACACGAATACCAGGATGTTGGAATCACTACTAAACTAAAATTAAAGTGTTAGTAATTAATATGTAATAGTTAGCTTAATTATGGCCTTCATGTTTGTTATTAAGCTTAGGCTTATGTAGAAGGCCTATAAGCCTAGGCCCAAGTCTAATAAGGAAAGGATGGGAACTTGGTATGTTGCCTTAGTTCCCTCCTATAAATACTCTTATAAACCCTCACTTGAGGGTTGGTTGTTCAACTCACTTTTTAAACTCTACGCATAACTCTTCTCACATTATTATACGTGTGTGTGTATCTTATTCATCCGATCTCTTCTCTTCTATTTCTTCTATTGATGCTTATGTTACTAATATGGGAACCTAACAGTGGTATCATTCGCCAAATAGTTGGGTGAAAAGGTTTTTTGTTTTTGAAGTTATTTTTTTTCTACGCGTAAGTCTCGGTGTAGAAACTTTGATACGCATAAAAAACTCATTTTTTACACTTTCAAATCCAAGATTCTTGTACTTTCAACGTTATTAGGTGTTAAAATATCTGTTTTTGGCAAAAAGTTTCGAACTTTACGTGTATTTCATTGATTTTAAGCTTGGTTTTAAACGTGTGGTTACTTCTACGCGTAAGGTGTTTCTAAGTTTTGGATCATCAAATTTCACACTTTTGTGCTATTTTGGTGATATTGAAGCTGTTTCATCACAAAAATCTGGTTTAGAATCATTTTGGGCTATAAATCAGTTTTGGTTAAGTTCTACGCGTGAGAAAACCCTAATCTTACACGTAAGTCATCCTTGGTTTGATCTTCAGTTTTCGTGGTTTACTCACTGTTTTCTTGCTTGGATAAGCCTGAAAACACTTCGACTTTGGATATCCTTTACACTGTGATAGTGTAAAAGATTTTTTGGGTAAAACCCTAATCTTACGCATAAGCTCAAACTTATGCGTAGAACTTTTTATGCCTAAGATTTTTCTTACGCCTAAGCCTTGTCTTACGCATAAGCTAATCCTATGCATAAGCTTTCTACGCCTAAATTTCTGTTTACGCCTAATATTAGTGTTTCTCATTTCTTACGCGTAAGCTAATCCTACGCGTAACTATTGCTTTTACACGTAAGTTTGGTGTTTTTATACAAGTGTTACTTTGCCTAAACTTGGTTTTTTCTACGCCTAAGGATACTTCATCAACAACGTTTCATTCGACTACAAGGATCCATTTAACAACAAAAGTTTTCAACATGTCACAACCACCATACTCTAGCTACTTTCCTTATACTTATAATCAACAACAACAACAACAACAACAACTAAGTCCACAACATCAACAATTCAATCAACAACAACAAATTTATCAACAACAATTTAATCAACAACATTATCCACAACAAGGAGCAACTCCACCTCAAATGGTTCAACCACCACCTAGTCTTCAAGTACAACCTTACACAAACATTTACAATCAACATCCATCAAGGAATACTATGAAGTAACCGACTTGGTTTGCAAAGATGTGTGAAGCTTTAAGTAGCCAGCAATCAATTCATGAGGCATGATCACTTGATAGACCTCCAATGCTCACTCCTGGCAACTATGATCCATGGGTAATTAGGTTCTTTAGGTTTTGTGATCTAAAGAAGCCACATGGAAAGTTCTTAAAGAATGTTATCTTGGAAGGTCCATTTCTGATGCCTATTGGCGTTACACCCGGAGATCCAAATGCTGTTCCACCAAGAGATGATCTCACAAACATTGCAACTGTTACTGACCTTTCTGGTGATGAACTTCTACACTACTAAGCTGATGAGCTAGCAATGCAATATATCCTTTTAGGATTACCAAACCCAATTCTTCGAAGTGTTGATGCTCAAAAGATTGCAAAAGCAATGTGGGAACATATTCATCTTCTCATGGAAGGCACTAACTCAAGAAGGATATGGAATCCAAAATTTACTTCGCTTATGAACACTTCATGATTGAACCTGGAGAGACACTAGAGTCTTATCATCATCGATTCTCAGACATCATCAATGATTTGGATAAACACAACATCATCATGCCAAAATTGCAGTCAATACAAAGTTCCTAAGTAGTCTTGGTCCTGATTGGGAGAAGTATGTCATTTTCCTCCATGGCGAAGAATCTTCATCATGCTTCATACGGATTGTTGTACGACTATTGAAGCCTCATCAAAAGAAGTTGACAAGGAAAGGGTTATCCGTGGCAAACTGTTTCACCACTTCAGATAATAAACAACTTGCTTTGTGGGCTCAAACTAGTTATCCTCCTCAACCCACTCCTCAACCAACTGCCACAATCACACCATATGATCCGTCACAGCAACAATCTCAACAAACTCAATTGGTTCCCACAACAAAAACAATGATCAAGCACTTTACAGTGAAGCTAATGAGGACTCAGATGCTTTCGATGCATGCAAGGATTTTTATGATTGCTAAAGCTTTTGGCCGTTATACAAACAAATCCAACAATCGCATTCGTTCCACATCAAACATAAGGAATCAGGCTGTTGTGAACAATGGACGAGTTGAAGTTCAGATAAGTGGTTATGGTCTTCAGATGGGCGGTGGTCAAGGGTTTAATGCTATGGGTAGGAATAACATGGGTGCTCCACAACAGAGAGCTCAAGTGGTTGAACAGGCTAATGCTAAGAATGGGATAAATGGTCTTCGCTGCTACAACTATAATGAGAAGGGACACTTGGCTAATGCATGCCCAAAGCGAGGACTAGGGGCGTGCTTATCAAAGGAGGCTTTACTTTTGGCTCTTAAGGATGAAGTGGTGGAACTCTCACATACAAAGAACGAGCTTTATGGCAGTCAGGTCGAGATGATGATATGGAGGACTTGCGGGCCACATTAGTTATGTTGATGGCTAATATGCACGAGCTACACATAAGTGACACGGGCCCGGTCTAATGACACGATGGCTTGTCTCAGTACCGAACAAACCATATTCATCTCGATCTAATATCTCGCCAACATCTGAATCCGTGAGGCTCAGAATGTTCAAAATGAGTCGTCCACATCTCATTCTGGCGATTCTCAACTAGACCCCGTAGTTACATTTGACGATCAAGATGATCTTATGGTTACCTTAGATACTCAAATTGACTCCGTGGTTATACTTGAGGATCTGAATAGTGATCATGTTGTGACTCACGTTGAACACGCTGAACTTCACCCTAGTCCGGATGTTGATCTTTTAATTAAAGATTATCTATCCCAAATGGATGAATGTCGTTCATTAAATCAACAACTACACATAAAATGCCTTTGTTAACCAAGGATATTGAATGCTTGAAACGGCAACTCAATTTTTTCAAAGCTCAAGAAAACCGTGAAAAAGGTTTTGAAGGCGCTTTTGCTAAATCACATCAAAACAAAAAAATCTTTAGAACGCAAGATTATTTGATCTAGCGCATCGAAGAATGCTTTGTTGTCTCAAACAGAATAATCGAAACATGAACATAAAAAACTCAACGCTCTTACTTTGGAAACTCAAACCAAGAAAGGCGGAGTTGTTAACTTGTCAAAAACAGTTCTCAGAGTACAAATAGCTTTCAACGAAACGAATAGATGACCATCTTGAAGAAATTGTTGGCTTACAAAACAAACTCAAAGAGTTTCGAAATGTTGTTTACAAACATGGTGAGTCAATCACAACTATTCAAAAGTTTACTTTAAAACCCAATCAAATGGATATGGACGAATCTTCTTTGATTACAAACCACAACTTTCAACCAAAGCATTCAAACCAAATCCACGAAGTTTCGGTGTAGAATATAAAATTGATAATTCTGTTATGAGTGTTGTGGAATATCATCGTCAAGAGGAATTAGATGCAGAAGACGAGAGTCGATCGAAATTAGAAAATGTTGTTTATAACAAACCATTTAGCTATTCAAAAGAGGTAACTTTCGTCACACCACATGATTCTTCTAACACACCCAGGATTATCACAAAAATGTGCGAGTCTTCTAATGTTGCTCCCCAACCAAATTACGCACAAATTTATGGTCCTTTACCTTCACTCAGTGAAGTAAACTCAAAACCAAAAAATCGTCAAATTCTTAGATATTTTGAGATTTTCACCGACCTCAAACTTTTGAACGTGAGATTGAATTTTATTGAAATAAAGTTGAACATTTTCAATGTGGCGAACAAAGATATTTCTCAGAAAAGACTTTTACCCCATGTTAAAATTTGAAAAATTGTGCATTGTATTGGGAAAGGGAATTTCATAAAGAACTTGGATTGATGAAAATCGTTTTCGAGAAACGAAACATCTATCTGAATACAAAGCGTAAAAGAAAATGTTACGAAAAGATGTTGATCGACTCTAGGAAGATGTTATAAATGCTTGATATTAATAATGTTGTGTTCTTGCATTCTTTGCCATATGCATCGATTATATCTCTTGATTAGTTGAAATTGTTGAGAATCGATAATGTGCATGATTGAGTCTTTAAAAGTCGAAAATGAACGAATGTTAAACAAACTTTCAAATGCAAAACGTCGTCTTCAATGGTGTCAAAAAGATTGTCATTCTCGTGAACTCGCTTGGCAAAACAAAACCGCTCAGTTGCAAGCAAAAACCTTTAATTCAAAACCTGAGCAACTGGATGATCAAAACGCGTCTTTAAAATGTCAAATCTCAAAATATGAACAAGAACTTGCAAAATTTAAAAAGGAATATGGTGTCATATTTGATTTACTCAAACAGACTCGTGATAAAGCATCAAACGAACTTGATCATTATCTTGCACACACTAAAGAAGTCATGAATTTTTAAAATCTTGGTTCGAAAATCAAGATTTGGTGCACACTATCATTAAGTTAAGGGAGATGTTAGTAAAATATGAACAAGTTCACCTATCATTAAGAAAAATTTCACAGTACACTTAGCAACGTGACCCCTGAATGCCTCTTGACAAAACACAAGATACTAATGTGCTTCCTCTACTGAAACAGGAATAGTTGCCTCTTTTTCCCAACGTCCACTTCACAGCCTAGGAGCAATACAAGGAAGAATAGGAAGTTGCGACCTAAGAAAAGAACAATAAGAATGCTGAAGTAGAAGAACAACATAGGACTTTGAATAAGACCAGTTACAACTTTTAGATATGCGTCACGATAAATGTAATGGAAAAATTGTTGTAACGAATGCTGAACCTTTAAGTACTTTTGATATTAAGTCTGAAGCTTCTTGTGTTATATGTCGTCTAAAGTATGCTTCGATTGTCATGATAAATGTGTTGCTAAAGCTATATTGTCTCGTTTACGGAATCCTAAGAAACGGAATACCTCTAGGCCCACTAATGCTTCTAAGTGGCTTGGTAAACACGCCTCTTTAGATTCTAAGAAACGCATTGATGTCCCTGTAGTTCCAGTATCACCACCAAGGAATGTAGTACCACCTAGTGCATTCACTAAGACTAAAGTAAAGACTAGTTGGAGATGGCAGAAATGGATACATAATACACTAGGATTTAAATGGATGCCTAAAATCATTGATGTGTGTATTTCAACTATAACTGCATCGGAACCCTCTAACTCTTCGGGTTCCACATCTACTTCTATTCATCCATTATTAGATGCGTGTGTAAGGTGATGCAGATCATCCTGGATGGATTGATAGCGGATGTTCCCGACACATGACGGGCAATCTTAAACTGTTATCAAACTTTATTGCAAAGTTCATTGGCACTGTCGGTCGAGAATGATCACCGCATCTATCATGGGCTAGGAGATTATATCAATGGCAATATGAAATTAGCGAGGTTTATTATATGGAAGGCCCTCGGTCACAATCTCTTTTCAGTCGGTCAATTCTGTGATGGAGATTTGGAAGTTTCATTTAGGGAGAAAACTTGTTTCATTCGTGATCTACAAGGAAATGATCTTATGTCCGGCTCTCGAAATTCTAGTCGTACACAATCTCACGAGACATGGTTGCTTCATTTCCCATTTGTCTACTTTCAAAGGCAACATCAACAAAATCTTGGCTATGGCGCAGGCGTCTCACATTTAAACTTTCAAACCATAACCATCCTTGCTCGATACAAACTTGTTGAAGGTCTCCCGCGATTTCGGTATTCTAAAGATCACTTTTGCTCAGCGTGTGAACAAGGGAAAAGCACTCGTGCTCATTTTCCTTCAAAGGTGGAACACAGCTCTCAGCATGTGCTTCATCTTCTTCACATGGATTTGTGTGGCCCAATGCGCGTGCAAACGATTAATGGAAAATGCTACATCTTGGTAATTGTCGATGACTACTCACGATGGACTTGGGTCTACTTTCTTGGAAGCAAAGATCAAGCTCCACAGATGATCATCACCTTTCTTACGAAAATTCAAGTTAAGCTCTGGAACACCGTCCGCCAAATAAAACGGACAAAGGCTGAATTTGTGAACCAAACTCTTCGAGAATTTTATGAGAAGTGGGATGAGCATCAGACATCTATTACGCATAACCGAACAAAACGGAGTTGTTGAAAAGCCGAGCAAATGCGTTAGTGGAAGTTGCAAGAACAATGTTAACCAATGCTAAATTTCGGATTACTTGTGGGGTGGCGGAGTCTCAATGCATGCTACACTCAGAATCGTTCAATGATTACAAAACGCCACAACAAAACACCTTTTGAGATTATCCAAAATCGAAAACCGAATCTCAAACACTTTCATGTATTTAGATCCCTTTGCTACCCGAATAATGATCGTGATGACTTTGGAAAGCTCAAAGCCATAGCTGACATTGGAGTCTTTATTGGATATTGTGATAATTCTAAAGGTTACTTGGATGCGGAATCGTCATACCAAAAAGTTATGGAAACAATTCATGCTAATTTTGATGAGCTTACAGAAATGGCTTATGAGCATAACAGCTTGGAACCGGTCACAACCGTTAAAACTTCCCTCAAACCCCATCATCATTTGAACCAAGCCCCCAACTCACTCGTCAACAAATGGAAAAGCTATTTGCTCCGCTGTTTAGTGATGACATTGATGAACGTGCTCAAGGTGTATCCGATGTTTCCGTGCTCAACCTAATCATATTCCAATACATTACACTGCTATAACATTTGTTGAAGAAGCACCACCAGATTGACTCTACAACAACAATGAACAAACTGCTTCAATGTGTGAACAGTGATGATGTTCGACAATGAAGTACCCTACCATGATTTTGATCCATCGTTCTTTAAATTTGCTAATGAAACTGACACCGATGTTCTTGAAATCATCTACAAGCCATTTGAATTCTCAAAATCGCACAATGTATACCAACATCAACCCTGCGACACATCGTTGGATAAAAGACCATCCTCTTGAGAACATTATTGGTAACCCGAATCAACCAGTCGTAACAACACAACGTCTTCACACAGATGGTGAACATTGCATTTATGCACTCACACTGCCAATCGAACCTAAAAACATTAAAGACACAATGACCAAAGACAAGCGGATTGAATCCATTGGGAAGAACTCAATCATTTAAACGTCTTGAAGTATAGGAATTGGTTGAGAAAGACCAGCGAGGGGTCTTCGTCATTGGTCTAAAATGGATTTGGAAAAACAAATTGATCTTTGAAGGAACGAATCGGAAACAAGTACGTCACGGTGGCTAAGGTTATAGATAGGAAGAGGTATGACTTAGAAGAATCATTACGCTCGGTTTTCGTCTTGAGGCGTTCGGATATTTTTAGCATTCGCGGCTCATATGAATATAACGGTCTTTTCGGATGGACGTCAAAAGCGCTTCGAATGGGCAACTGAGAAAAGCGGTTTATGTCACCACATCAGAAGGATTCGTTGATCCGGGATTCGAACCATGTCTACCGAACAAAGCTCTGCGGACTCAAACAAGCTCCTCGAGGCGTGAATGCGATAAGTTATCATCCTTCCTAATTGCCAATAAGTTCACCAAAGGCTAGGTCGACCCTACACTTTTCATACAATATCTGGGGCTCACATTTTATCGTTCAAATCTATGTGGATGACATCATTTTGGGTCAACACATTTAAAATATTCAAATGCTTTTGCAAAACTTATGACAAAACATTTTGAAATGTCAATGATGGGTGAACTCACATTCTTTCTAGGAATGCAAGTTCATCAATCACCTGTGGTATTTTCTTGAGTCAGTCCAAATATGCCCTTGAACTTTTAAACAAATTTGGAATGCAAAACTGTGACACATATGCCACACCAATGGCTCATACCAAGAAGCTGAATCTTTGCGATTTACATGGGAACTTGGTGGACCCTACAAAATACCGAAGTATTATTGGGTCTCTCATGTATCTAACAGCTAGCAGGCCGATATTGTTTTGCCGTATATCACGTGCTCGGATTATCGGTCGAGACCAATTTGAAACCCACCTCTTTGAGGCTAAAAAAGAATCCTCCAGATACATCAAGGGAACCACTTAATTTGGGGATCGGTATCCGAAGGATTACGGTTTTGAACTTATAGATTTTTTAGAACGATCACAGCAGGATGCTTAGATTCATGGAAAAGTACTTCAGTAGCCTTAAATTTTCTGGGTGATAAACGGGTGTCATGGCAATCCGCAGATCATGAAGGGGTTGTGTGATTGAAGGATTGTACTTCGCTGTCCCTCAATAACCGAATATGTTACCATGTCGGCGTGTTGTTCTCAAGTCATTTGGATAGAACACAAATCAAAGACTATGGTTATGTATTTGACATAATCCTGATGTACTGCGACAATCGAGTGCTAATTGCGATCGTCGTAAACATTGTTTTCAACATTCTAAATCAAAGCACATCGATCTTCGATATCATTTCTAAGACCACGTGGAACAGGGTACTGTTGAATTATACTTTGTGGGTACATAATACCAATTGTACCAAAGCCTTAGTTCCTGCTAAGTTTAATGAGTTGGTCCACCGGATTTGTTAGGATTTGGAAAATCCAGTAGTTAAAGTGTCGGTCACCTCAAGTATATGTACTCGTTAGAAAGCTCGTAGTCGTAGTTATTTTATGTTAAGTAGTATTTTGTTTTGTAACACCGTGGAGGACGGACGGGTCTTTACCCACTGTATGCCTGATCCACATCCCGTCAGGTGGCGTTTTATGTAAGTACTATAAATACTCTCTACCCCCCAAGGTAGAGAGTTGGAGCTCATAATAAGATTTTTCTTTCTCTCACTAAAGTTCCCAACTCTCTACTCTTTCTCTCTCTAGAACTTTCTCTCTCTAAACATTTGTACTACCGCATATGATTATGGTTTAGTGTGTTTGTGAAATCCAATATGTTACAAATGGTATCAAGAGCCATGGTTGGATCACTCATCTTTCATGCTCTTTGTTTTGGTGGTTTCATAAAAGGTTTTTGGGGTTGATTAAGGTTTAGGAGAGTTTGATTCATTTGGACAAATTCTAGTGTTAAAGTTTGAATTTTGCTTGTACTTTTGTGTTTAGATCATAATTGTTTGGGTTTTGAATTGGTAAGCTTAATCATTGTGGTTTGGTTGTTTTTGATTGATAAAGTGGTTTATTTTGAACATATTACGAAGCTAGTTGAGTCTCGGACTTATTTTCTTCAAGAACTAGCTGCTTTGTTCCTGTAGCGAGTTAGTATATTCGACTTGGCGATTTAGCGAGTTGATTTTTCATTCGCGACTTGGGTTTCTAAGCGGTTGGTTCATTAAGCGAGTTGTGTGTCTTGTTCGGTTATACTAAAGCGAGTTGGCTATTTAGCGACTTGTCCATTAAGCGTGTTGACATCGTTGCGAGGTGATGCTAATGCGACTTGGCTATTTAGCGAGTTGATTCCTTATAGCGAGTTTGTCTCAACTTGATGCGAGTTGATTGTTTAGCGAGTTTGATAACTAGCGACTTGTGTGTTTTGCTACTTGTTGTAATTTAGACTTGTCACTTCTTCGTGATACATTCTTACGTTTGTTCTTTTGGTTTAGTAAAATCCCGTGAAAGAATCAATTTCCCGGTTTAATCATAGATTATAAAATCCCGTAAACTTAACATGTCTACCATCGTTCCTACAATCATTCTTCCGTTGCCGAGGATGTTCAAGCGCTTGTCAGATACTCGTCCACCTATGCTTGACAGAACTGACTATGACTCATGGGCTCAACGAATCCGATTGTACTGCCTTGGAAAGGAAAACGGAGTCAACATTCTCAAGTCAATCGATGAAGGACCTTATCAGTTTGAGACTACAAGAGACTTAATTGATACAGCTGCAGATGGAACTATGATCTATGGATTAGACAGACCAAAGATGTATGACGAACTTAATGATAAAGAGAAAAAGAGATTCGATGCTGATATCAGGGCTTCTAACATCATACTTCAAGGTCTTCCAAAAGATATCTACAAGCTGATCAATCACAACACTGAAGCCAAGGCTGTGTGGGATAATGTCAAGATGCTTCTTTCTGGTTCTGAATTAACTATGGAAGACAGAGAATCACAACTCTATGATGAATTTGAGCACTTCAAGATGAAACCAGATGAGAGTGTCTATGAGTATTACGTGAGATTCCACAAGCTTGTTAATGACATGAGGAACATCGGAATGACTATGCCAAACATTCAGTTGAACTCAAAGTTTGTGAACAACATGAATCCCGAATGGCACAAGTTTGTCACCTCTGTGAAGCTAACCAAAGGATTGAAGAATACAAACTATGAGCAACTCTATGCCTTCCTTCTTCAGAATGAGAGACATGCTATGTTTGAAAAGAGATTCTGAACAACTCAAAACAAATCCAAGAGAGACAAGCTCATCAAATGATTCAACTGCCTTCTACTCAAACATTGGGATTACCACCAAAGCTTCACAAGTTATACCCATGGGTAATGGTAATCACAAACTCATTCCCGATCCAATGTTCAAACAAGCTGATGCTGATGCACAGGTGGGTAACTTCATTAATCAACTGGCTCTCCTGCTTAGTCAAAACATGAACTCTCTCCCACACACCAACAACAACCTCATAACAGCATCTAATCCACACAATCAAGCCACTGTCAGAGATGGGAAGGTTATGGTGCAACCAATTCAAGAAAGGCAGTATGAACAAGGAAGAGGTGGAGTTGGTAGAGGTTATGTGGCAAATCGAATAGGGAAGGAATGGAAATCAGGGACAAGAAAAGCCGATCAAGTGTTACAACTTTGGAGGTGAGGGACACATTGCAAGGAACTGCACATCGCCAAAACGCCCTCATAATGCAGAGTACTTCAGGGATAAGATGTTGCTTGTTCAAGCTCAGGATAATGGTGCAGCTTTGAATGAAGAAGAGTTGTTGTTTCTCTGAGGGAATGCTAAGACGTATGATGCAGATGTGGATGAGCAGCCAATTCAGGAGATAGGCCACAATCATCAGAATGCCTTTCAAGTCGCTGATTGTGATGCATACGACTCTGACGTTGATGATGAACCTACTGCACAAACCATTTTCATGGCTAGCATTTCTCCAATGGTCTCTCCTAAAGTCTCTTCATCACCACAAGCTGGTCCATCCAAAGACAAACTCATTTCTGAGGTATTAAAACTATACGATGATGCTGATGGGCAAAAGATGCATGACAAAGTACAATCAACTGAAACTATTGAGTCAAATATTGAAAATATGGTTAATATCAATGTTGTCCCATATGATCAATATGTGAAACAAAGTGAAAGTGAGGTTGTACCAAGTGATGCATCTTCTGCAGTCAACGATGACTATGTTTTTGATGAATACACTGCATGTGTCCCCTGATGATTCTGTTATATCTAAACTTAATGCCTATAAAGAACGAGTTGCCATTTATGAACAACGTGCTAAGTTTGAGCTAACTACTCGTGAGCAGGAGTTGGATAACCAAATGCGTACAATTATTAGAAAAAGTAATTTTAGAGAAGAAGTGTTAAAACAAGATTAAACTCCTTACAAGAAAAGCTTTCTAAAACTGCTAAGAAAAAACAAGAACTTCAAGAAAATGTGAAAGTGCTTAAGCAGGAATTTCATGCTAAGGAATCAAAACTTTTGAATGATTTTCTAATCTAAAAACTTTGAAAAACAAGCTTGAAAATAAGTTGTACGTACAAGGGAATACCATTCAGATGCTCACATGGTCACTAAGCATAGAGTTTTAAGCGATAAGCATAGCATTCCCATTATAATAAACCCAATCCGAGTACATTAAGTTAGCTAAGGCATCTCAAAATGTAATTTATGATGGCAATGAGATTCTTAAACCTAGACAGAAACCTAGTTGCGTTGAGTGCACTGAGGAAGATAGAAATTAGATGATGCATCTAGGGTGAAAATGAATAAGAAGCTAGAAGATCCTGAATGTAAAAAGAATAACATAACGATCAAACCCCATGATTACAAGAAGAAAACTGGATCTCCCAAACTTTGTTAACACCTGAACAATTTTTTCTGGAAAAACTTAGATAAGCAAAAAGCTGAAAAATCTTGTTGAAACAAACCCTCCCCTTAGGAAAATGCCTTCAGCGACTGTGTATCCTCCAAATACACCAATGCATTTAGTTCCTAGAACTATTGCCACTAAGAGCAAGACCTTAATCAGCCAATATGTTATTCTTCAACTATTTGTCGATTTTGAGAAAACTTGTAAAAAAGGATCACACCCACTGGGATAACTGAAGGGGAAAGGGTTTTGAGCAAACAAAAGAATGCTATCTAACTGAGGTCATGCCTTTCTTTAAACAACTAAAAGATCAATTCGAGAGTCTTAAAAAGGGGATAGATTCAGATATTAAAGGAATGGAAAAGGAATTTGATGCAATGATAGTTGAGGTTAGTGACTATGAGCGAGCATTAAAATATAATGAGATTGAGAGGAAGAACTTGCATACCTTGAATGAGAATCTTATTTCTGAATGTATTGCTCAAGATGTGTTTTATACTGCTACAAATTGCTCCATTAATGCTTCTCAATTTCATGAATTATCTGTTGCTTTGAAAGTCTCCCATGATCGTGTCATTGAGCTTGAAAAGATTAATTCGAACCTTAATGAGAAAATTGATCAGGATGATCACGATAATTTGGTAAAGCATCTTTCTAAACTAGAAGTTGAACATTTTGATTTACAACTAAAATATCAACATCTAAAAGAAAATGTTAAAACCTCAAATATCAAGACATCCTTGATGTTCCTGAATTTGATGCAGTCTTTGAAATTAGCAAACGTGATGTACAGATTCGAGCTCATTGTAACACGATCAAAAAGTTGAAAGCCCAAATCTCTCAATTAAAGGGTAAAAGAACAATGTGACTGGATCCCAAATGCCTCCTCCTTTAGATTCTCAGTACTCTCAAACTTTTCATCTTCAAAACTTAGTTAATGCCTTACAAAAGGAAATCGAGAGTTTTCTAGAAGAAAATGAAAAAGTTAAACGACACTTTAAAGAGTTATATGATTCAATGAAAGTCACTCGTGACCAAAACAACGAAAAAATAACGTCTTTACAAAAGGAAATTGAGAATCTGAGAAGTCAGAAAATGGGAACTGCCACTTGTTTTAATAAGAATGTTGTCTCAAAGTCATCCTCTGACTGCAAATACACTGTTACGGTTAAATACATTCCTCCTCATCTTAGGAATAATGAACCCGCTTCATGACTATTGTGCATACCTTAAGGATAGTCTAGAATGTCTCCGTGAGATTGTCGAAGAGGATTTCATTAACAAACCTCTTGATAGAGAAATTAGGTTTGCTTGCCTCCAGGCCAAACGATCTCAAGAGCTGCTAGAATGTGTAATTGCAACATGTCCTAAATCCTTAGGTGCAAAAGGCAAAGCTGTGATGCCTTGTTCTATGCCTAGTGCCAAGCATTCAAACCATTCTATGCCCAGTTTTAAGAAAGTGAACATCAATGTGCCTTCTAGTAATACAGATCCTTGCACATCTAGTTCAGGAATGCAAAAAGTAGATCAACCAACTAATGTTCCCATAATTCCCTCTACAGAGTAATCAGTGACATTAAAGCAAGCGGGTCAAAGCCTCAAGGCAATACCAAGCAAGATAGGACCTCGCAAGCTAAAATGTGCATTGGAAGAGAGTAGAAGACCAACCTAGGAACTTTAAGTTTGAGTTGAATAAAAATGTGTTGATTCTAGTATTAGCCATAGCCGTACTGTAATTAATTCGAATTCTGATACTATTTGCAAACCATGTAATGATGTCTGATAATTCTGTGCTAATCATGATTATGGTGTGAATGCTTTGTCTAATGCTGTCGAATGCCCAGTTAGAATTGTTAATGCTAATAATCGTGCAAAGAAGGCTAAAAGGCAAAGACGAAAGATTGTTAGAAAACAGTGGAAACCCAAAGGAAGAACATTTATAAAGATAGGTTATTATTGGATACCTTTTGGCCATAAGAATAATCAGTTTTGCCCTCAAACTGCTAAGACTATGCCCACTAGAAAATGGATGCCTACTGGTAGAACTATTCCCTTAAGAAGTGAACATACTTTGAATAGGTCAAATACATACACCAGCACTGCATCTATTCCTAATGATTCCATTGCTTCTACTTCTGATATGGATGTTTCTATTTCTGATGTGGGTGTTCCAATCACTGTTACTAACCAAGTGGAACCCATTCTTGCATGGGGATCCCAATTATCCAGTTATCCATTCTTGTCTGTGTTCAACTGCAGATCGTTCAAATCGTTCTGTGGTACTTGGACTCAGGCTGTTCCAAGCATATGACTGGAGACCGGTCGCGGCTCATGAACTTCGTGAGCAAATTCATCGGGACTGTTAGATTCGGAACGACCATTTTGGAGCAATTATGGGTTATGGTGATTATGTAGTTGGCAAAAGTGTAATCTCCAGGGTATATTATGTGGAAGGTCTTGGTCATAATTTGTTCTCTGTTGGTCAATTCTGTGATTCTGATCTAGAGGTGGCCTTTAGAAAACATACTTGCTTCGTTAGAGAACTTGATGGTGTGGAATTATTAAGAGGTACTCGAGGTTCTAACCTATACACCATTTCTATCGAAGACATGATGAAGTCTTCTCCAATCGCTTGCTTGCCAAAGGCTTCTAAAACTAGGTCATGGTTATGGCATCGTCGTCTCAATCACTTGAACTTCGGCACCATTAATAACCTTTCCAGAAAGGATCTTGTCAAGGCTTACCCAGTTAAAATATGAAAAAGATCATCTTTGTTCAGCTTCCAATTGGGTAAAAGCACGAAATATGCCCACAAACCAAACCCACAAATTCAGTAATGGAAGTTCTTCATACCCTTCATATGGATCTGTGGGGACCAATGAGAGTGCAAACGATAAATGGGAAGAAATACATTCTAGTAGTTGTTGATGACTACTCTCGATTTACTTGGTAAAGTTTTTGAGGACAAAGGATGAAACTCCAGATGTCATCATCAAACTAATCAAACAGCTTCAGTTCGACTCAACAATACTGTCGAATTGTTCGACAGACAATGGCACCGAGTTTGTCAACAAACTAATTCAGTTTTATGAATGCATTGGAATCAGTCATCAAAGAAGTGTTCCACGAACTCCTCAACAGAACGGTGTAGTTGAAAGACGAAATCGAACTCTTGTGGAAGCCGCAAGAACAATGCTTATTTATTCAAAGGTTCCAATGTTTCTATGGGCTGAAGCCATTGCCACTGCTTGCTACCCCCAAAATCGTTCCCTTATACACACCTCTCATGGAAAAACTCCATATGAACTTGTTCATAAACGAAAACCTGATCTCTCCTACCTTCGTGTGTTTGGTGCTTTGTGCTATCCAACTAATGATGGTCAAGACTTAGGTAAACTAAGAGCAAAGGCAGATATTGGAGTTTTTGTTGGTTATGCACCAAACAAGAAGGGTTACCGAATCTACAACAAGAGAACCCGAAATATCATGGAAACAATTCACGTACGCTTGATGAGCTGACGGTCAAATGGCTCCAGAACAATCCAGTTCTGGACCCGCACTTCAAAACAGTCCCATTGGTTCATCTCTTGTATCAAACTCATCTCCAACAACTCCATATGTACCTCCATCCGAAGATGATTTAAAGAAATTGTTTGATCCAATGTTTGATGAACACTATGAACCGATGCTGATGAAAATCGTCCCATCAACAGAGGATGCTCCTATCCCTGTGAATGAAGTGAACCCTTCAGTCTCAATTTCATTAAGTCAAGAAGCGCCTGCTGCTGATCACTCTGTCTCATCAACAAATCATCAATCATTAAATGTACATCATGGAAGTGTTTCTAGCATCAATGATGAAGTTAATCCCTTTGCAACTCCCAAAGATGCTCCATTTGAAAATATCTTCGCTCCTGAATCATCATCTGAACCATCTTCATCAGGAGACATCGACTCTCCTACTTCAGTTCCACAACAACAACCACATGAACACCTTAGAAAATGGACACATGATCACCCATTGGACAACATCATTGGAAACCCCTCTCGCCCAGTATCCAGACGGAAACAACTTGCAACCGATGCCTTATGGTGCTTCTTCAACTCCGTACTCTCTAAGGTCGAACCAAAAGACATTAAAACCGCCATGAATGAAGATGCTGTTCAATGCCATGCAAGATGAAATTCATGAGTTTGATCGACTTGATGTATGGGAGTTAGTACCGGCTCCAGATTGTGCTATGATCATTGCTCTAAAATGGATCTTCAAAGTGAAACTTGATGAGCATGGTGATGTGTTAAAGAACAAGGCTCGATTGGTTGCCAAAGGATACCGTCAAGAGGAGGGTATTGACTTTGAAGAATCTTTGCTCCCTGTTGCTCGTATCGAGGCAATCTGAATCTTCTTGGCTAATGCTGCTAGTAAGAACATGGTAGTATATCGATGGATGTAAAAAGCCTTTCTTAATGGAGATTTAAAGAGGTGGTTTACGTCAGCCACCAGAGTTTTGTGAATCCAGAACATCCTACTCATGTCTATCGCTTGAAAAAGGCTCTTTACGGTTTAAAGCAAGCTCCTAGAGCATGGTATGATACGCTGTCAAAGTTTCTTCTATCCACTGGATTCAGCAAGGAGCAGTTGATCCTACATTGTTCACCCGGAAGTCAGGCAAACATTTAATTCACGTTCAAATTTATGTTGATGATATTATCTTTGCCTCGACTGACCCCAATGAATGTGATCGTTTTTCAAATGAAATGGGTTCCAAATTTCAAATGTCAATGATGGGACAAATGTCATTTTTCTTGGGATTACAAATTTCACAAAGTCCCCAAGGCATTTTTATAAATCAATCTAAATATGCAAATGAAATGTTAAAGAAAGTTGGATTTGATTCATGTGACCCTGTTGACACTCCCATGATTGAACGAACCAAACTAGATGAGGACCACTCAGGGATCATGGTAGACCAAACGAAATATCGTAGTATGATTGGATCCCTGATGTACCTCACAGCTAGTAGACCAGACATCTTGTTCGCTGTTTGCATGTGTGCTAGATACCAGGCTAAGCCTACTAAAAAGCACCTTGAAGCGGTTAAACGGGTCTTTCGGTATCTCCAAGGAACCATCAATATGGGACTTTGGTACCCGAAGGACACCGGTATGTCACTAACAGCCTATGCAGATGCTGATCATGCAGGATGTCAAGATACTCGTCGAAGTACGTCAGGAGGTGCTCAGTTTTTGGGTGATAAGCTTGTGAGTTGGTCTTCAAAGAAGCAAATGAGTACTTCTATTTCCTCTACAGAGGCTGAATACATAGCCATGTCATCTTGTTGTGCTCAAATCCTATGGATGAGATCCCAATTATCTGACTATGGCTTTGAATTCAACAAAATTCCTCTTTACTGTGATAATAAAAGTGCTATTGCTCTCTCATGCAACAACGTTCAACACTCAAGAGCAAAACACATCGACATTCGACATCATTTCATCGGGAGCAAGTGGAAAAAGGTGTGGTGGAACTCTATTTTGTAAGTCGAATACCATTTAGCCATCTTCACCAAAGCTCTTCCCAGAGAACGTTTTGAGTTTATTCTTCCACGACTTGGCTTGAAAAGCCTTCAACCAGAACACTCAAACGCCTTCAAGAGGAAGAAGGAGTAAAAGGTCTTCCTTCATCTATCTCTTTGTATATATTTATCCAAAAAGCAAAATACAAAATTACAAAACCTTCAAAAATCAAATAGAAAATTATAAACTTTCAAAATCCATAAAAATGTGAAAAATTCGAAAAATCCTTAAAAATATTGTCATTTTGTCATGCTTTTCTCGATTCGATAATATCTACGGTCTTTGTGTTGTCATTCAAAGAATGATACGGGACTTTAGATGTTGTTCGAATGTTCTTAAAAAAAAAAAAAAAAAATAAAAAAAAAAAGAACAATGGTTTATTGTCATTTCAGGCATTAACCCGCTTTTCAAAGAAAGAACAGAGCCATGCTTTATCTCATGTTTCAATCCTAATGCTGATTCTAAAAAAAGTTTCATCCAAGACAATGTTTAACTTCAAATATTTTTCCTTCTAAAGATTCCTCTGTAAAATATTTGCAATCTTATGAAAACTCAATTGTTTTGAAAAAACTTCGGACTCTATTTTTGAAAATCAAAAGAACTTATCAAGTGTCAAAATCTCAATTCATCAATCAACGACTTCTGTCATTGATTGAGGGGGAGAATGATTTTTCAATTAAATCAAAAAGTGTTCTTTTCAAACAATTTGCACTTAAATGAGTAAGGTCTACTCTAAATGGTTTACAAAATGTTACACAATTGGTTCCAGACCTTGGTTATTATTATGTTTTCAAAAGATAATTATGCATGTTTAATCAATGGAGTTTAAAGTCTCAAAATCCGATCCTTATCAGTTAAAAACGTTTTCATAATCAAGTCACAATTCTCCTTAAAAGCTTTCAAAATCAATTAATAACTACAGAGATCACAAACCTCAAATGATTTGATAATTGTGATCGGGGGAGAATTTGTGATTTAAATTGATTTAAACTGATAATTCGATAAATGGTTTCATAAGTGTTTAGCATGTTGCCTCCCCGCAAGTGACAAACGATTTCAAATTTTCCATGCACATGTTGAGGGGAGCATCTATTTTAAACCTCAAATTATTGAAACGTGATTGAATTGTATCTAAGTGCAGTTTCCCTCTATGTGCAAAACTTTTTCAAACTTCGAGGCACATATTGAGGGGGAGCAAACTTTTGAAAACTCATCCTTCCTCAAAATGTTTTATCTACTCAAATTGATTGGGAAGTGATGATGATCATTTTAGAAAATGTTAATCAAAAGATTGGACCTTTCATTCTTAATCTAACGATTTCAAAGATCTCTTGCCTCCATGTGCTAAACAATTTCTAAATCTTTATGCATATGTTGAGGGGGAGCATTTCTAAAATATCAAAACAATTAAGATACAAAATGCTTTGATTCTATATCACAAGTATCTTGATTGATTTTCAAATGGTTTTCAATTGGTTCCAATGGCAGATGAACAATACCAAAAAGACCGACCAACTTTACTTTATGTATGGTGATATAAGGATGATAAGGTTAGGTTGAGGTCCCATGATCCGCTAGAACCGGAGGGATCTACCCAGGGACAATCCACTAGATAGTGTAGAAGTCCTTAGGTATGATGAAAAAAGGAGAAAAGTGAGATATGGGAAGAGTGCGGACTGAGACTGAGCTAGTACTGGAATAAACCCAACAAGGTTCTAGTAATGAAGTCTCGGTAAGCATTGAAGGGGTTGAAGAATGAAAAGAATTGAATGTGAAAAGGGTGAAAAGAAATAGCCCTCCATTTATTCAACCTTAGGGCATAAACCAGGTTCAATTCATATACTACTGGTGGTTACCAAGGTAACATCGGTATTGAAGACAAGACGTCATGGACCCAGTGACGCACTGCACTTCAACTTCCAAACCACTCAAGTTCCTCTTAAAGGGACTTGTTTCATTCTCACAGGGAACCGACATAATCTATCGACTTTCTCTTAGAGATTGTTGATATTGAAGAAGGAGACCCTCTCCCTAGTCTCCGGCATAGGAACCAAATATGAACAATTGAGTCTAGAGCCACGAGATCATCTTATAAATCTCTTTAGGACACTTTCAATGAAGACTCTCTGTTTCACACAATGTGGAAAGAGAGATTATATCTTATGAGTCCTACGCATTATCCTTGTGGTATTGCCAGAACATCTAAGTGATATGCATCCATATTCACGATGAAGATGGAAAGCCTTCTGGAGCCAACATCAAACAAGCTCCTGGTAGGTGGCATGTGAGATCTATCCATTAGATCAACCATGTGACAACTGACGAAAACAATGGAGGGATTCAATCTTTTGAATATATCCTGGTTCAGGTTATGGATTGACGGATACCTTTGAAAAACCGGTCGTTGTGCTTAAAAATATTTTCTTTAGCACATCGACTGTGTACTTATTTCTCAAAATAAAAGGTGTTTTGATTGATAATTGATTTTCATTAAAACCTTCGTTGTATTGCAAAAACAATTTCTATTGAGCAATACACGATTGTTTTTCAAATCTCTTTTCATCAATCAGTGAATCTCATTTCGCTGGTTCACTCACTCCGTGTTGTCTTCTTTGAGACGTTCCGGTTTGAGAACAGCTAGAGCAGCTGCGAAACCCTGTCAAGGAAATTCTTCGAAATTATACCTGATCACAGGCAGTACTTGTACTGATCAACGGGGAACCGTGGGCCGTGTACCTCAATTCATCGAAAGTGATCAAAGACACTTTCGTACATTTTATTGCTAACTGTTTTATGCAGGTACACCCCGACGTTTGCAGCTGATCAGAATGGAGCGGTCAATCCATAGCCGCATGCTCACACAACACATTCATATCTAAAGAAATCATGATTAGTGCATCAATGACTCTGATATTTTCACTCCATGCTTCTGCTACGCTACTGCCAATATCATGAATCAATGAAAGCTTCCGCTACTCTGATAAGAATAAATCATGATCCAGAATGTGAGCATGTCGGTCCAAAAGTAACAACATCACATAATACCAACACCACAATGGATGAGTCAGAGATTTAATGTTGCAAATGATCTCAAAGCTGGCTCAAAACTCATTATCACGTGGATCAGTTAAAGACCTCCACTCAGATTATCCAAAACATGCAAAAATGAAGAATCAAAGACTACGAGCTACAGAACAAGAATCCAAGAACTATCTCAATGTAATATCTGTTTGTTTTCTATGAAATTTAATGTATGTTTGAGGTGACCTCCCTTAGGGGGATATTGTTAGGATTTGGAAAATCCAGTAGTTAAAGTGTCGGTCACCTCAAGTATATGTAATCGTAGAAAGCTCGTAGTCGTAGTTATTTAATGTTAAGTAGTATTTAGTTTAGTAACACCGGGGAGGACGGACGGGTCTTTACCCACTGTATGCCTGATCCACGCCCTCAGTGTGGCTTTTATGTAAGACTATAAATACTCTCTACCTCCCAAGGTAGAGAGTTGGAGCTCATAATAAGATTTTTCTTTATCTCACTAAAGTTCCCAACTCTCTTCCTTTCTCCTCTAGAACTTTCTCTTTCTAAATATATTGTACGCCCCATAGTGATTATGGTTTAGTGTGTTTGTGAATCCTATATTTCAAGGATTGGTATCGTGTTTGACTCAGAGAAACTGGATGAACTCTTAAAACATTCTTAAACCATCAAACACCAAAACCTCTTTTGTGAATATTTTTTCAAAAACAAAATAAAAAAATATAAAATCTGATAAAACAACAAAAATATTCTTCTATCTATATTTCTTTTAACATGGCAAGTACAACTCTTCCGTCAACACTCAAATCTTTCAAAATTCAATATTTTTTCGATCAACTATTGAGGGGGAGAAAGCAAATATTTTTTTGGTTTCTTAAAATCTTGTACTTGCATGTTGTCTCATCCCGGTTGTTTGTTTATTAATGGTGGTCACATCTCTGGTTTACTGACACTCCTCAGACTAAAATTTATAAAATTTCAATATTTCTTAAGTCAAGGGGGAGTGTCGTCAAATTACTTTCCAAATATCCTTCGTTTGGTAACAAAAATGGAAGTTATGGACATTGGATGTAAATAGTAAAGGTGCACGGACTAAATGTGTCAAAAGATCAAAGTATTTTAAACAAAATACCTCACCTAACTTTCAAAAATCACATTTACTCATACACATTTATTACACACCAACCAAATCCTACGCCTAATAATCAATCATCAAATCCGTGTTCTTGATCAACAATTTGTAAGTGTTTTCACAATCTTTGGGTTAAAACAAACATTGGTTTTGAATTTTAAACGAATCCAACGGTTAAAAATCAAGTTTGGGAGATTGTTGTGTTTTACGCGTAAGCTATGAACACAACTTCTTCATTTGTGTGTTTTTGGTTGAAATGATTGTGTCAAAACATTTATCTAATCACTTTGAAACCATTTCCATCATTAAAACTCACCCAGATACTCGAATTGAATGATTCTTGAAAACTAGGGTTTATGCGTGAATTGGTATTTTTCTTGTGTGAACGTTTCTGGTTATTAGTTTACTTGTTTGATGTTGTTCTCATGTTGAATTGATGATATCTAGGCTCAGAACTTACCCAGAAACACCAACTGTGTTAAATTTGAAAACTAGGGTTTATGTTCTTAGTATTTGGCTAATTTTAATCTGCTTAGATTTTGATGTTAAAACTTGGATAAAACAACTCAATAGGCTTCTTAGACATCACAGAAAATTTTTGGTGCAATTCCTATGGCTAAATATCTTACTCGTAGAAATTGAACTTAAGGGTTTTAAGTTTACGCGAAACTGTTTCACTGCACAACTGCTTGAATGAGTATTCATGATTTGATTTGAAAAAAGAATGAATGTATATGTTAATATTGGTAATATGGTGAATTTATTTCAGGTTTCTACGCGTGTATAACTCAGAATCAAGGTTACTTCCAATCTACGCATAAGGATCACCTTACGCGTAGCATGTTATGCGTAAGAGAATCTTACGCGAACGTTTACCGCGTAAGTTCTACATTGGGGACTACGTTATCCTGTGAAGGATATGCGTAAATAGTAACCTCTACGCATAAGTTTGACTCTTACGAGTAAGCCTTAGGCGTAAGGTTCCATATACGCTTACGCGTAAGCTTTACGCATAAGGGCCCTCTTTTCTACGCATAATTTCTTACGCGTAAGTTAAGAACCCAGCATAAGCTTACGTTTAACGGGATAATCACTCCTGTTTACACATAAGCTTGCCATTTCTATGCCTAAGCCTAGTTTTAACCTTAATTATGAATTGTTACGCGTGCAAACTTGTAAATAAATAAATCATAACACCACGAAACCATAATGTCACTAATAAGCTTAAACATTTAATAAGTTGTGAAAAATAAGTGAAAACTTGGACTTTAAAACTCAAAGTTAACCAACTCACGATAATTATCATGACGTCTTTGGACTATTGGACAAATAAGTGACATTGGACTCGTAACAATCATCGACATATCACATTCAATAATAATTAGACAATAAAACCATCTGTTGACTAACGTAATGTCTTTCGATATGTTGGTTCTTTTGGCTAAATATCTTCCAGATCACGACATGGACGCTCAAATGCAAAACGTGGAAACACCAAACGTTCTCACTGTTGAAGATGTCTTCCCTCATGGTTATCCATTAAGATAGGAAGAATAACCTTCGTGTTGATTTTGATAGTCTCACCTGCTCAGAGTCTTCTTATCTGATTGCTGTGGACATTCTAAAGAATCACCCTTATCAGAACATGCTCACCACTCTGTAACAGTGCCGGAGATCTACATTCACCAATTTTGGCATACAATGCAAAAGATCAAAGGTCAAAATGTTGTGACGGTGACGCTCAACCACAAACAAGTCACCATCACACCAGCAGACTTAAGGGCTATTCTTCTTATTCCCACCATTAAGCCAACCGAATACAATGTCACACCAACTGAAGAGGCCGTTCTGCAATTCATGATCAACATTGGTTATGACGAAGCTTCAGGAGTAATTACAAAGCATTCATACGTGGATCTTAAGAATATTCCTCAGCCATGGAGAACCCTCTACATTATCATCACCAAATCCATTTCTGGACGTGATAGTGGTTATGAGCATCCCAAGCTCATAGAACTACAGATCTTTTGGGCTTTGGTCAACATGAAACACATTGAAGTTGAAGCTCTGATATGGGACGACATGCTGTCTTTCCTCAAAAAGCTTGGCTCAAAGATCCCATATATCAGATATACCAAACTGTTGATCCAAAGAGCTCTAGGGAATAATCCTGATATCTCCTTGAGACTCAATGACCCCAACAATCACTCCATGTTGTACACGCCTACACTCACAGTCATATTTAAGGAATCGACAACAAAGAAACAAGGTGCAGTGTTGCCAGATCACCTTCTAACTGATGAAGTCAAACAACTTTATTCATACAAAAGGTATCTGGTAGCGGTTGATGAAGGTAAAGTAGGTTTTCTTGATGAAAAGTCCTCTGGTACACCTACTAGGAAAACCAAAGAGCAGTGCGGGAGTGTTACAAGCACCGAGAGTCAAAGAAAGTTTCCTAAGAGGTCACATACTCTCAAAAAGAAAGTTCCCTCTAAGGAAGGTACTCCTATTCCTATTCCCAAGCCTGAACCGCAACGAAAGCTACTGGATGAAAGCTCTGAGGAAACTGAATCAGACGAAGAGGTCACCTACTCTGAAACTGCAATCGATGACACTCCAACAGTAGCTAAACCTCCCAGTCTAATAGCTGAAAAAGGCAAAGGAAAAACTCCTGTGCTTGAGCTTGATAAGGAAAGTTTTGAAGAAAAACCAGTTGATTAGGAAAGAGAATATCAAAAGAAGTTGAAGAACCTCAGACTCAAATATCTTGCCGATGAATTCGTAAAGGATCAAACTCGTGGCCCCAGAGGCTCAAGTGGTGGAACACAAGCCACACCAGTTTCCGATGCGGTTAATCAACCCGATATGGGAGCTGGTACCACCATCACCCACGAACAACAGCAAAGGCAGATTGAGGATTCCATCGACTTTGACATCAAGGAACCAGACACGGAAAATACTGAGAAAACTTCTGGTGAGATACTAAGGCTGATGAAACGGCTAAGTCTGGAAATGATGAAGAAACTGATTATGATGATTTTCTTCTAGACAGTCCCGCACTCTCCAAGGAGGAAACTTCTGAGCCACCTAAGGACCCTGAGTCACCTCACGTCTCCTCATCATCAGACTCGTCTTCTCACTCTTCAATTCCACCATCCAAAGGAACAACAGATCCACATCTAAAGCTGTGAAGAAACCAACTGACTCTTGGATATCCCGGGCTAAAACCAAGATTGTCAAACTGTCAAGCAAGTACGGAAGAAGGATGTAACCAACAAAAGCTAAATCAACTCGCTGACAGAATCAACTTTCTTCAAAACGGGATAAACGAGTTGTTGAAAGAAAGGGAACAAATCTAGAAGTTTATCAAAGGAGATTTCCAAAAGGAATTGGAGAAGACAGCAAGAGAATATACTCACAAGTTTTCTTCTTGACAACTGTCCCTGGTTTGACAAGAGAATATTTCCAGACAACTTACTCCAAATATCGTCGCATTGGTAAAACCATAATGGCCAAAGATTGATCTCTCTGAAACTGAATTAATTGCTAAATTGGTGATGCAAATGTCAAAACGATCTGAAACTTTTACTTCAGATGAAGGTAAATTTTTTGAAGGTCTACTAGATTATCAACTCAGATCATCATGCAAAGAATCAGCAGACCAACCTAAACGACCAAGAGAAGATGATGATAAGGACAAGGACTCTGCACCTAAACGTCCAAATATGTCTGATGAATCTTCCTCAATGCCACCACCAACCCAAAAGACTCCAACCGAAAGAAGATCTCCACCAAGTTCTGCTGCTGCTTATAAACCTCAGGACTCTGAGTTACCACCTCAGACAGAGAAAACCGATGATCACTTCGAGTACACTGGTGGTGACGATGAAGAGATACCTGAGCCCTGACAACAACCCACCTCTCCCGCTTCAACAAAGAAACCAGCATCCTCATCTAGGCCAAAGAAGAAGAAGAAGTCGCCTAAGGCTGATGTCGTCTCATGGCTAGACGAAGATGACACCGAGTTTGAATGGTTCTCTACACTTGTTGATGCTACTCCCGCCCTAACTGATGATCAAGATATGGTAGAAGGTCCAACATTGGAGCATGCTAAGTTACTTCAAGAGAAGTTTCGGGTGAAGAAGATGACCACGTCAGAGTTAAAACGTATCAAGAATGAAGCCTTTCAATTGCTCAAAGACAGCTCGGAAAGTGCTATCGAAGTTGAATACCATCTTGAAAACATAACACGAGCCATGTCTAACAACATCGATTGGCTCAACCCTGAAGCTAACATTGACTTCACACGAAAGGACAATGCTCCATACTACACCTGACTGACCATACCTTTACCAACGATTGGCCAACCAGATCAACCTAAGATTCCATTTCGCTACTTTTTCAACAAAGATCTGGAATTTCTTCTACACGGTAGTGATGGTTCAAAGAAATATGCTACATTACTTACACTTCCATTCCCGGCAGCCATATACTCCAACTGTATAGCCATCGAGGAAAAGGCTACT
This sequence comes from Chrysanthemum makinoi, assembly GCA_910596185.1. NCBI lineage: Eukaryota > Viridiplantae > Streptophyta > Magnoliopsida > Asterales > Asteraceae > Chrysanthemum > Chrysanthemum makinoi. The sequence goes on from OU343220.1 coordinate 292,210,004, forward strand.
CACATGTTTGCCAACAGCGTGGAACGGTATGACATCGATGCAATGTATGGGATTCACCATTGGCCGGAACGCCGAAGAATCTACTACAAAAGTTGCCAGGTATGAAGGTCTAAACATTAAGTGTACAGTGATAAAGGGATCGTTGTTGTTAAGCATTTAGCTCTCTCGTCTAAATGGGATTATAGTTTTCTCAACAAAATCGTGGTCAAAAGACAAGACGAAAGGGACTATGATTTCTGTGAAGCGGACTTTCAGAATTTGTCTCTCAACGACATTGAAGATCTGTATCTTTCCAAGGTACAGGGAAGAATGAGACAATTCTCAACTGAAATCCAACGTGAATACATCAAGTCCTTGCTCATCTTCATCAGAAGCATAGTGATCCAAGAACGTGTAGAAGATCTGCAACTTGCCGTTGAATCGTTTCAGACAAGTGTCAACCTCACCAGACCTCAGCTGGAACTTCCTGACATCAACCATCACCCACAATACACTCTCATCAGCAAACCATTTGGAGTAGTTTACCGTAGTGAACTTCATCGCAACTGCTTGATGGCGTGTAGAGATCTTCATAAGTTTGGAGATCACACACTGAAGAAAGTCAGGGACGGCTTAGCTTATAGGTTAAAGGCGATACAACAAGGCATTGGGTCACAAAAGAGATGGAATTCTCAAGAGAGACGGGATGTGAAGAGAATCATCACGCGGATTGATGAAAGGTTGTTTAGAAGGGACCAGTTCAGAACTTTGGAGAGCTTTGTAGGTGGTCATCCTAGGATTACTCTCACAGGCTATCAACGCCCAGTTCGCATTCCTGGAGTTATTGCTGGACTACCTGAATCTCTTGGTACCCCTTAAACTGATTCATTTTCTATATTGATTTGGATGTGTGATTATTTAATGACTATGGCTTGTGCACACATAACAGTGTACAACCCGTACTTGTAATGAAAGGACCCTGTGGTACGCTTCAGTGCCACAATCCTTATAAAAGGAGCGAAAGCTTCTTACTTTTGAGTAAAACTTATCAAAACTTTCATTTTTCAAAGTGATAACATCAAATAGTCCTGAATATTAAGTGTCAATTTCCCCCGTTAATGCTCGTTATTTATATCATTTATATGGATTTACTCTTGTTTTCCATTGTTTTACACTTTCAGGTAAATTGCGAGCATTGGAGCTAAACAGACGCGGAAATGGAAACGTTACTAAGGATTATCACAGTATGCTTATTTTGAAGAGGTTACAGCGTAACTCGTCTCTCACATTACGCTGTAACTATTGCGTGACCCTGAAGTCCAACTCATCAAGAGGTTACGGCATAACTCCTTCCAAAGATTACGACGTAACTCCATTAGGTCAAAAGAGGTTCCACGCCGCTGATACTTACGCCGTACTACTGCATCACTTACGACGTAACTTGGTTTATTGAAGACTACGGCTTACCCACTTATTAGGTTACGCCGTAACTAGCAGATCTAGTGCATTTACGGAGGTTACGGCATAACTCATCTTTTGGTTACGCCGTAACCCAGACCTGGCCTATAAATACCCCACGAATTCCAGCATTTCTATTCATTCCATTCCACACACAATACTCTGAGAACGTGGGAAAAAGCTCTAGGGAGGTCTAGGGAAGCATACGGAGCTGTTTCCAAGGGAGAATTCACACCATTACGATAAGCTTTAGCGTTTATTATTTCTTTTACTTTCAATTCATGTATTTCGTACCTTTGAATATTGAATTGACGTGCATGATTAATATGAGCTGCTAAGCACCCTTTGGTGCTAGCCTAGTTATGATTCCTTAATTGTTTTGTTTACGTTTACCTTTACTTCCGTACAATTATTTCTAAGTGTATGCATGCATAGTTCTTTGGTAGTCACCCCTGTTCATTAGTTTTGAATGGCGGTAGAGGCCAATTGCCTAAGAGATATGACCAAATGACCCTAGGTGAGCGGACTGAGACGGGAAGGGCAATATATGACCAACTGACGACCCTTTCTACTTGTGCGATTTGACCAACTGATCACCTATCGTTTGGATGAACTTAAGAATTGGGGGTGTAGTGTCTAAGTTCCTAACGGCCGGGCACTCACTATTTAGAATCTAGCATGTAGCGGTACTTAATGACTCGGCTTAGGGGACCAGGAACAACAGGACTTATGACGGTGCGCCTGATTTCTCTTGTGGTGGCATCTTTGCTGATAGGTTAGGGCGAATTGACCAAATGCTGTCCTCTCGAATTTGACCCCACCTGAAGTAATTGGAAGTAGGTAGACGTAGACATGACTAGTTAGGAGGATTGACTAGGTTAGCACCACTATTCCATTATTGATTTCCTTTCTACCATTTAATTGCTTTTATATTCTGCATTAGTAGTTTAATTAAATAAAACCCTATCAAACCATTTTTCTTCTTTGACAATTAGACTTAGTAATTATCCGACACATATAGCTCTTGGGACGACCTCGGCTTTACCAATTACTACACTACACACGACCGAGTACACTGCCCGTTAGTGCATTAGGGTAGACCATAGGTATAGCGAGACACTATAAATATTAAGACCTGGTCAGTAAAACCTGCATCAAGTTTTTGGCGCCGCTGCCGAGGAGCTATATTAGGATTTCATATTAAGTCTGTTTTTAATTTTCTTTCTGATAATGTCAGGATACAAGACTCGCAGCTCTAGGCACTTTCTGGCTACCCCATTTATTGACCCGGAGAAGAAATTTCGGAAAAATAGGATCTATTCTCCAGTTCCTATTCACAACATCTTCTCATTTTACGAATCAGACCAGTCGGACACAGAAACAGAAGTCATCAATAAAAATAATATCAATGACCTTACCATGGAGCAGTATTTGGACTGACCTAATGATACTTGCCAATGAAGCTTCACTAAGGATTCTCCTGCTCAAAAATACTCCATCCCAGATCATATTATTCGGGAGTTACATAGGCTTGAGTTCTCTGGAGACAAAGATGAGGACGTTCAGGATCATGTAGATGAAGTTCTTCACTTATCCTCCCTTTTCAACGTCAGGGGTACTCCTAGTTACTTGGTAACTGCAAGGATTTTTCCTATGACTCTCACTGGAACAGCTAAGAGATGGTATAACAAACTTCCTAGTGAAAGTAAAGAAGCATGGGGAAAACTAAGAAAGAGTTCTCCACAATTTTGCCCTCCTTCTAAAATGGCTAGGCTTCTTGGGAGAATCTATCAATTCATGCAGATTGGTGAAGAAACGCTGTACCAAGCGTGGAAAAGATTCAATGAGCTACTCTATCGTTTCCCTACTCATGATTTAAACAAACATCAGATCGTATACGTTTTCTATCGGGGAATTAATGCGCAAACACGAGAACTCCTTGATTCACCAAGACCCATTCCTAGCATGACTCCTGATCAGGCCTTGGAATGTATTCAGTGGATTTCTGAACATTACTACAAGTGGCACATGGATACTGGATATGGACCGAGAGATAACTTTGATCATAAAGTAATGAAGACTATAACAAAACAAGAATACAATTACGGGGAAATTTTCAAAAAACGGAGATTGGAAAGAGAAGCTGAAGCATGTAGGATTGAAAAAGTTAATAGTGTATTTGAAACCGATTCGGGAAGCAATATTGAGAAAACGATTCTCGGCCACATCAAGGAATCGAGAGAGCACGACAATAGGATTGAAAAGATGATGAGAGCATTCGTGGATAATACAGTCTCTTCTATTAAAATTCACGACGATAGGATAAAAAGATTAGAGGAAAGTGTCAGTTCATGTTCAGAAGCCATCTCTGATTACCTAGCAGCTCGGGAGGAAGAAGTTGTCCACACTATAGAAACTATCCTCGAAGAACCCTTGACCTTTTTAGAAAAGGTTAAGCGACGGATCAGCATGGAGAAGAAATTACTTTTGGACCAAATCTACTGGTGAACCTTCCCAATGATGCAAATAATACTACACGGGAATTAAGTGATGATGAGACTATTCGCCTCAACGAACGATGCTCAGCGGTTTTGAGGAACGAGTTACCACAAAAGGAAAAAGATCCAGGATGTTTTACTCTCCCTTGCTATATCGAGAGCCTGAACTTGTGTAACGCCCTAGCTGATCTTGGAGCTAGTATTAGTATAATGCCTCGTTCGATGTTTTTGCCTATGGGAATTGGCAACTTAAAACCATCCAAGATGAAAATTGAAATGGCCGATCGATCCATGCAATCGCCATTAGGAATTGTTGAAAATGTATTAGTGAAGATAAAGAGATTCCTTTTTCCAGTTGATTTTGTGATTCTTGATATCCCGGAAGACAACAGGATACCTGTCATTTTAGGAAGACCCATGCTTGCTACTGCTCATACTAAAGTAGATGTCTTTTCCGGGAAATTGACTCTGGAGGCTAATGGAGAGGTCGCCACATTCGGACCTAATGAACATTTGTCCACCCCGAAGAAGGTTTATGCTATTGACCAAGTGGGGGATTTTGGAGAAGCCCTTGAAAAGTTTCTTAGCGACCCCCCGGATCCTAGAGAAATTGACTCGAGGAAAGATTTTGATGTTTTCGTGAATTTTGAGGAAGAAGATAACGTAGGGTTAAGCGCTGAAGACCTCTCTAGTGATGTCGAGATGACCCATTGGCAAGACAACTCTGAAAAAACATTCTTGCAATCAAACCAACCGCAGTTTTATGAGATGGGGGCATGAATCCATCATAGGAATCCCTATTATCTGAAGATCTCATGCAAGATTGGATTCATTGACTTTCACCCATTTATCGACACAGATTCCCCAGTCAATATTATCTCTAAGGAATGCTACAACCAGGTTATGGAAAAGGAGCTTGATTACAAAGGAAACAACTTCCTTGGGATAGCAACAAACATACTAGTTTTTGTAGGAACGCACTCGTTTCTAGTCGAGTTTTGGGGTTTTGGAAGATGTTAGCGAATTCGTGGCGACGGCTGACTGGGTGATTTTCGGAAAACCCTTTAAAGAAATATCTGGGCTTGATAAAAACATGAAGGAAGGACTGGTTTGGCTAAAGATTGGCGATGATAAACTATTTTCAAATGCCAAGGACTGTCAAAAACTTTAAAAATTGGACTAATAGACAGTTGAGTTATGCTAGACCCCTGCTTGGTATTAGTGAAGAAGATAAAGCCAAAGGTTTTGATCACCCCTACCAAAGATCAAAGTTTTTACTTAGGGTGTTTAGAACTTGGAGAAGGATACAAACGTGATGAGAATTTGATCAGCTGGATTCGACAGGGAGATTGCCCAGTCCACGAGGTGACGGACAAACACTGGTAGCCCGCGGCTCTGAGTCTAACTTAAAGACTCGTAAATAAAGAAAAGTGCTCTTTCGGGAGACAACCCGAATTATCCCTTTCTTTCCTTTCTGTTGGGTTTTGTGTTTTCTAACCATTTTGCAGGAGACAATGAAGTAATTACTGCTGGTTGCGATCTGAACAGAGTTAAGGCATAACTCATCTTGGTGATTACGCCGTAACCAACATTTTAGCAGCAGAATTCTTGACGCATTACCACTGCGGTAATACCATCTCATGGTTACACCGTAACAATTCGCTTCTCAGCTCATACCAGGTTTTGCAAGTTACGGCGTAACTCTCTTATTGAAGTTACGACGTAACTCTCCTCTGCTTTAATTCTTTCATTTTAAAACACAGTAACCTTGTATTAGTTTTTTAATGAACTTTGTGGTTGTGTTCCCTGTAAACCCTCACGAGACTTCACTCGTCCAATTGGGACACCAAGTGGTTTAAAAGGCTTGTTTCATTCGCTAAATGCAACCGTGATTCCTACAAAAGTGAGTTAGGTTTGTTTTTCATTTTTATTTTTTCTTTTTAGAATTATGCTTGTCGGTATTATGATTTCAGGGATTGAAGTTTGCTCATGACGCTTTAACGAAGGCACGCATCCTTTCTCGGGCCTTCTTCATTTTGGAGCAAATTTCGTGGAAGTTCTCGCCTAATTCTACCTTTCTCTTCACCTTTATTTTAATGCATAGTACAAAAGGGACTTTGTACAATTCAAGTGGGGGACGGGAGTAGAATTATCTCTTGAACTTTATTTCACTCTCATTTTTCTAGTTTATTTTGAAAAATTATGCCATTTTTTATATTTTGACATGTTTTTCCTAACCTAACTAGATTAGACCTTAGCCGAGCACATACAACCCTTGATATTACATGGTGAGATTAGCCTTATCCGCTTCCTATATTTTACCCAAATCCACCTAATTATGAGTGTGCCGGTAGCTTGTCAACTTTACAACTTGGCCTTTGCATCATTTCGAGACCATAGACGAGGTATGTTGGGTTAGCTCGATGTATTTGGACTTTTCAGTTTTAGAAGGCAGATATAGGATTATCACCCAAAAAGCCTACCATTGTGAGTCTATCGATTAGTCACCTCAACTTTTCGACCCCCATGTGAAACCCTTTGTTGCACTCCCTTTAGTGCAAGATACCCCTAGATACACCCTCTCGAGCCATTCCTTTCATTTTGTCACCCCAATATATTATTTCGTTACACCCTTACACCTTAGCCTACCCTATAGTCTTTATTTGTAATTGGGAAGTCATCGTTTGCCTAAGTTCAAGGTTCGAGTGGAAAGGTTTGGAAATCACGCTTTCATCGACAACACTTATGAAGATCATTGAAGACCCCGAATTCCCATTATTCATCTCAAGTGGGGGGATGTTATGTTATGATGTATGTTCAAAAAAAAATAAAAAAATAGTTGATTCAGTTATGATTTTGTAAAGAGCAATGTTATAAGCACTATAGTATGAGCTTTATTGTTTAGTATCGAGGAGGCCACCTCGGTCATATTTGAAGATTGGAGTTGGAGTAATACCAACTAAAGAAGAAAAGGTAGTGTGCCCATCACGACGTCCTCTAATGACACATCTACTTTGCATTTCATGATCCGGTCTCTAGACTTCTACACTTGAACTTTGGGCGGACGGTAAGTGGTGATGACTTAGTTATAGATATAGACTACCTGCTTGTTTTTCATTTTACACCAATTATATATCCCATGTCTTATCCTACCATTTAGTCATGAAGCGTGTCTAGGTGATGCAATGAGCAATCTTTGGTGTCTTGGCCATGGATTTGGTCATGTATCATTGATTTTGTCTACTACGCCGTGACATGTTAGTAATGACGAGTCACCCTTAACCTTTGTCGTGTCTACCCATATTGCCTTCAAGAATTGTTTAGCCCTTAACTCCAATGGTGGAGATTTGTGTAACCGCCAAGCTTATGATAGAATACATGCTATGATCAAAGCTATTGAGTGATCACCCTGAAATTGACACTTAGAATAGTTGAGAGATTTGAGTGTTTGTTCCCTTTTGCAGGTGTTCTGGCTTTGTTTTATTCTAGCTTAAGGGATTTGTAAACTCATATTTTCTAGGTTTTGGAAGATATCTTTTTGGGAATCTATCTAATAAGGTCTACTTGAGGGCAAGTAGAGTTCAAGTGGGGGGATATTTGATAACATCAATTAGTCCTGAATATTAAGTGTCAATTTCCCCCGTTAATGCTCGTTATTTATATCATTTATATGGATTTACGCTTGTTTTCCATTGTTTTACACTTTCAGGTAAATTGCGAGCATTGGAGCTAAAGAGACGCAGAAATGGAAACGTTACTAAGGATTTATCATAGTATCCTTATTTTGAAGAGGTTACGGCGTAACTCGTCTCTCACATTACGCCGTAACTATTGCGTAACCCTGAAGTCCAACTCATCAAGAGGTTACGGCGTAACTCCTTCCAAAGATTACGACGTAACTCCATTAGGTCAAAAGAGGTTCCACGCCACGATATTACTTACACCGTAACTTCACTGCATCACTCTACGACGTAACTTGGTTTATTGAAGACTACGCGTAACCACTTATTAGGTTACGCAGACCAGCGCATCTAGTGCATTTACGGAGGTTACGCGTAACTCATCTTTTGTTACTACGCAACCAGACCTGCCTATAAATACCCCACGAATTCCAGATTTCTATTCATTCCATTCCACACACAATACTCTCGAGAACGGGAAAAGCTCTAGGGAGGTCTAGGGAAGCATACAGAGCTGTTTCCAAGGGAGAAGTCACACCATTATGATAAGCTTTAGCGTTTATTATTTCTTTTACTTTCAATTCATGTATTTCGCACCTTTGAATATTGAATTGATGTGCATGATTAATATGAGCGGCTAAGCACCCTTTGGTGCTAGCCTAGTTATGATTCCTTAATTGTTTTGTTTACGTTTACCTTTACTTCCGTACAATTATTTCTAAGTGTAGAGGCCAATTGCCTAGGATATATGACCAACTGACCCTAGGTGAGCGGACTGAGACGGGAAGGGTAAGATATGACCAACTGACGACCCTTTCTACTTGTGCGATTTGACCAACTGATCACCTATCGTTTGGATGAACTTAAGAATTGGGGGTGTAGTGTCTAAGTTCCTAACGGCCGGGCACTCACTATTTAGAATCTAGCATATAGCGTACTTAATGACCCGCTTAGGGACCGGAACAACAGTGACTTATGACGGTGCTGATTTCTCCTCGTGGTGGCATCTTTGCTGATAGGTTAGAGCGAATTGACCAAATGCTGTCCTCTCGAATTTGACCCCACCTGAAGTAATTGGAAGTAGGTAGACGTAGACATGACTAGTTAGGAGGATTGACTAGGTTAGCACCACTATTCCATTATTGATTTCCTTTCTACCATTTAATTGCTTTTATATTCTGCGTTAGTAGTTTAATTAATTAAAACCCTATCAAACCATTTTTATTCTTTGACAATTAGACTTAGTAATTATCCGACACCCATAGCTCTTGGGACGACCTCGGCTTTACCATTTACTACACTACACACGACCGGGTACACTGCCCGTTAGTGCATTAGGGTAGACCATAGGTATAGCGAGACACTATAAATATTAAGACCTGGTCAGTAAAACCTACACCACAAAGTTTTGCTCAAAAGAACAAGTACTTCCCCTTACGATTTTTTTCAAAACCTAAAAAGTTTATATCACTTTTTGAGGGGGAGTATTTGTCAACCAAAATCTTTATTCACAAATTGTTCTTCATGGTAATCTTCCCCAAGAAATCGAAATGAACATATTCAATATCAAACCTTTTCACAAAAATAACATTTAAATGCCATTTTTGAGGGGGAGAAAATTTATGTGATAAGAAATATGTTGTGAAATTGCAAATGAATCATTGTGCTACATACTTAACCAATGAATTGACGAGATCTTAAATGTTAGTAACTCAAAAGACTTGTCCGACGGTAATAATTTCAAGCTAGTTCGCTAGTGATGTAAACGTGTCTCAAAGGACTTGTCCGAGTAGAATGTACCATTCGAGAAACTCTTGGTAGACATGAACTTTGACGGGTTTGACAACCTTTCGAGGATTGTCCACAACTTCAAGGTAGTTATTAGAGCTAGTTGTCACCTAAAAGCTGACAATGTAACTCTTTAACTATGCAACGTAACCGTGTCTCGCTGGGATTGTCTATTATGAGTTGATCAATGCAACGTGTAGGCATACGCGCTCTTCTCTCACCGTGCAGACTTCACAAAATACTTAAGCACGCTGTGGAGGGGAGTATTTCTCAAAATATTAAACTCTCACAGTGGTACAAAATGTCTTTACTCATAACCACTTTGAGATATTTTTCATGAAATTGATTTTATGGCAACATAGGTTAGTCATGGAGTTATAAGGTGACTAAGGTTACGAATAACCGTCCTATGATCCGCCAGAGCCGGAAGGATCTACCCAAGGACACCACCAATAGATAGAATTAGAAGTCCTTAGGTATGATTATAAAAAGGAGAAATTGAGAATCGGAGAAAGAAGGAGTTGAAGAATTAAAAAGAAATGCAAAGAAAAAAGGGTGAAAAGAAATAGCCCTCCAGATTATTTAACTTAGGCGCATAATCGTTCAATTCTATATGCTATGGTTGTCACTTGATGACACCGGTATTAAAGATGAAAGTCGTCATGGACCCAGTGACGCATGCATTAAACCGTCTTAGCCACTCAAGTTTCTCTCAACAGAAGCTTGTTTCATTCTCACAGGGAACCCTACGTAAACTATCAACTTTCTCTTAGAGATTGCTGGTATTGAAGAAGGAGACCCTCTCCCAAGTCTCTGCTCAGGAAAACAAAAGCGCACTATTAAGTCTAGAGCCATGAGATTCATCAAAAGATCTCATAGGTACACTTGACATTTTATCACTTGTCGTTCAACAATAAGAACGCAGGTGATACATTATCGCGTCCTTCACAGATCTTAGCAATCTGTCGAGAACATTTATGAGAGGTTCACAATTGTGATCCTCAGTGATTGAATGGAAACTCCTGCCAGGGTCAACATCAAACATCCTTGACAGCAGGTCACTTCGGTAACTCCCCGTGGATTACGCTTAGTGTGTCTCAAACGGTCTACAATCGTGAGGTGATGCTTCGGTGTACCTCAACGACTCATCTGAATGTAGGTGTACTTCGTACATCGCGTTATCTCACTTGTGGACTCCATTCAGAATGCCTTTGTGAGAATTAGAGTTGTGTTTTCACACTATGCTGTCAACACGCTCGAAGTTCAAACTTGTAAGTGCCGGAATCCGCTTATCACTAACCTTTCTTATGTTTTCTTCTTATGGAAGCACTCGGAGCGACTGATCGTGCGATTCTTCACATGCTTATACCAGCAACATCACTAATGGAAGTTCTCTCAAAAGGCAACACAAAGTCCTAATGATTCTTCATCATGTCAAAGAAGCTACAAAGTTTAAAGACTAAGAGAACTACATCAAAGATGAAATCCAACGCCAAAGAGCGTGTGAGCATGTTAGGGAAAGATGTGGAGACACTGGAGCAAAGAAGCAGACCTGATACAGACAACAACAACATACTATCACTACCATCACAAATAACAAAGATCAAAGAACAAAGAAAATGAGGACGTCAAAGCAGAACTTTTCAAAGGAAACAATTTCTCTACACTGGGGAGATTGTTCGAATCAAGACACTTCTTCTCACAAGAAAGAAGAATCTCAGAAGACGTCAAAGCTACTATTACATCAGCACCTACAATGTTTATATTATGAATCACTAACACTTAGGGGGAGATTGTTGGAATCACTCCTAAACTAGAATTAAAGTGTTAGTAATTAATATGTAATAGTTAGCTTAATTATGGCCTTTATATTTGTTATTAAGCTTAGGCTTATATAGAAGGCCCATAAGCCTAGGCCCAAGTCTAATAAGGAAAGGATGGGAACTTGGTGTGTTGCCCTAGTTCCCTCCTATAAATACTCTTGTAAACCCTCACTTGAGGGTTGGTTGTTCAATTCACTCTTTACACTCTACGCATAACTCTTCTCACATTATTATATGTGTGTGTGTGTCTTGTTCATCCGATCTCTTCTCTTCTATTTCTTATATTGATACTTGTGTTACTAATATGGGAACCTAACACAGGAACGATTCTTCCAATAATCGTTGATTCAATCGAATGCCGACTATTAGGATTCTTAGCAAAATAACTGCCAAAAATAGACTTTTGATATTTCTTTGAACCAATTATTCCACATTACAAAGGAACTCTTAAATAACATTAAAAAACAGAAACGGACCCTAAAAGACAAACGGGCTAAAAGTTATTGCATAAACAAAGTCCAAAAAAAACCCGAAAAAACACTAAAATTCAAATAACTCATAAAATAGAGTGTTTCGGGGCTCAAAAGTTCCATACACAGTTTACTACAACGTGCTGCTCGTTCCAAGTTTCGATTTGACTGGTCATTAACCTAAAACGGAGCCCCGTAGCCCAAGTTATGCCCATTTAAGTGAGTCCCCTTTTGTCACGTGATCTTGGGCCTCCAGAAACATAATAGCTTGTTCATCAACACTTTGGCCCACATCAATATCATACCACCGTTGATCCTAATCTATTTCATTACCCAGACTATATGATGGGCGGAAATGAGATGAGTTTTATTCCAAGTATTTTGCAGTCTTCTTCTTCATCGTCTACGGATCTGCAAGGAAGTTCATATGGTTTTGGATCTATGCAGTATTGGCAAGACTACGATCCAAGAAATTAGTATGAAAGTAGTGACTATTTATAACTTTATAAGTTTTCAGGTCAAATCTTAAAATCTCATACTAGTTTTTTAATTTCCTCATGTATGCAACTATTAAATTACCAAAGCAATGTAAATTGGTTATGACTTATTACTTATATTCATCACTTGTGAAGCTTATGTTTTCTCTTTGGGTTATTAACTTGCGGCTCGTACTGTTTGTTGGCCATAATTCAAATGTCTATACTTCACCTAGTAGGGCAACAAAAACTTATTCATCGATTCTTTCTTCTGGATATCCAAATTTCGGACAACATTTTTATATATCCGAATATCCAAATATCTATAATTTTCAGAAAACTTTTACACGAAGTTTCAAAACGACATTTCACAAAACCCAATATTTTATTAATTTTTCATCAATTTTACGGATATCCGAATACGAATATTTTCTGAACATCCAAAACCTAAATCAAGAAATTGTAGAATGTAAGTCGAAAAGTTTGTTGTATTATAATCAGATTAATAACATGTATATAAAGATGAGATGCGTGAATAAAAATTTTAAGCACAGATTACAAGTATAACTAACAAAATCAGAACCCAAATCTTATAGATTAGAAATATAACAACTAAAATAAACCCAAATCTTACAGATAAATCCTGACCATTTTTAGGCTATGAATTTGAATATATAATTCAAGCTTTATTCCTTTATTCTACTAATGGGTTGTTTTTCAGATAATTGGGAAGATTGTCTTTTTTGTTTATCTAAATACAGTAACAGAATAAAATTTTCAAGCACAGATTACAAGTATAACTAAGAAAATCATAACCCAAATCTTATAGATTAGAAATATAACAACCAAAATAAACCCAAATGTTACAGATTGATCCTGGCCATTTTTAGGCTATGAATTTGAACATATAATTCAAGTTTTCTTTCTTTATTCTACTAATGGGTTGCTCTTCATATAATTGGGGAGATTATCCTTTCTGTTTATCTAAATACAATAACAGAATAAAACTTTTAAGCATAGATTACAAGTATAGAATAAAACTGTTTATCTAAATATAATTGGGGGGATTATCCTTTCTGTTTATCTTACAGATTAGAAATATAACAACCAAAATAAAAATCAGAACCCAAATCTTATCTAATATAAACAGATATAGAAGCACGCGTAAATTCAAGTTTTCTTAGGTAGAGGACTTACGATTCATTGAAGAACATATAATCAAATCCTGGTGATTCATTTTTAGGCTTTGAATTTGAACAAATAATTCAAGTTCTTTTTCCTTTATTAATGGGTTGTTTGTGCTGTCGTACTAAAAATATAAAGAGATTGAGAAACTCTAATTTATATTGTGGCAGGACATCTTTATATCTTGCGGTAGGTCTCGTGCTAAAAATATACCCGAAGGTTACGATTATGAGGCCTTATTTGATTCATTAAGTCATTCATCTGATCAGTTAATTGATCAACGAACTAACACATTCGCTCCACCATTCTTGCCAAAAGACGCTGCTCAAATTCTTGTTCATAAACGTCATTAGTATTCCTATTCCTCCTTTTAGACATAATGATCACGAACTTTTATCTCTGATACCAACTGATGTAGGCTAAATAACAAGATAACAAAAATCGAGCTTGTTGATTAACATGAATACCAGGAACGATTCTTTCAATAATCGTTGATTCAATCGAATGCCGACTATTAGGATTTCTTAGCAAAATAACTGCCAAAAATAGATTTTTGATATTTCTTTGAACTAATTATTCCACATTACAAAGGAACTCTTAAATAAGAGTACAAAACAGAAACGGGCCCCAAAAGACAAACGGGCTAAAAGTTATTGCGTAAACAAAGTTCTACAAAAACCCGAAGAAACACTAAAATGAAAATAACTAATAAAATAGAGTGTTTCGGGGCTCAAAAGTTCCGTCAGTTTACCTCAACGTGCTCCTCGTTCCAAGCTTCGATTTGACTGGTCATTCGCCTAAAACGGAGCCCCGTAGCCCAAGTTATACCCATTTCAGTGAGGCCCCTTTTGTCACGCGATCTTGGGCCTCCAGAAACATAATAGCATATTCATCAACACTTGGACCCACATCAATATCTTACCACCGTTGATCCTAATCTATTTCATTACCCAGAGTATATGATGGGCGGAAATGAGATGAGTTATAATCCAAATATTTTGCAGTCTTCTTCTTCGTCGTCTACAGATCTGCAAGGAAGTTCATATGGTTTTGGATCTATGCAGTATTGGCAAGATTACTGTTGATACAAAAGTTGGGCGTTCCTTGTTTGAACTCCGGTTCTCGTATCAATTAGACCTTGATGCTTGAGACTTGCGCACTAAGTAAACAGAAAACACCGTTAGGCTTATCGTGGGATTGTCTCCCATGATTATCCTCCGGCGTGAGAGTAAGTAATCGGTTTTAGGGTTTAGTGGAGAGTTAGGTTTTAAGATCGTACCTTTAACGAGGGCCGAGATGCCCTTTATATATACATGAAATCCTTGTTGGTTTCGTGTTCCTCAACCTTCGGCGTATCCCGCCTAAGTCGGTCAATCAATACATATCTCATAAATAAGAGATATCCGATATCCAAAACCATAAATAACTTTGGGTTTAGGCCTTCATGAGCCCAAAACGTTACCGGGTTAGCCCATTCGTACTGGGCTCAGTTGCTAGTAGCGTTATTGGTCGGGTTCATGACCCGAATACGGACTATACGTCATCATGTCCCCCCAGTCTAGTATGCGCAGGGTGAAACCCGCGGATGCTAGACTAATAACTGTAGCTCACGTATTACTCAAGGCGTAGCGGAGAAGCTTCAAAGGTTTCCCGGCTTAAAGAAGATACGGTGAATCCAGTCAAAATATGTCAAATACATCCCTCGTAAAACGTGGGAAAGTGAATGGAAAGTGTGCCACGTTAGCAACTCCTATCCACATGTTTGGAGAAAGTGGGGTCCACGTGTCAAGCATCGCTTGGATGTGGAACCCTATATAAACTACCGCCTCCCTTTTACTGTGTTTTTCACAGTAAAAAAAAATCATTTCCACCATTGTTGAAAAGCTTGAAATATCAACCAAGAAAACCACAAACGTTTAAAGGTAACCGCGCGTGCGCATTCTAAACCTGATTATGGTTCCTGGATTGACTGACTTTGCATCCTATATGATCGAGGATGAACTGCGTGAGTTCACCTCGGAATATTATATCCCGAAGGGAAAGTAGGGGTATACACGCGTTTTTTCGAATTTGCGAATCAACGTGTGCCCATCTCCCTATTCTTGTGCGACGTATTAAATTACTACCGACTACATATATCCTAGCTGCACTATGTAGGTGCAGCAAAAATAACAAACTTCGAGGTTAATTGCCGTTTGTTGGCAATTAACCCCACTATCTATCTCTTTCGCGCGTTTTACCATACGACGTGATCAAACGGGTGGGTTTCGTTTGCTAAGCATGCAGGGTGGCTGCAATGTTATACTGATAAACTAGACGCGCTTAGGAACTGGAGAGAAAAATTCTTCTGGGTTGATGAGGCGGTGTTCCCTTGGCGTTTCACCTTCTATACCCAAAGTTCGCTACCGAAGGATGAGCGCCCTCTCCCTGGAACATACAGCGCTGACGATGCCGAAACGATAAAAGGCAATCGTATTCCCATCAATTCCTACCCCGAGGAATTTTTGGTGCACATGGGCATCAGTCGTAACTATTTCGAAAGGCCTGATGAGGTGCCAACCTTCTTAGACGCGGATGACCAGGGTGGGTGCTCGTCCTTCGTACTCCTTTGCTTTATTAATGTGAGCCTTTCTTTTCACCTTTGTATTTTATATAACTTGTTTTTATTTGTTTCTTGCTGCACAGAGATGGATTTGTTCAGCGTTGTGCAATTGGCGAAACCTCGCCAGGTTACCGTGGGGGTGCGCCCTTTGAGAGAGGGGGAAGTCCCTATTCTGGAAGCTACTGCGAGGCGCACCATGGAGCTGCAGCTGGAGGAACCGGGGGGTGATTCTTCCATTGCGGTGGAGGCAATCCCTCTGCGCAACGTGCCCAGACCCAGGGTACATTCGCCTGTGGCAGAGCTTTCACGCGCAAACGTAATGGAGAGCGTGGAAGTCTTCCAGGAAGAGCCAGAGGAAGCAGACCAAGGGGTCAAGTGCAAGAGGGCGCCTGGTGATGATGGCGCAGGCTCATCTAGGAGGAAACGCCATGTCATTCATGACGTGGAGTCATCATCAGATGAATCATCGCCCCTCCGCGTAACTGAGACTACTCCTCCCAAGTAAGTATTGTCGCCGAAACACTTAGTGCATCCTTATTTGTTGTATAAAATAATCATAAAATTTCTTTGTTTGCGTGCAGTGTTGAAACTGCTGGGAGTACTGCTGGGCATTCTATGGAGTCGCCACCCAGGCGAGTCCTATTCGCATGACCCTCCTGCGCAAGAGGACCAAGGTTCCGATCCATTGGCATCTGGGATGTGCCAATGGACCAACTTGTTGAGGAGCTTTGTTTGCCGCACTGGCTACATTGGTCGCACAGCTAAAGTCAAGATATGCTGGGGAGAGTAGCCAGAGCGCGCATAAGGACAAACAGATTGCGTTGCTGGAGGCACGTTTGGCCAGTGCTCAGGCTGAGGTAGAGGCGGCGAGCTCTTATTCTCAGAAACTTGCTGGAGAAAAGATGTCATTGCTAATCCAAGTGGGCCAGGAGCGTGCCGCATTGGAGTATTACAAGGCCTCTTGCGTCTGGGCACTTAAGTATTTGGAGGAGGGGAAAAATGAACACTTCTCTCGGTTGGGAGAGTTTCGTGCAGCTGTGGATGGAATGCTAAAGGAGCAGGAGATGAAACTTCGCAAGCTCAGCATTGAGTACGATGAAGAGTGTATCCTCGCTTGTTTCCACCATTGTCGAGCGAAGGTGGCTCATCACCATGGTTTGCGCTTTGCCGCTCAACACTTTGGAGTCCCGAGAGGTAACAGACACCTTCGGGAGTGTTGTGCAGTGCGCGTTGGCGCGTGGTAAAGCGGAGACCATAGAGGAGCTTCATTAGGGTGGCCTTTTGAAAGTGCCTACCGCACAGGTGCCTGGGTACAATGAGCATGCCTATGAGGATCTTGTTGCTGCGATGAAAAAGATGAAAATATTGGAGCTTCCTCAGATTGCTCATTGGAGCGCCACCAAGATTATCCCATAGGTGTGATTATGGAGGGATTAACCTTGGCCCGCTACCGTGCTGATGATGCAGAAGCGCAACCTGATTATTTTTTGAAGCCTGATGAGTCACAGCTGCAAGTGCCTATCTTTGCTCACCCCCGTGACATCCTAAACCGTTTTGCTCTTGAGAAGGAAATTCCTTTGAAGGAATCCTTAGAAGCCCATGCTTTGAGGCTTGCAAAGAAGAAGGGCGTGAAGGGGAAGGCCATTTTGTGTGGTCTTGGCGCAGCGCATCTCCCAAGATTCGACGAGGTACCTGTTAGTGTGGCAACAGTATCGCGCCAGGATTCTGACCTATTGAAGAAACTGAAAGAGGCTGGGGACGCTGCAAACCGTGTTGAGAGCTCACATCTTAGGCGTTGTAATAATATGTAGGCCATAGCTTCTTTGTAAATATCCTTTTTGTAAGAACTCGTGGTTCATAATAAAATTTTCCTTTTGTTGAAGGTGTGTTGATCTGAATGTGGTTGCGACTTATAATTTTTGTACTTAGTTATCCATTTTTGCATGAAAAATGTTCTTTTTGTCTAAGAATCAAACGGTTGTATAAGTGCGAAGAATATATGAAGTCCATAATCATGTATGAAAGTCATGATCTTGAAACATAATTTCTAAATACTTGTGTCATAATCGTGTATGGTGTGATATGCAGCGTACTGTAAATATCATATTAAGGAGTCAAGAGTCTTGATTCCTAGTTTGTTAAACGCGACAAGATGCATTGTTGCGCATCCATCGTGGAATGCGCATTGAACTTATTCTAACGTCTTGAAAATAAGGTGTTTAACAAGGATGCATGATCCAATGTTGATGGGTTTGCAACCCTCTTACTCAACGAGTTAGTTAGTAGGTTTACTCATCCTTTTTACCCTCGTGGGTTTAGTAAGTCCATGCACGCCATGTAGGCAAAAGATAATATAACAACAATGTTGAGACATAAATAAGATGTAAATAACAAATTGAAATGTGTCGCGGAGTTAGCTAGAAACCGCGATGTTTTATTAATACTTGCAAGTTTTTGTAAAAAGAAAAAAGACATTTGCCTAAGTAGAACAAAATGTAAATGCACGGATATTTATTGAGCACTATACTAAATTGCGGTGGTGTCCGTGCGCTGCTCCGTGGCCGTTCCTAGAGATAACATCGTTTGAGATTGCAGATGTTCCATGTGCGTGGTAGCTCACGACCATCCATGTCACGCAGCTTGTACGCGCCCTTTCCTAATGCTTCAATGACCTCATAAGGTCCTTCCCACTTCGGTCCAAGTTTTCCTATATCTTCTGCATGGCTCGCATCATTGGCGCGATATACAAAGTCTCCTGGTCTGAATGAGGTGCTTCGAACCTTAGCATCATAGTATCCTTTCAGTTTTGACTTAGCTTCCGCCTCGCATATAGCTGCGCGTTCGCGCCTTTTCTCAAACAGATCTAAGTCAATGTGCCGCTCATCGTCATTGGTTGTAACATTAACTTCGGTAGTACGAATAGTTGGCATCCCAATTTCGGCTGGTATGACGGCTTCTGTCCCATAGACAAGAGAAAAGGGAGTGTCTCCCGTGCTAATTTTTATTGTCGTGCGGTGCGCCCACAAGACATGCGATAACTCCTCCACCCACCTTCCTTTGTGTTTGTCTAATCGTGCTTTAATTCCTTCGCCCAGACTTCGATTTGCACGCTCGACTAAACCATTGGTTTGTGGGTGTTTAACCGACGCGAAGTGTTGTGCAATATTTAGTTTTTCGCACCATTCCTTGAAAGGGGTTGTCACAGAATTGTTTTCCGTTGTCCGAGATGATTTCCCTAGGTAATCCGAAACGGCATATGATATTTTCCCAAACAAACCGTTTTACCTGATTTCCTGTGATTGTCGCGACCGCCTTTGCTTCAATCCACTTAGTGAAATAGTCTACAGCCACTATAAGGAATTTCAATCCCCTTGCTGCAACAGGGAAGGGGCCGGCAATGTCGATACCCCATTAATAGAATGGCCATGGCGACGTAATAGGTGTTAGCTCCTGTTGTGGTTGGCCTGGAATGGGTCTGTGAACTTGGCAGTCGCCACACTTTCTTATTAAGTCCCGCGCGTCATGGTGCATCGTAGGCCAGTAGTATCCTGACCGTAAAGCGCGCGCCACAACGGACCGTGGTCCTGAGTGCATACTACATGAACCAGCGAGGATCTCTCGGAGTACGTAATCTGCTTGAAGAGGTCCGACAAATCGAAGCCATAGTTGTAGAAATGAACGCCGATATAGTATACCGTCTTGAAGTTCAAACCTCTATGATGTGCCTTTACGCTCGCGGCATCCTTCGCTCTTGGGGTAATACCCCTTGCTTATAAACTCAAGATTGAGTCATCCATGTAGGATCTTGTTCCTCTATCACCGTGGATATCTCCATCTCCGAGATGGACTTGCTCTTCAGAGTTTCCACCAATACTTGCTTTGACAGGTGCGCAAAGCTTGTGGATGCAATCTTGCTCAGTGCATCCGCCTTTCTGTTTTCCCCTCTAGGAACTTGTTTGATGGTAAACCTGTCAAAGCTCTGGATTAGGGACTTGGTCTTGTCGAGGTATTGAATCATGTTTTCCTATTTAGCCACATACTCGCCCAACACATGGTTGGCTACCAAACGGGAATCCACATTTACTTCTAGGTTGCGTATGCCCATTCGAGCTGCAATGCGTAGTCCAGCAATCAGGGCTTCATACTCTGCCTCGTTGTTTGTGGCTGTGTATTCAAAACGCAGTGCATAAGTGAATTTCATTCCTTCCGACTCATGAGGATAAGGCTCGCACCCATCCACGCATGAAAATCCATCCGTGAATAGGGTCCATGGTTCTTGTAGTTCCACCTTGCTTTCTCGAAGGTGCATCATCGTGTCCGTTTTTCGATGGTGAAGTTTGCTAGTATCTGCCCCTTAACTGCAGTGCGTGTTCTGTAGGAGATGTTATGCTCACCTAGCAATACGCTCCACTTCTGTAGTCGTCCCGATGTGTCAGGTTTGGAGATGATTTTTTTTATAGGTTGGTCTGTGATCACCGCTATGGGGTGCGCCTGGAAGTATCTACGCAGCCGTTTGGCGGCGAATACTAGCGCCAAGACCAGCTTCTCCATTGCGCTATAGTTAACCTTCGTTTTCTTGAGTGCTTTGCTCACAAATATACCGGTGTTTGTACTTAATTCCTGTATGTCAGTAGCACCGCGGTGACTGCTCCATGGGTCGCAGATAAGTACATAATTAACTCTTCCCCTTGGCGGGGCGCAACTAGCGTGGGGAGCGCTGCTAGGTGTTGTTTAAGCTGTATAAAAGCTTCTTCTGCTTCTGTAGTCCAACAAAAATCTCCCTTTTTTGTACACTTCTTGAGCGTTTTGAAGAGGGGGAGTGACTTATCTGCTTATTTGGACAAGAATCTGTTCAAACCGGCTAGTTTTCCATTCAGAGACTGGACTTCCTTCAACGTACGCGGTGAAGGAAGTTGGATAACAGCCTTCGTTTTTTCTGGACACGGTTTAATGCCATCGGGCTCTATCAAATATCCCAGGAACATGGCTTCTGTAGCGCCAAAGGTGCATTTCTTAGGATTTCACTTCATATTGATCTCTCGTAGTGTCTTAAATGTCTCTTCAATATCGCGCACCAATTCGTCCTCAGTATGGCTTTTATGACAAGGTCGTCAACGTAAACCTCTAGGTTGCGGCCCACCTGTTTTTCAAATGCGTTATCTACCAATCGCTGGTAGGTGGCGCCTGCGTTCTTTAAGCCAAAGGGCATCTTAGTATAACAATAGACACCTTGGCTTGTATGGAAGGCCGTTTTTTCCTCATCTTCTTTAGCCATCTGGATTTGGTGGTATCCTTTGTATGCGTCCAAGAAGCATTTAAGTGGGTATCCGCACAAAGATTCTATCTTCCAGTCTATCTCTGGTAGTGGGTAGCAGTCTTGTGGACATGCTTTGTTGAGATCCGTGAAGTCTACGCACATCCGCCAACTACCGTCGCTCTTCTTGACCATCACTGGGTTGGAAAGCCAGTCATGGTAATAGACTTCTCGCATGATACCTGCATCCACAAGTTTATGTACTTCTGCTAGAATTGCTTGTGCGCGCTCTGGAGCCTGGCCGCGCTTCTTCTGTCGTACTGGGGAGTATCCTTGTCGGATTCTCAACTTGTGTTCTGTAATCGAGCGTGGTACACCGGTCATGTGCTTTGGTTCCCATGCAAAGATATCCAGATTCTTTTGCAAGAGTGCGCACACGGCTGTCCTGCCGTTATCAGACAGCGATCCCTAGATCGATACTTCTTGCTCTGGGTAATCAGGATGAATTGCGACCCTCAGGTTTGATACTTTAGTTGCGCGCTGTTCTGAAATGTACGCCGACTCACATGTAATCGTGTTTCATTCTCTAGGTGGTACGGTGGTATTGTAGAGAGTAACAATGCCTCCCTCCACCGGGAACTTGAGCATCTCATGTGCTGTAGACGGTACTGCGCGCAAGGCCGATATCCCTGGTATTCCAATAATGCCATTGTATGGCGAAGGGGATTTGATCACCATAAAATTCATCCAGGCTGTTGTGGAGTGTTCCTTATTACCAACATTGACTAGTAGGCGTATATGCCCCATGGGCCATATCTTTTCTCCTCAGAAACCATCAACGACGTCATGACCGGGCTTAACTGACTTCTTATCTCCGGTTACAGTCGCTTGAAACAATGTTCATACATTATGTCTGCCGATGCTCCCCCATCAACATACATGCAGGGATGTCGGACCCCTGAGTAATTTCAATGGTGAGCGGTTCTACCATGCGTTGTCCGCAGCCAAGGTGGGGAAAGAGATTTCACTTCCACGAGAAAACTTTTGGCTGATCTTCTGCCTAGTCATTCGTTGCCATGATTGTATCATGTAGATGGTATCAGCCTTATCTTTGGGTGCTTCTTTCTTGTTCCCAGTCTTTTGCTTATCTTTCCCTTCCTTGATGTTCTTAACTAAATGGTCCAATCTGCCTTCTTTTACTAGCTTATCAATTAGTTGACGCAATTGGACACACTCATTGGTGGTGTGGCCCTTCTGTCCATGATAGTCGCAGTATCCGTTCCCCATGCGCCGCTCGTCTGGGGTGCGCATTGGTGGGGGACTCGGGAAGCTCGCGCCTTCCATCGCGAATATCTCCTTTGGAGTCTTGGTTAGCGGGGTATATTTGTCATTATCTCGTCCGCTCCCCTGGCCGCGGTAGTTATTCTTGAGGTTGCTACTCTGGTCAATGGATTGTCTCCGAGGCTGTTCTTGTGACCTATAGTTTGAGTAGCCTTTCTTGCTGTCCGCCGCGGCAGCTTCTCCTTTGATAAAGAACCTTGTGCGTTTCATATGTTCATCAAAGGTTTGGGGGACCTTGTCGTTCAGCCTTTTGATGAGTTCTGGGTTATTGATCCCGTTCATGAACACTGAAATCTTTAGTATTTCGGGGCATGCCTTGACATGTATGCACTCATCTTGGTAGCGCTCCACATAAGCGCTTGTAGATTCCCCCTGGCGCTGTTTTACCCTAGCAAGTTCGACAGGGTTTTGGTGCACTTCTTCCTTTGAGTGAAGTTCAGGCGAAACGCCTTTCGCAACTCTTCAAAGCCATCAATGCTTCTGCGTGGAAGCTTACTGAACCAGTTTCGCGCATTTCCTACTAATGTGGAATTGAACATGTGGCACCACACAGGTTGTGGCCAATTTTCGATGGTAGCAGCTGATTTGAAAATTTTTAGGTGATCATCCGGATCACCTGTTCCATCGTAGGTTTTCACATTGGCGGGCATGCGCCTTCTCTTATCTTCTGAGAAATCGCTGATGCGCCGAGTGAATGCATCCACCTTTTGGCGGCGCCAGGGAAGAGACATATCTTCCTCCTCCTGGTCGCGATATCTTCCCCTGGACTTCCAGTGTCCTGTTTCGCTGTCTTCGTTGTCTGAGGAATCATTACAGAACGAGCCTCCCCTCTTTCGGCGCTTGCGCCGACTGTCTTCGGAATCCGAGCTTGAAGAGCTTTCACTTAGGGAGTGCCGTCGTCCAAGTCTGTCATGGACCCTGCGGCTACCAATCCTAGCGTGGACATTGGTACGCCGTCCATCCTCTTCGTGTTCTTCCAGATACTGCAGGTCAGCTGCTTATTCGTTCTCAACTCTCCTCCCGATCCTGGTAAACACTGGGGGGCGGCGGCTATCCTTCCCACGCCTCTCCTTCTGATGATGCGATGGGGATGTCTCGTACTCCGTGTCGAAGTTTAGTCGGTGTTGCAGGCTCTGACTCGACCTCTTTTTCGCCTCCTCTTGCATGAGGACAGCCAAGGTTTCGTAGTTTTGAGACAAGAAGTCACTTGGCGCTAGTTCAGGCGCGACTCCTTCTAGCGCGAGGGTGTCTGTTTCCACATCTGGACCCCTGTTTCGTAGAGGCGCGCCCGGCGTTTTTGTGAGGTCCTTTTCTGGCACCGATTGGTGGGGAGTGGTAAAAAGGGTGCGCAGTGGATCTTCTACGCTGGTGGTTGTTGTAGTGGCATGGGTTGTCCCCATGAGTGGTTCCACTGTCGTAAAGACCAGATCTGGGCCTGACCCTTGGTTTCTGGTCGCACTGGTTGTTCCAGAAGCCTGCTTAGAGGCTGATCCACTTTGCTGCTTTTTCCCTTGTAAGTCACTATGCGATCGCTGGCTTAGGTTTCCGTGCTTTGTCATTCTAGTTCTTAGTGATTGGTCCCACGGATGGCGCCACTTGTTGATACAAAAGTTGGGCGTTCCTTGTTTGGACTCCGGTTCTCGTATCAATTAGACCTTGATGCTTGAGACCTGCGCACTAAGTAAACAGAAAACACTTTTAGGCTTATCGTGGGATTGTCTCCCACGATTATCCTCCGGCGTGAGAGTAAGTAATCGGTTTTAGGGTTTAGTGGAGAGTTAGGTTTTAAGATCGTACCTTTAATGAGGGCCGAGATGCCCCTTATATACACACAAAATCCTTGTTGGTTTCGTGTTCCTCAACCTTCGGCGTATCCCGCCTAAGTCGGTCAATCAATACATATCTCATAAATAAGAGATAACCGATATCCAAAACCATAAATAACTTTGGGTTTGGGCCTTCGTGAGCTCAAAACGTTACCGAGTTAGCCCATTCGTACTGGGCTCAGTTGCTAGTAGCGTTATTGGTCGGGTTCATGACCCGAATACGGACTATACATCATCAATTACGATACAAGAAATTAGTATGAAAGTAATGACTATATATAACTTTATATGTTTGCATGTCAAATCTTGAAATCTCATACTAGTTTTTTAATTTCCTTTTGTATGCAACTATTAAATTACCAAAGCAATGTTAATTGGTTTTGACTTATTACTGATATTCATCACTTGTGAAGCTTATGTTTTCTCTTTGGGTTATTAACTTGCGGCTCGTGCTGTTTGTTGGCCATAATTCGAATGTCTATACTTCACCTAGTAGGGCAACAAAAACTTATTCATCAGATTATCTCTTCGGATATCCAAAATTTCGGAAAACATTTTTATATATCAGAATATCCAAATATCTATAATTTTCAGAAAACTTTTTTATGAGTTTCAAAAACGACATTTCACAAAACCCAATATTTTATTAATTTTTTATCAATTTTTTGGATATCCGAATACGAATATTTTCTGAACATCCAAAACATAAATCAAGAAATCGTAGAATGTAAGTCGAATATTTTATCATATTATAATAAGATTACATAACATGTATATAAAGATGAGATGCGTGAATAAAAATTTTAAGCACAGATTACAAGTATAACTAACAAAATCAGAACCCAAATCTTATAGATTGAAAATATAACAACCAAAATAAACCCAAATCTTACAGATTAATCCTGACCATTTTTAGGCTATGAATTTGAACATATAATTCAAGCTTTAGTCCTTTATTCTACTAATGGGTTGTTTTCAGATAATTGGGGAGATTATTTTTTTTGTTTATCTAAATACAGTAACAGAATAAAATTTTCAAGCACAGATTACAAGTATAACTAAGAAAATCATAACCCAAATCTTATAGATTAGAAATATAACAACCAAAATAAACCCAAATGTTACAGATTGATCCTGGCTATTTTTAGGCTATGAATTCGAACATATAATTCAAGTTTTCTTCCTTTATTCTACTAATGGGTTGCTTTTCATATAATTGGGTAGATTATCCTTTCTGTTTATCTAAATACAATAACAGAATAAAACTTTTAAGCGTAGATTACAAGTATAGCTAACAAAATCTTAGCCCAAATCTTACAGATTAGAAATATAACAACCAAAATAAAAATCAGATCCCAAATCTTATCTAATATAAACATATATAGAAGCACGCGTAAATTCAAGTTTTCTTAGGTAGAGGACTTACAATTGATTGAAGAACATATAATCAAATCCTGGTGATTCATTTTTAGGCTTTGAATTTGAACAAATAATTCAAGTTCTTTTTCCTTTATTAATGGGTTGTTTGTGCTGTCGTACTAAAAATATAAAGAGATTGAGAAACTCTAATTTATATTGTGGCAGGACATTTTTATATCTTGCGGTAGGTCTCGTGCTAAAAATATACCCGAAGGTTACGATTACGAGGCTTTCTTTGATTCATTAAGTCATTCATCTGATCAGTTAATTGATCAACGAACTGACACATTCGCTCCACCATTCTTGCCATAAGACGCTGCTCAAATTCTTGTTCATAGACGTCATTAGTATTCTTATTCCTCCTTGGAGGCATAATGATCAGGAACTTTTAGCTCTGATACCAACTGATGTAGGCTAAATAACAAGATAACATAAATTGAGCTTGTTGATTCATACGAATACCAGGAACGATTCTTCCAATAATCGTTGATTAAATCGAATGCCGACTATTAGGATTCTTAGCAAAATAACTGCCAAAAATAGACTTTTGTTATTTCTTTGAACCAATTATTCCACATTACAAATGAACTCTTAAATAAGATTGCAAAACAGAAACGGGCTCTAAAAGACAAACGGGCTAAAAGTTATTGGATAAACAAAGTCCAAAAAAAACCCGAAAAAACACTAAAATTCAAATAACTCATAAAATAGAGTGTTTTGGGGCTCAAAAGTTCCGTAGACAGTTTACTAAAACGTGCTCCTCGTTCCAAGTTTCGATTTGACTGGTCATTAGTCTAAAACGGAGCCCCGTAGCCCAAGTTATGCCCATTTAAGTGAGTCCTCTTTTGTCACGCGATCTTGGGCCTCCAGAAACATAATAGCCTGTTCATCAACACTTTGGCCCAAATCAATATCATAACACAGTTGATCCTAATCTATTTCATTACCCAGAGTATATGATGGACGGAAATGAGATGAGTTATAATCCAAATATTTTGCAGTCTTCTTCTTCGTCGTCTACAGATCTGCAAGGAAGTTCATATGGTTTTGGATCTATGTAGTATTGTCAAGATTACGATCCAAGAAATTAGTATGAAAGTAGTGACTATATATAACTTTATATGTTTGCATGTCAAATCTTGAAATCTCATACTAGTTTTTTAATTTCCTTTTGTATGCAACTATTAAATTACCAAAGCAATGTTAATTGGTTATGACTAATTACTTATATTCATCACTTGTGAAGCTTATGTTTTCCCTTTGGGTTATTAACTTGCGGCTCGTACTGTTTGTTGGCCATAATTCGAATGCCTATACTTCTCCTAGTAGGGCAACAAAAACTTATATATCAGATTCTCCCTTCGGATATCCAAAATTTCGGACAACATTTTTATATATCCGAATATCCAAAGATCTATATTTTTTAGAAAACTTTTATATGAGTTTCAAAAACGACATTTCACAAAACCCGATATTTTATTAATTTTTCATCAATTTTTCGGATATCCGAATACGAATATTTTCTGAACATCCAAAACCTAACTCAAGAAATTGTAGAATGTAAGTCGAATATTTTATCGTATTATAATAAGATTACATAACATGTATATAAAGATGAGATGCGTGAATAAAAATTTTAAGCACAGATTACAAGTATAACTAACAAAATCAGAACCCAAATCTTATAGATTAGAAATATAACAACCAAAATAAACCCAAATCTTACAGATTAATCCTGACCATTTTTAGGCTATGAATTTGAACATATAATTCAAGCTTTAGTCCTTTATTCTACTAATGGGTTGTTTTTCAGATAATTGGGGAGATTATCTTTTTTGTTTATCTAAATACAGTAACAGAATAAAAATTTTAAGCACAGATTACAAGTATAAATAACAAAATCAGAACCCAAATCTTATAGATTAGAAATATAAGAACCAAAATAAACCTAAATGTTACAGATTCATCCTGGCCATTTTTAGGCTATGAATTTGAACATATAATTCAAGTTTTCTTCCTTTATTCTACTAATGGGTTGCTTTTCATATAATTGGGGTGATTATCCTTTCTGTTTATCTAAATACAATAACAGAATAAAACTTTTAAGCCCAGATTACAAGTATAGCTAACAAAATCTTAGCCCAAATCTTACAGATTAGAAATATAACAACCAGAATAAAAATCAGAACCCAAATCTTATATAATATAAACAGATATAGAAGCACGCATAAATTCAAGTTTTCTTAGGTAGAGGACTTATGATTGATTGAAGAACATATAATCAAATCCTCGATTCATTTTTAGGCTTTGAATTTGAACAAATAATTCAAGTTCTTTTTCCTTTATTAATGGGTTGTTTGTGCTGTCGTACTAAAAATATAAAGAGATTGAGAAACTCTAATTTATATTGTGGTAGGACATTTTTATATCTTGCGGTAGGTCTCGTGCTAAAAATATACCCGAAGGTTACGATTACGAGGCCTTCTTTGATTCATTAAGTCATTTATCTGATCTGTTAATTGATCAACGAACTGGCCCATTCGCTCCTCCATTTTTGCCATAAGACACTACTCAAATTCTTGTTCATAGACGTCATTAGTATTCCTATTCCTCCTTGGAGGCATAATGATCAGGAACTTTTAACCCTGATACCAACTGATGTAGGCTAAATAACAAGATAACACAAATCAAGCATGTTGATTCACACGAATACCACGAACGATTCTTCCAATAATCATTGATTCAATCGAATGCCGACTATTAGGATTCTTAGCAAAATAACTGCCAAAAATAGACTTTTGATATTTCTTTGAACCAATTATTCCACATTACAAA
Source organism: Chrysanthemum makinoi (assembly GCA_910596185.1). Taxonomy (NCBI): domain Eukaryota; kingdom Viridiplantae; phylum Streptophyta; class Magnoliopsida; order Asterales; family Asteraceae; genus Chrysanthemum; species Chrysanthemum makinoi. The sequence goes on from OU343220.1 coordinate 292,238,638, forward strand.
CAGAAACGGACCCTAAAAGACAAACGGGCTAAAAGTTATTGCATAAACAAAGTCTAAAAAAAACCCGAAAAAACACTAAAATTCAAATAACTCATAAAATTGAGTGTTTCGGGGCTCAAAAGTTCCGTAGATAGTTTACTACAACGTGCTCCTCATTCCAATTTTCGATTTGACTAGTCATTAGCCTAAAACGGAGCCCCGTAGCCCAAGTTATGCCCATTTAAGTGAGTCCCCTTTTGTCACGCGATCTTGGGCCTCCAGAAACGTAATAGCCTGTTCATCAACACTTTGGCCCACGTCAATATCATACCACCGTTGATCCTAATCTATTTCATTACCTAGACTATATGATGGGCGGAAATGTGATGAGTTATAATCCAAGTATTTTGCAGTCTTCTTCTTCATCATCGACAGATCTGCAAGGAAGTTCATATGGTTTTGGATCTATGCAGTATTCGCAAGATTACGATCCAAGAAATTAGTATGAAAGTTGTGACTATATATAACTTTATAAGTTTTCATGTCAAATCTTAAAATCTCATATTAGTTTTTTAATTTCCTAATGTATGCAACTATTAAATTACCAAAGCAATGTAAATTGGTTATGACTTATTACTTATATTCATCACTTGTGAAGCTTATGTTTTCTCTTTGCTTTATTAACTTGCGGCTCGTACTGTTTTTTGGCCATAATTCGAATGTCTATACAACAAAAACTTATTCATCAGATTCTCTCTTTGGATATCCGAAATTTCGGACAACATTTTTATATATCCGAATATCCAAATATCTATAATTTTCAGAAAACTTTTATATGAGTTTCAAAAACGACATTTCACAAAACCCAATATTTTATTAATTTTTCATCAATATTTCGGATATCCGAATACGAATATTTTCTGAACATTCAAAACCTAAATCAAGAAATCGTAGAATGTAAGTCGAAAAGTTTGTTGTATTATAATCAGATTAATAACATGTATATAAAGATGAGATGCGTGAATAAAAATTTTAAGCACAGATTACATGTATAACTAACAAAATCAGAACCCAAATCTTATAGATTAAAAATATAACAACCAAACTAAACCCAAATCTTACAGATTAATCCTGACCATTTTTTGGCTATGAATTTGAACATATAATTCAAGCTTTAGTCCTTTATTCTACTAATGGGTTGTTTTTCAGATAATTTGGGAGATTATCTTTTTTGTTTATCTAAATACAGTAACAGAATAAAATTTTCAAGCACAGATTACAAGTATAACTAAGAAAATCAGAACCCAAATCTTATAGATTAGAAATATAACAACCAAAATAAACCCAAATGTTACAGATTCATCCTGGCCATTTTTAGGCTATGAATTTGAACATATAATTCAAGTTTTCTTCATTTATTCTACTAATGGGTTGCTTTTCATATAATTGGGGAGATCCTTTCTGTTTATCTAAATACAATACCAGAATAAAACTTTTAAGCGCAGATTACAAGTATAGCTTACAAAATCTTAGCCCAAATCTTACAGATTAGAAATATAACAACCAAAATAAAAATCAGAATCCAAATCTTATCTAATATAAACAGATATAGAAGCACGCGTAAATTCAAGTTTTCTTAGGTGGAGGACTTACGATTATCTCTGATACCAACTGATGTAGGATAAATAAGAAGATAACACAAATCGAGGTTGTTGATTCACACGAATACCAGGAACGATTCTTTCAATAAACGTTGATTCAATCGAATGCCGCCTATTTGGATTTCTTAGCAAAATAACTGCCAAAAATAGATTTTTCATATTTCTTTGAACTAATTATTCCACATTACAAAGGAACTCTTAAATAAGAGTACAAAACATAAAAGGGCCCTAAAAGACAAACGGGCTAAAAGTTATTGCGTAAATAAAGTCCTAAAAAAAACCTGAAGAAACACTAAAATGAAAATAACTCATAAAATAGAGTGTTTCGTGGCTCAAAAGTTCTGTCAGTTTACCTCAACGTGCTCCTCGTTCCAAGCTTCGATTTGACTGGTCATTCGCCTAAAACGGAGCCCTGTAGCCCAAGTTATGCCCATTTTAGTGAGGCCCCTTTTGTCACGCGATCTTGGGCCTCCAAAAACATAATAGCCTATTCATCAACACTTGGACCCACATCAATATCATACCACCGTTGATCCTAATCTATTTCATTACCCAGAGTATATGATGGGCGGAAATGATTGAGTTATAATCCAAATATTTTACAGTCTTCTTCTTCGTCGTCTACAGACCTGCAAGGAAGTTCATATGGTTTTGGATATATGCAGTATTGTCAAGATTACGATCCAAGAAATTAGTATGAAAGTAGTGACTATATATAACTTTATATGTTTGCATGTCAAATCTTGAAATCTCATACTAGTTTTTCAATTTCCTTTTGTATGCAACTATTAAATTACCAAAGCAATGTTAATTGGTTATGACTTATTACTTATATTCATCACTTGTGAAGCTTATGTTTTCTCTTTGGGTTATTAACTTGCGGCTCGTACTGTTTGTTGGCCATAATTCGAATGTCTATACTTCACCTAGTAGGGCAACAAAAACTTATTCATCAGATTCTCTCTTCGGATATCCGAAATTTCGGACAACATTTTTATATATCCGAATATCCAAATATCTATAATTTTCAGAAAACTTTTATATGAGTTTCAAAAACGACATTTCACAAAACCCAATATTTTATTAATTTTTCATCAATTTTTTGGATATTCGAATACGAATAATTTCTGAACATCCAAAACCTAAATCAAGAAATCGTAGAATGTAAGTCGAATATTTTATCGTATTATAATAAGATTACATAACATGTATGTGGAAAACTAGAAGGGGGGTTGAATAGTTTTACCAATTAAAACTTCCTTTTAATCTATTTAGATCGACTTATGTAAATCTATTTGGATGTGTGTGTTGGATGTTGATAAACAAGCATGTAAAGGTAAGTAATGAAAAGATTAGAGTAAGAAGCACAAAACCACAACGCAAGTATTTATAGTGGTTCGGCTACAAGGTCACCTTCCTTGCCCTACTCCACTCCCCGAGTCACCTACTCGAGAGTTCGTAATCACTACACCAATCTCCTTATGGCGGAGAAGCCTTCACAACGTCGCCTACTCTTTTTCCGGTACTAGGCTAACCACCGGGTTCTTTCACTCCAAGGTGAACCACACCTACACAACGTCGCCTACCCTTTATAAGGTACTAGGCTAAGTACCTAGTTCTTTCACACCTTAGGTGAACTACAACTTCACAACGTCGCCTACCCTTTATTAAGTACTAGGCTAAGCACCTAGTTCCATTGCAATGGAGGAACTACTACCACACTACACCAACGACTAATCACAAAGGAGATCTACTCTTTTACAACATCATCAAGGATATCAATATCCTTGGATCTAATACTAGTCTATCTTGTACATCGAAACACACCATATCGAATGTACATCTAAGACACCTTTCACTAATGCCTTTGACTAGATCTACAAGACACCTTTCACTAATGTCTTGTGTCTTCACTTCTAAGCACCTTTTACTAATGCTTCTTTGTCTTGACTTCTAAGCACCTTTCACTAATGCTTCTTTGTCTTGACTTCCAAGGACCTACCACAAGTGCTTTATCCTATAGACGATAGATACCCTTCACTAATATCTTCATCTTGACTCTTGAGACATCTTTCACTAATGTCTTCAATACTACACTTCTTTGAAGAAAGAAAAGAATCATCAACAAGAAGACTTCAGTAGCCTTGATGATGAGGAAGCATGGCAACTCATGGACTTGAGCTTGCTCGACTTCAAAGGTGGTGATCTTGCCTCTAAGAGGAACCTAAAAGATCACACAAAAACAAAACTACAAACATAGATCTCTTGGATCTAAGGTTAGTGAGTTTTAACTAATGGGAAAGTGTGTTAGAAAGGGATTGAAAAGGGGTGAGAAATAATGAAGAAATGGCTCACTATTTATAGAGAAAAAATCCTACTGTTCCCCGGATCCCACGGATCCCTACCACAAGGGATCCGGCTAGCACAAAGCTAGGGATCCGTGGTACGCTCCTCTTTGCCCATGGGTATTTTTGGTTATGGGTCATGGGTCATGGGTTATGGGTTGATCCATGGTTTTCTTTCTAGGTATAATGTATCCTAAGGATACAATGAACTTGGTTAAGTGGTATATATAAAACCATTGGTTGTGGGTCAAAACCATTTGCTAGTATTTACCCATTTAGTATATACTTGTATTTGCCCATTTTAGCATATACTTAGTTTTTACCCATTTTAGTATACTTAGTTTAAGTATATGTTTAACCCAATATGTAAACACTAGTTGTTGTACATATGTATCTAAATCATAAAATCACTTATACTTGTTTTAGTGTTTTATGTGAAAGCGTAAGTGTGTTACAAAACTATTAGTCCAAACCATTTACGTATTTTATTTGTTTCGTTAAAATGATTTTACTTTTGTTATCGACAAAACATTAGAAGATCGTAAAATATAAATAAACGTTTTTACGGCTTATTTATATTAACAATGTATATAAAGATGAGATGCGTGAATAAAAATTTTAAGCAAAGATTACAAGTATAACTAACAAAATTAGAACTCAAAACTTTTTACAACCAAAATAAACCCAAATCTTACAGATTAATCCTGACCATTTTTAGGCTATGAATTTGAACATATAATTCAAGCTTTAGTCCTTTATTCTACTAATGGATTGTTTTTCAGATAATTTAGAAGATTATCTTTTTTGTTTATCTAAATACTATAACAGAATAAATATTTTAAGCATAGATTACAAGTATAACTACCAAAATCAGAACCCAAATCGTATAAATTAGAAATATAACAACCAAAATAAACCCAAATCTTACAGATTGATCCTGACTATTTTTAGACTATGAATTTGAACATATAATTCAAGTTTTCTTCCTTTATTCTACTAATGGGTTGCTTTTCATATAACTGGGGAGATTATCCTTTCTGTTTATCTAAATACAATAACAGAATAAAACTTTTAAGCACAGACTACAAGTATAGCTAAAGAAATCTTAGCCCAAATCTTACAGATAGAAATATAACAACAAAAATAAAAATCAGAACCCAAATCTTATCTAATATAAACAGATATAGAAGCACGCATAAATTCAAGTTTTCTTAGGTAGAGGACTTACGATTGATTGAAGAACGTACAATCAAATTCTGGCGATTCATTTTTAGGCTTTGAATTTGAACTAATAATTCAAGTTCTTTTTCCTTTATTAGTAGGTTATTTGTGTTGTCGTACTAAAAATATAAAGAGATTGAGAAACTCTAATTTATATTGTGGCAGGACATTTTTATATCTTGCGGTAGGTCTCGTGCTAAAAATATACCCGAAGGTTACGATTATGAGGCCTTCTTTGATTCATTAAGTCTACCACAAGGGATCCGACTAGCACAAAGCTAGGGATCCGTGGTACGCTCCTCTTTGCCCATGGGTATTTTTGGTTATGGGTCATGGGTCATGGGTCATGGGTTATGGGTTGATCCATGGTTTTCTTTCTAGGTACAATGTATCCTAAGGATACAATGAACTTGGTTAAGTGGTATATATAAAACCATGGGTTGTGGGTCAAAACCATTTGCTAGTATTTACCCATTTAGTATATACTTGTATTTGCCCATTTTAGCATATACTTAGTTTTTACCCATTTTAGTATACTTAGTTTAAGTATATGTTTAACCCAATATGTAAACACTAGTTGTTGTACATATGTATCTAAATCATAAAATCACTTATACTTGTTTTAGTGTTTTATGTGAAAGCGTAAGTGTGTTACAAAACTATTAGTCCAAACCATTTACGTATTTTATTTGTTTCGTTAAAATGATTTTACTTTTGTTATCGACAAAACATTAGAAGATCGTAAAATATAAATAAACGTTTTTACGGCTTATTTGTATTAACAATCTACCCCTTTTTGTTGATGACAAAACATAAAATTATTTTAAGGAAAAAGCTAAAATTCGTAAAAGTTTAAATTTGTAGTTTTTACTTTCTTCTCCCCCTTTTTGTCGAAACAAAAAGTGTTTGAAGGAAGGCAACACATTGTTTTTAAGAAAAACATGTGAAAGAAAAAGTAAAAAGAAATAGAGAGCAAATAACGGGAAATGATCTCTTCTTTTACTCCCCCTTGACGAGTCCATCTCTATGTAAGGGCGTCAAGTAAATGATACTAAGCTAGTTTGTTTGCAAATAAGTTTGCAAAAGATATCGTCTACGAGACGAATGTGCTCCCCCTTGATGATTGCATTTTTTGCAAAGGGATGTCACGAAATGTAAACCTAGTATTTCAAGTAATTTGCAATGTATTGCTTTGACATAAAGCTCCCCCTAGCTTTAGGATGTCAAAGTCTTCATATGTAAATTGAATAACTACAAAAACAAAGGTTAGAAATCAAGAATAATTCACAATTTCCTGCAAATGTGATCCAAGTTAGTAGGAAAATAGTTTCCTGTCTCACGGATCCCGCGGTTCCCTCCTAGTAGGGATCCATCTAGGCAATTCTGAGGGATCCGCATTAGCTGATCAATTTCAGCAAAGGTGATATAACAAGTAATGTTATCACATAAATGAGATATGAATACAAAGTAAATACATCCTCAACAGAATAACAAGTAGCATGTAATTCCATTTAATAAAACAAGAGTTATGATATACATGACTCGAAAAATAATAAAATAGACAATACATTACTAGGAATTTCTAGATCACCTAACGCTTGAAGCTAAGACACCACTATAATCTTCTAGCTCAAGTTTTGTTTAGGTTTAATCTCGTCGAAACATTCGAGGAGATGATAGAACATGAAACGTTGGTCTTCTCGTACTTCATGTATCAAACTTTCAACATGTTGACAATGATAGCAATCTTTGTCATGGCTAGGTAGTGGTGGTGGATGAAATGAAATGGCTTGATTCGAAGGATCAAGTGAAGCGGCTTGTGGAGCTTCAAACGATGGAGAGATTGGTGGAGGTGCATTTAAGAATGACTCAACCAAGAATGATGGTGGTGGTAGAGAAGTGTCAACTTCCATATGGTCGGGTAGTTGACTTTGATGATTCGTCATAATCCAAATGGGATTATATGATGAAAACACCGAGAAGGAAGCCGGAGCAAGTGTTGACTCAACACCTTGATTTTGAGCCATTATTCCTCCTAATGAGGAGAATGTTGTCGACGGAAGCGGATGAGATGGCCTAGGAGGCAAGTCCTCTAAATTGTAGAGGTGTGGTGATGATAGTGGGGATGTAAATGAAATAGCTCTAGGAACCAATGGTGATGGTTTGGTGGAGATGATATTGTTTGGCCTAAGAGGTATGGTGGTGTTTGGAAAAGGTAGTTTTGTGGGTACTAACCTTTTAGAAATTGGTTTGATTGGATGATGAAGGATTCTATCATTTGTCGGCTTGACCGGAGATGATTCGGTTGATGAAATTTCGTGTATAACACGAGCTCTTTTCATGGGTGGTTCTTTGGTGGATAAGTTACTACTTGGGGTTTTCCTCATGATGAGATGATTTCAAGAGTTTGCAAGAGCTGAAAGTTAGGATGAGAGTGATGACTAATGGAGGTCCTAACAAGGTGGTTTATAAACTAAGAGATTTGGCAAGTGCATTTAAGCTTCAAGCCACTAGGATTCATTGGAATGTGATGATTGACATGCACAAGAGTCAACTTCAGAGGTTGCACTGATCTAGGAACTCATTTAAGATGAGATGGAGTGTTTGAGTTAGGAAGATGAGTTGAAATGATTGCATTAGCAAGATTTTACCTATACTGTCATACGGATCCCACGGTTCCCTCCTCAGAGGGATCCGTCTAGGCTAATCCTAGGGATCCGTCTCTCAGCAGCTATGAAAGATTGGAAATGATGTTTCTAAGATCTAAGACCTATATCATCTTAAGTGTTTCAGTCCTCCTAAGTACTTTAAATGAAGGGATGCTTGAGTACTTGAAGGTAATGAATGATGTAGCTAATGTTTGTCTTTTGCTGAAGGATTTGGAACTTTCGAGAGTACCAATGGATGAACAAGGATGACACTAAAGATTTAGAATGTCAATTGAAGCTAGATGATCCTAGAGATCAGGTTGTGTCTTAGGATAGTGTTTTTCGAAAATATCCTAGAAGTTTTAAGATGAGAAAACTAGATTTTGATCAAATTTGATCAATTTGGAGGTGAGGATGATTTATGATCAATTTTGCAATAATTGAAAGATTTCTAAGACTAGATGTGAGGGATCAAGTAGAAAATAAGGTGTGAGTTTAAGAGCGGAAGAGTAATGGATTAAAATGAAACGGTAGATCTACAAGCGTTTTTAGAGTGTAACCTCGGTGAGTTATGTATGAATGGGGGAGATTAACCTATTTTGATAAGGACTTAATTTGCCTTAAGACACTATGTTTAGCTTAGTGTGAGGTGTTCCAAGAATGTTTTTGAAATACAATGCTTGTAATTGCATCTACTGTTCGACGGATCCCACGGTTCCCTAAGAGTAGGGATCCGTCTAGTGTAACTTCTGGGATCCGCCCATCTGCTCAGCAGGACCTTTACTAAAGGTATGCAATGATCTTGACAATGCATTATAATCCAATATTAGTTTAAAGGAGTTCTAAAACTAAGATATCAAATGTAAAAGGTTTTATTTCATGAAGAAAATTAAATTACATTGATAAAGCACGAGTACAAGAGATTTGATCCTATTTTGGAATACTATTGATTTCCTTGAATGTTTTCACTAGGAGGATCATTATGTGATTGATGAGTGTTGGTGGAATCAAGAATGAAGAAAGTCTTCATGAGAGATATGTTTAGCGGTTCCATCATCTTGTTCACAAGTACGTACAACGGACTTTGAAATTGAGGATGGAAGTACATAACATTATGATAGAGGCGTGTCAAGAACATTCCATAAGGGATGAGTTTATTCTTGGAGCCTTGAAGATTTGCAATTCGCCTTGCGAAGAAGTAGGCGAGATTGTATGGTTGTTGTCTTAGCAAACAGTACAACATGTGAGCACAACAAGCGGGAAGGATTTCTCGATTTCCCCTAAGACTCCAAACATTTTCACATAGGATGAGTGCAAGAGGCTTGTAATCTTCTCGGATATCCCTTGTAAAGATAATGTTTGGATCGGAGTAATATGGTCGAGGTTTGCATATTATGCGATTTAAATCTTCCGGAGAGGGTATGTGTGAACAATATGGACTATTTTCTTCACGAAAGTTGAAGAGAGAATCAAGAGACCAATCTTTGGTGAAGGCACATTGTCCATAATTTGGAATCCGGAGGATGTGAGCAAAATGCCCAAGGGTTAGAGTGAACTTTTGGTTTTTGATATAAAACCAAAGAGATAGAGAGCGATCCTCGTTACGAACGAGTTCGACTTGACGGAAGAATTCCATTATGAACCTTGGACATATCTTCTCGTTGATTTCAAGAAGACATTCTAGCCCTATGGCTCGGAAGGAGGTATTGATACCTTCTTCGAATTGTAGAGAGGTGTCTACAATACGTCCTTCATGGAAGTGACGGTTTTCGAGATTATTGAACCCACGGACATGATTGCCAGGTGTGTTGGGTTCGAGAGAGATGTTCGGAGTGTAGACGCTAGTGAGTGAAAAATCAAACTCATATTCATGCGTCATAGTTGAATCTATAGAAATGACAAGTTAATAAAAGGAGATGTTTGTGGTCAACTTATGATAATCTAATGTTTTTACTAGATTTTTATTAACAATGGTTTTTAACAAGAAATACACTTAACTTGCTTATGGTTTTGCCATACAGGTAGAGTATTACTCTTAGAAAAAAAGAGGTTTTTGATTTGCATGAAAAACTGTTTTCCAGTAGGACGGATCCCACGGTTCCTTTTCAAAAAGGATCCGGCTAGTATAACTTCCGGGATCCGTGGATCTGTAGTAACAGAAACAGATTTTATAGTTTTTATACCACAAAAATATGTTTTATCCTACATTTTCCTTTAGCATGCATACATGACTTCTAATGTATCATGAAAGAAATGAAACATATAAATCAAAAGAAATGATAAACACACTATAACAAAAACAACCTAGATAATCTAGATCATTAATAATATTGCATTTCAATGCTAAGGATGATACAAAGGATTGGGTAAATGACCCCAATATAGATTAACAACACAAAGTAAATGTCTCCGTATGTGAACTTCATCATAGGGAACACAAGTGCGATGAGTGTTATGGAATGAGGAGGAAGACGAGGTTTTTAAGTGAGAGGGAATTTTTGAAATTGGATGATTTGAAAAAGGTGAGGATTTGATAGATAGGTCGAAGGTGGGAGTTTTTATAGGGAAGGAGGAATTTTTGAAATTCGTGTTATGTTTTATTATTGGATTTAAAAGAAACAAAACATAAGTTTTATATACCACGATTTTAGATGAGAAATAAAACACGTATGTGAGAAAAAGGCTTCCTAATGAAGCTTCATCTAAAACATGTATAAGCACAAAAGATAATCATATAAATACCTAAATAGGTATACTTAATTATCAAGCAAAGTAAAAAGAAAATCATACCTCTAGCGTACTTAGGAATGTCTTTACAAATAACACAACAAATGTCACTTAGATGATTCCCGCTCCTTTAAGATACCTTCTTAGGGAAGGTATTCTTGTTACCAAGCGACTCCTAAAGCTTGGTGGGTATGAGCTTTGACTAATCAACATGACAAAGAAGATTAGTGCAATTAAAAATAAGTAAGAAAAATGTTGTTACCAAACCAACATCCAAACATATAGTTTTAAAAGACAAGGTGTTTGTTTTTATGAAAGACCTTCTTTGTAGTTTTCAATTAACGGTGGATCGTATCAAGTTTTTAAAGTACAATATACTTCAACAAACTTGGTAACGAAGCTCTGATGCCAATTGTGGAAAACTAGAAGGGGGGTTGAATAGTTTTACCAATTAAAACTTCCTTTTAATCTATTTAGATCGACTTATGTCAATCTATTTGGATGTGTGTGTTGGATGTTGATAAACAAGCATGTAAAGGTAAGTAATGAAAAGATTAGAGTAAGAAGCACAAAACCACAACGCAAGTATTTATAGTGGTTCGGCTACAAGGTCACCTTCCTTGCCCTACTCCACTCCCCGAGTCACCTACTCGAGAGTTCGTAATCACTACACCAATCTCCTTATTGCGGAGAAGCCTTCACAACGTCGCCTACTCTTTTTCCGGTACTAGGCTAACCACCGGGTTCTTTCACTCCAAGGTGAACCACACCTACACAACGTCGCCTACCCTTTATAAGGTACTAGGCTAAGTACCTAGTTCTTTCACACCTTAGGTGAACTACAACTTCACAACGTCGCCTACCCTTTATTAGGTACTAGGCAAAGCACCTAGTTCCATTGCAATGGAGGAACTACTACCACACTACACCAACGACTAATCTCAAAGGAGATCTACTCCTTTGCAACATCATCAAGGATATCAATATCCTTGGATCTAATACTAGTCTATCTTGTACATCGAAACACACCATATCGAATGTACATCTAAGGCACCTTTCACTAATGCCTTTGACTAGATCTACAAGACACCTTTCACTAATGTCTTGTGTCTTCACTTCTAAGCACCTTTCACTAATGCTTCTTTGTCTTGACTTCTAAGCACCTTTCACTAATGCTTCTTTGTCTTGACTTCCAAGCACCTACCACAAGTGCTTTATCCTATAGACGATAAATACCCTTCACTAATATCTTCGTCTTGACTCTTGAGACATCTTTCACTAATGTCTTCAACACTACACTTCTTTGAAGAAAGAAAAGAATCATCAACAAGAAGACTTCAGTAGCCTTGATGATGAGGAAGCATGGCAACTCATGGACTTGAGCTGCCATGCTTCAAAGGTGGTGATCTTGCCTTTAAGAGGAACCTAAAAGATCACACAAAAACAAAACTATAAACATAGATCTCTTGGATCTAAGGTCAGGGGGAAAGTGTGTTAGAAAGGGATTGAAAAGGGGTGAGAAATAATGAAGAAATGGCTCACTATTTATAGAGGAAAAATCCTACTGTTCCCCGGATCCCACGGATCACTACCACAAGGGATCCGGCTAGCACAAAGCTAGGGATCCGTGGTACGCTCCTCTTTGCCCATGGGTATTTTTGGTTATGGGTCATGGGTCATGGGTTATGGGTTGATCCATGGTTTTCTTTCTAGGTACAATGTATCCTAAGGATACAATGAACTTGGTTAAGTGGTATATATAAAACCATGGGTTGTGGGTCAAAACCATTTGCTAGTATTTACCCATTTAGTATATACTTGTATTTGCCCATTTTAGCATATACTTAGTTTTTACCCATTTTAGTATACTTAGTTTAAGTATATGTTTAACCCAATATGTAAACACTAGTTGTTGTACATATGTATCTAAATCATAAAATCACTTATACTTGTTTTAGTGTTTTATGTGAAAGCGTAAGTGTGTTACAAAACTATTAGTCCAAACCATTTACGTATTTTATTTGTTTCGTTAAAATGATTTTACTTTTGTTATCGACAAAACATTAGAAGATCGAAAAATATAAATAAACATTTTTACGGCTTATTTATATTAACAATGTATATAAAGATGAGATGCTTGAATAAAAATTTTAAGCAAAGATTACAAGTATAACTAACAAAATCAGAACTCAAAACTTTTTACAACCAAAATAAACCCAAATCTTACAGATTAATCCTGACCATTTTTATGCTATGAATTTGAACATATAATTCAAGCTTTAGTCCTTTATTCTACTAATGGATTGTTTTTCAGATAATTTAGGAGATTATCTTTTTTGTTTATCTAAATACTATAACAGAATAAATATTTTAAGCATAGATTACAAGTATAACTACCAAAATCAGAACCCAAATCGTATAAATTAGAAATATAACAACCAAAATAAACCCAAATCTTACAGATTGATCCTGACTATTTTTAGACTATGAATTTGAACATATAATTCAAGTTTTCTTCCTTTATTCTACTAATGGGTTGCTTTTCATATAACTGGGGAGATTATCCTTTCTGTTTATCTAAATACAATAACAGAATAAAACTTTTAAGCACAGACTACAAGTATAGCTAAAGAAATCTTAGCGCAAATCTTACAGATAGAAATATAACAACAAAAATAAGAATCAGAACCCAAATCTTATCTAATATAAACAGATATAGAAGCACGCATAAATTCAAGTTTTCTTAGGTAGAGGACTTACGATTGATTGAAGAACGTATAATCAAATTCTGGTGAATCATTTTTAGGCTTTGAATTTGAACAATTAATTCAAGTTCTTTTTCCTTTATTTATAGGTTATTTGTGTTGTCGTACTAAAAATATAAAGAGATTGAGAAACTATAATTTATATTGTGGCAGGACATTTTTATATCTTGCGGTAGGTCTCGTGCTAAAAATATACCCGAAGGTTACGATTACGAGGCCTTCTTTTATTCATTAAGTCATTCAGCTGATCAGTTAATTGACCAACGAACTGACACATTCGCTCCACCATTCTTGCCATAAGACGCTGCTCAAATTCTTGTTCATAGACGTCATTAGTATAACTATTCCTCCTTGGAGGCATAATGATCAGGAACTTTTAGCTCTAATACCAACTGATGTAGGCTAAATAACAAGATAACACAAATCGAGCTTGTTGATTCACACGAATACCAGGAACGATTCTTCCAATAATCGTTGATTCAATCGAATGCCGACTATTAGGATTCTTAGCAAAATAACTGCTAAAAATAGACTTTTGATATTTCTTTGAACCAATTATTCCACATTACAAAGGAACTTTTAAATAAGATTACAAAACAGAAACGGGCCCTAAATGACAAACGGGCTAAAAGTTATTGCATAAACAAGGTAAAAAAAAAACCCGAAAAAACACTAAAATTCAAATAACTCATAAAATAAAGTGTTTCGGGGCTCAAAAGTTCCGTAGACAGTTTACTATAACGTGCTCCTCGTTCCAAGTTTCGATTTGACTGGTCATTAGCCTAAAACGGAGCCCCGTAGCCCAAGTTATGCCCATTTAAGTGAGTCCCCTTTTGTCACGCGATCTTGGGCCTCCAGAAACATAATAGCCTGTTCATCAACACTTTGGCCCACATCAATATCATACCACAGTTGATCCTAATCTATTTCATTACCCAGAGTATATGATGGGCGAAAATAAGATGAGTTATAATCCAAATATTTTGCAGTCTTCTTCTTCGTCGACTACAGATCTGCAAGGAAGTTCATATGGTTTTGGATCTATGCATTATTGTCAAGATTACAATCCAAGAAATTAGTATGAAAGTAGTGACTATATATAACTTTACATGTTCGCATGTCAAATCTTGAAATCTCATACTAGTTTTTTAATTTCCTTTTGTGTGCAACTATTAAATTACCAAAGCAATGTTAATTGGTTATGACTTATTACTTATATTCATCACTTGTGAAGCTTATGTTTTCTCTTTGGGCTATTAACTTGCGGCTCGTACAGTTTGTTGGCCATAATTGGAATGTCTATACTTCACCTAGTAGGGCAACAAAAACTTATTCATCAGATTCTCTCTTCGGATATCCGAAATTTCGGACAAAATTTTTATATATCCGAATATCCAAATATCTATAATTGTTAGAAAACTTTTATATGAATTTCAAAAACGACATTTCACAAAACCCGATATTTTATTAATTTTTCATCAATTTTTCGGATATCCGAATACGAATATTTTCTGAACATCCAAAACCTAAATCAAGAAATCGTAGAATGTAAGTCGAATATTTTATCGTATTATAATTAGATTACATGACATGTATATAAAGATGAGATGCGTGAATAAAAATTTTAAGCCCAGATTACAAGTATAGCTAACAAAATCAGAACCCAAATCTTATAGATTAGATATATAACAACCAAAATAAACCCAAATCTTACAGATTAATCCTGACCATTTTTTGGCTATGAATTTGAACATATAATTCAAGCTTTAGTCCTTTATTCTACTAATGGGTTCTTTTTCAGATAATTTGAGAGATTATCTTTTTTGTTTATCTAAATACTATAGCAGAATAAATATTTTAAGCATAGATTACAAGTATAACTAACAAAATCAGAACCCAAATCGTATAGATTAGAAATATAACAACCAAAATAAACCCAAATGTTACAGATTGAACCTGGCCATTTTTAGGCTATGAATTTGAACATATAATTCAAGTTTTCTTCCTTTATACTACAAATGGGTTGCTTTTCATATAATTGGGGAGATTATCCTTTCTGTTTATCTAAATACAATAATAGAATAAAACTTTTAAGCAC
The DNA here is from genome assembly GCA_910596185.1 of Chrysanthemum makinoi. Lineage (NCBI taxonomy): Eukaryota > Viridiplantae > Streptophyta > Magnoliopsida > Asterales > Asteraceae > Chrysanthemum > Chrysanthemum makinoi. The sequence goes on from OU343220.1 coordinate 292,254,082, forward strand.
AGATTACAAGTATAGCTAATAAAATCTTAGCCCAAATCTTACAGATTAGAAATATAACAACCAAAATAAAAATCAGAACCCAAATTTATCTAATATAAACAGATATAGAAGCACGCGTAAATTCAAGTTTTCTTAGGTAGAGGACTTACAATTCATTGAAGAACATATAATCAAATCCTAGTGATTCATTTTTAGGCTTTGAATTTGAACAAATAATTCAAGTTCTTTTTCCTTTATTAAGGGGTTGTTTGTGCTGTCGTACTAAAAATATAAAGAGATTGAGAAACTCTATTTTATATAGTGGCAGGACATTTTATATCTTGCGGTAGGTCTCGTGCTAAAAATATACCCGGAGGTTACGATTACGAGGCCTTCTTTGATTCATTAAGTCATTCATCTGATCAGTTAATTGATCAATGAACTGACACACTCGCTCCACCATTCTTTCCATTAGACGCTGCTCAAATTCTTGTTCATAGACGTCATTAGTATTCCTATTCCTCCTTGGAGGCATAATGATCAGGAACTTTTAGCTCTGATTCCAACTGATGTAGGCTAAATAACAAGATAACACAAATCGAGCTTGTTGATTCACACGAATACCAGGAACGATTCTTCCAATAATCGTTGATTCAATCGAATTCCGACTATTAGGATTCTTAGCAAATAACTGCCAAAAATAGACTTTTGATATTTCTTTGAACCACTTATTCCACATTACAAAGGAACTCTTAAAAAAGATTACAAAACAGAAACGGGCCCTAAAAGACAAACGGGCTAAAAGTTATTGCATAAACAAAGTCCAAAACAAACCCGAAAAAACACTAAAATTCAAATAACTCATAAAATAGAGTGTTTCGGGGCTCAAAAGTTCCGTACAAGTTTACTACAACGTGCTCCTCGTTCCAAGTTTCGATTTGACTGGTCATTAGCCTAAAACGGAGCCCCGTAGCCCAAGTTATGCCCATTTTGTCACGCGATCTTGGGCCTCCAGAAACATAATAGCCTGTTCATCAACACTTTGGCCCACATCAATATCATACCACCGTTGATCCTAATCTATTTCATTACCCAGACTATATTATGGGCGGAAATGAGATGCGTTATAATCCAAATATTTTGCAGTCTTCTTCTTCATCATCTACAGATCTGCAAGGAAGTTCATATGGTTTTGGATCTATGCAGTATTGTCAAGATTACGATCCAAGAAATTAGTATGAAAGTAGTGACTATATATAACTTTATATGTTTGCATGTCAAATCTTGAAATCTCATACTAGTTTTTTAATTTCCTTTTGTATGCAACTATTAAATTAACAAAGCAATGTTAATTGGTTATGACTTATTACTTATATTCATCACTTGTGAAGCTTATGTTTTCTCTTTGGGTTATTAACTTGCGGCTCGTACTGTTTGTTGGCCATAATTGGAATGTCTATACTTCACCTAGTAGGGCAACAAAAACTTATTCATCAGATTCTCTCTTCGGATATCCGAAATTTCGGACAACATTTTTATATATCAAAATATCTATAATTTTTAGAAAACTTTTATATGAATTTCAAAAGCGACATTTCACAAAACCCGATATTTTATTAATTTTTCATCAATTTTTCGGATATCCGAATACGAATATTTTCTGAACATCCAAAACCTAAATCTAGAAATCGTAGAATGTAAGTCGAATATTTTATCGCATTATAATAAGATTACATAACATTTACATAAAGATGAGATGCGTGAATAAAAATGTTTAGCACAAATTACATGTATAACTAACAAAATCAGAACCCAAATCTTATAGATTAGATATATAACAACCAAAATAAACCCAAATCTTACAGATTAATCCTGACCATTTTTTGGCTATGAATTTGAACATATAATTCAAGCTTTAGTCCTTTATTCTACTAATGGATTGTTTTTCAGATAATTTGAGAGATTATCTTTTTTGTTTATCTAAATACAGTAACAGAATAAAATTTTTAAGCACAGATTACAAGTATATCTAACAAAATCAGAACCCAAATCTTATAGATTAGAAATATAAGAACCAAATTAAACCCAAATGTTACAGATTGATCCTGGCCATTTTTAGGCTATGAATTAAACATATAATTCAAGTTTTCTTCCTTTATTCTACTAATGGGTTGCTTTTCATATAATTGGGGAGATTATCCTTTCTGTTTATCTAAATACAATAACAGAATAAAACTTTTAAGCACAGATTACAAGTATAGCTAACAAAATCTTAGCCCAAATCTTACAGATTAGAAATATAACAACCAAAATAAAAATCAGAACCCAAATTTATCTAATATAAACAGATATAGAAGCACGCGTAAATTCAAGTTTTCTTAGGTAGAGGACTTACAATTCATTGGAGAACATATAATCAAATCCTGGTGATTCACTTTTAGGCTTTGAATTTGTACAAATAATTCAAGTTCTTTTTCCTTTATTAATGGGTTGTTTGTGCTGTCGTACTAAAAATATAAAGAGATTGAGAAACTCTAATTTATATTGTGGCAGGACATTTTTATATCTTGCAGTAGGTCTCATGCTAGAAATATACCCGAAGGTTACGATTACGAGGCCTTCTTTGATTCATTAAGTCATTCATCTGATCAGTTAATTGATCAATGAACTGACACATTCGCTCCACCATTCTTTCCATTAGACGCTGCTCAAATTCATGTTCATAGACGTCATTAGTATTCCTATTCCTCCTTGGAGGCATAGTGATCAGGAACTTTTAGCTCTGATACCAACTGATGTAGGCTAAATAACAAGATAACACTAATCGAGCTTGTTGATTCACACGAATACCAGGAACGATTCTTCGAATAATCGTTGATTCAATCGAATGCCGACTATTAGGATTCTTAGCAAATAGCTGCCAAAAATAGACTTTTGATATTTCTTTGAACCAATTATTCCACATTACAAAGGAACTCTTAAATAAGATTACAAAACAGAAACGGGCCCTAAAAGACAAACGGGCTAAAAGTTATTGCATAAACAAAGTCCAAAAAAAACCAGAAAAAACACTAAAATTCAAATAACTCATAAAATAGAGTGTTTCGGGGCTCCAAAGTTCCGTACAAGTTTACTACAACATGCTCCTCGTTCCAAGTTTCGATTTGACTGGTCATTAGCCTAAAACGGAGCCCCGTAGCCCAACTTATGCCCATTTAAGTGAGTCCCCTTTTGTTACGCGATCTTGGGCCTCCAGAAACATAATAGCATGTTCATCAACACTTTGGCCCACATCAATATCATACCACCGTTAATCCTAATCTATTTCATTACCCAGACTATATTATGGGCGAAAATGAGATGAGTTATAATCCAAATATTTTGCAGTCTTCTTCTTCATCGTCTACAGATCTGCAAGGAAGTTCATATAGTTTTGGATCTATGCAGTATTGTCAAGATTACGATCCAAGAAATTAGTATGAAAGTAGTGACTATATATAACTTTATATGTTTGCATGTCAAATCTTGAAATCTCATACTAGTTTTTTAATTTCCTTTTGTATGCAACTATTAAATTAACAAAGCAATGTTAATTGGTTATGACTTATTACTTATATTCATCACTTGTGAAGCTTATGTTTTCTCTTTGGGTTATTAACTTGCGGCTCGTACTGTTTGTTGGCCATAATACGAATGTCTATACTTCACCTAGTAGGGCAACAAAAACTTATTCATCATATTCTCTCTTCGGATATCCGAAATTTCGGACAACCTTTTTATATATCCAAATATCTATAATTTTTAGAAAACTTTTATATGAGTTTCAAAAGCGACATTTCACAAAACTCGATATTTTATTAATTTTTCATCAATTTTTCGGATATCCGAATACGAATATTTTCTGAACATCCAAAACCCAAATCTAGAAATCGTAGAATGTAAGTCGAATATTTTATCGCATTATAATAAGATTACATAACATGTATATAAAGATGAGATGCGTGAATAAAATTTTTTAGCACAGATTACATGTATAACTAACAAAATCAGAACCCAAATCTTATAGATTAGATATATAACAACCAAAATAAACCCAAATCTTGCAGATTAATCCTGACCATTTTTTGGCTATGAATTTGAACATATAATTCAAGCTTTAGTCCTTTATTCTACTAATGGGTTATTTTTCAGATAATTTGGGAGATTATCTTTTTTGTTTATCTAAATACAGTAACAGAATAAAAATTTTAAGCACAGATTACAAGTATAACTAACAAAATCAGAACCCAAATCTTATAGATTAGAAATATAACAACCAAAATAAACCCAAATGTTACAGATTGATCCTGGCCATTTTTAGGCTATGAATTTGAACATATAATTCAAGTTTTCTTCCTTTATTCTACTAATGGGTTGCTTTTCATATAATTGGGGAGATTATCCTTTCTGTTTATGTTAATACAATAACAGAATAAAACTTTTAAGCACAGATTACAAGTATAGCTAACAAAATCTTAGCCCAAATCTTACAGATTAGAAATATAACAACCAAAATAAAAATCAGAACCCAAATTTATCTAATATAAACAGATATAGAAGCACGCGTAAATTCAAGTTTTCTTAGGTAGAGGACTTACAATTTATTGGAGAACATATAATCAAATCCTGGTGATTCACATTTAGGCTTTGAATTTGAACAAATAATTCAAGTTCTTTTTCCTTTATTAATGGGTTGTTTGTGCTGTCGTACTAAAAATATAAAGAGATTGAGAAACTCTAATTTATATTGTGGCAGGACATTTTTATATCTTGCAGTAGGTCTCATGCTAGAAATATACCCGAAGGTTACGATTACGAGGCCTTCTTTGATTCATTAAGTCATTCATCTGATCAGTTAATTGATCAATGAACTGACACATTCGCTCCACCATTCTTTCCATTAGACGCTGCTCAAATTCTTGTTCATAGACGTCATTAGTATTCCTATTCCTCCTTGGAGGCATAATGATCAGGAACTTTTAGCTCTGATACCAACTGATGTAGGCTAAATAACAAGATAACACAAATCGAGCTTGTTGATTCACACGAATACCAGGAACGATTCTTCCAATAATCATTAATTCAATCGAATGCCGACTATTAGGATTCTTAGCAAATAACTGCCAAAAATAGACTTTTGATATTTCTTTGAACCAATTATTCCACATTACAAAGGAACTCTTAAATAAGATTACAAAACAGAAACGGGCCCTAAAAGACAAACGGGCTAAAAGTTATTGCATAAACAAAGTCCAAAAAAAACCAGAAAAAACACTAAAATTCAAATAACTCATAAAATAGAGTGTTTCGGGGCTCAAAAGTTCCGTACAAGTTTACTACAACGTGCTCCTCGTTCCAAGTTTCGATTTGACTGGTTATTAGCCTAAAACGGAGCCCCGTAGCCCAAGTTATGCCCATTTAAGTGAGTCCCCTTTTGTCACGCGATCTTGGGCCTCCAGAAACATAATAGCATGTTCATCAACACTTTGGCCCACATCAATATCATACCACCGTTGATCCTAATCTATTTCATTACCCAGACTATATTATGGGCGGAAATGATATTTGTTATAATCCAAATATTTTGCAGTCTTCTTCTTCATCGTCTACAGATCTGCAAGGAAGTTCATATAGTTTTGGATCTATGCAGTATTGTCAAGATTACGATCCAAGAAATTAGTATGAAAGTAGTGACTATATATAACTTTATATGTTTGCATGTCAAATCTTGAAATCTCATACTAGTTTTTTAATTTCCTTTTGTATGCAACTATTAAATTAACAAAGCAATGTTAATTGGTTATGACTTATTACTTATATTCTCACTTGTGAAGCTTATGTTTTCTCTTTGGGTTATTAACTTGCGGCTCGTACTGTTTGTTGGCCATAATACGAATGTCTATACTTCACCTAGTAGGGCAACAAAAACTTATTCATCAGATTCTCTCTTCGGATATCCGAAATTTCGGACAACCTTTTTATATATCCAAATATCTATAATTTTTAGAAAACTTTTATATGAGTTTCAAAAGCGACATTTCACAAAACTCGATATTTTATTAATTTTTCATCAATTTTTCGGATATCCGAATACGAATATTTTCTGAACATCCAAAACCTAAATCAAGAAATCGTAGAATGTAAGTCGAATATTTTATCGCATTATAATAAGATTACATAACATGTATATAAATATGAGATGCGTGAATAAAAATTTTAAGCACAGATTACAAGTATAACTAACAAAATCAGAACCCAAATCTTATAGATTAGATATATAACAACCAAAATAAACCCAAATCTTACAGATTAATCCTGACCATTTTTTGGCTATGAATTTAAACATATAATTCAAGCTTTAGTCCTTTATTCTACTAATGGGTTGTTTTTCAGATAATTTGAGAGATTATCTTTTTTGCTTATCTAAATACAGTAACAGAATAAAATTTTTAAACACAGATTTGAAGATCGTTGTAAGCTCTTAGACGAGGTCTAATAATATATCTAGGAACACGTAATAATAAAGGCGGAATATTCAAACATAGAATCAATATTATTATGAACAAGGTTTTTCATTCACCATCTGTAACTAAACAATAATAAAGATCAAAGACTTGATCTAACACTAACTAACTAAACCCTAGGCGTTTTCCCAAATCCCTGCGCCTAGGTTCCCACACATACACACCTTTAGACGTCTACATCTTCTAAAATTGTAGCAATGAACTCATCATCACTTTCAGAATGAATAGGTTTGAGTGTAGCTTCCTCCTCTTCTTGTATAACAGTTGTAGAAGGACCAGCTTCCTCTTCAAAATTCAATACTCTTGGAGTTATCACCTTTTGTCTAAAAGTACCTTGCAAACCAGTACTTTGTTGTTCAGTACCTTGATCATCAGTACCTTGAACTTGAACTTGTTCCTCTTGTTCCTCAGTATCATGAATGATCTTTTCATGTTCATCAGTACCTTGATCATCAGTACCTTCAGGTTCTTTCTCCTTCTCAACATCTTCTTTCAAATTTTCTTCTTCTAAATTCCTCCCCAAATTAACAGAAGATTGTTGATGAACCTTTTGGCGTTTGCTTTTTCTAGACTGCCTTTGCACCTTTTTCTTTGATTTAACCCAGATACGAAATTCTTGAACTAATGGCCATACAAAAGTCTTTAGCCTTCTAAACTTCAGTTTTAATTTCTTTAGCTGTTTGGCTTGAGCCTCAGTAGTCTTTTTCAACTTAACCAACTCCCTTGTCAAAACATAATTATCCAATGTAATTTCGTCAGGAGGTATGGTATGTGAATCTTCTCCTTGAATAGGTGAATGTTCCTCTGATTGAGAAGCAGGAACAGACCCTTGTGGAGATGGAGAAGGTGAAACTGCAACATCTTCTTGAAGTTCAGTACTTGGGGAAGCAGTACCTTGTGGAGATGCAGTACCTTCTTTTGATGCAGCTTGTGGAGAAGCAGTACTTGCAGATGCAGTACTTGCAGATGCAGTACCTTCAGTAGCTTCATCAGCTTCAGTATCAGCTCTAACAGCCTGAACAACGTCCATCATGGAAGTAGTTAAAGGAGTATCTGGACCCCTGAATAAAGCACTCCTTTTTGCCATAAAGGTAAAAATCTTCGATTGTTGAACAATCACAGGCAATAAATCTGTAGGTTTTGGCACATCAGAAAGTTGCTTGTTTAAGAAAACCTGTATAAACCTTGGGTACATTAGCCAAGTAGATCCATGTGAGATATGTGAGAGCATTCCATCCAGTATTAGCGTTGAGAAGTTAAAAACTCGATCTGTAGCTAACCCAACCATAGCAGATGCTATATTGTATCTGAACTGCTCCCAAGAGGTACTCTTAGCACTTATGCAATGGAGCAACACATGAACCAAAAATTTCCAATGAGGACAAAATAGTTGTTTTCTAAACGTTTGTTCATTCAAAGATCCTTCATAACCAATATGTCGAAAAGTATCCCAGATCAACTGCTTATCAAACCGTATAGCCACATCTGCATCATTGAACAATAAATCTTCGCTGATAGAGGCTTCAGTAATCTTAACAGTTCTTCCAGCAACTGTTGATCAAACATAATATTCATCATTCTCCATGTTATCCCTAGCATTAGCCCAAAATTCTTGAATCCAGGGCTCAATTATATCCGGCTCCACTAAAAGAGCATAACTGATAGGCAAACCAGTAAGATAATCAATTATATAATGAAAGAGTATATTTGCTTCAGTCTTATCCAAATTAGCGACCATATTATGCTTTGAAACAGTAGGACGATTTGCCATTGTTGATTATGTAAGCACAAAAGAGTTGTAATCGAATAGTATGGATATGATGAGAGAAAGATGGAAAAGATTCTAATGTATCAATATGAGAGGGAAAATCAGAAAGTAGATATTTATAGGTGAGATTTGAAAAATCACAGCCCAAAATAACATTGTTACCGTTAGCATTAAATACCCCTCAATATAACCGTTGGAACAGTACTTTAATAAGACAAACAGTACTTCCACGTAAGCAGTACTTTCCCAAACAGTACTTTCCAAGCAGTACTTTCATGAAAAACAGTACTTTTCCAATTTCTTCAGTATAAACTAACTATACATAACTAGCCTCCCCTCAAGCAATACATAGGACTATACTAAGACTAAATAGTCCTCCCCTTAAATGTAGCTCAGTAGTTAATCATGCCAATGCTCACCACCAAATGAGTGAATCTTGAAACATCAAAGCCTTTGGTGAGTAAGTCAGCTACATTATCATCTGTGTGAACCTTAACCACATTAATAAGCATGTGCTCATAGCAATCTTTGATAAAGTGATGTCTAATCTGTATGTGTTTGGTCTTGGAATGATAAACTGGATTCTTCACAATACATATAGTACTCTCATTATCAATGTTGATAGGAGTAATCGTGAAATTGAATCCATAGTCCAAGAGCTGATTTTGCATCCACAAAACTTGTCCACAATAGCTTGCAGCAGCTACATATTCAGCTTCAGTAGAGGATGTTGCTGCAATTGTTTGTTTCTTGCATTGCCAGGAGACTAATCTTCTTCCAAGATATTGGCATCCGCCAGTGGTTGATCTTCTATCATAGTTATCACCTGCATAATCACTATCTGAAAAAGCTTCCAAGTGAAAAGGTGACTCTTTTGGATACCACAACCCCAGCTTAGGTTGTTGTTTCAAATAACAGAAAATTCTCTTCACAGCATTCATGTAAGAGATTTTTGGTGAGACTTGATATCTTGCACATAGGAAAACTACAAACATGATATCAGGCCTTGATGCAGTAAGATACATAAGAGAGCCAATCATTGATCTATAAAGCTTGACTTCAACAGGTTGTCCATCTTCATCTTTGCCCAATGAATTAATAGATTTAATAGGTGTAGTAACAGCCTTCATATCATCAAAATTGAATTTCTTAAGTATGTTTGTGACATACTTGTCTTGACTTATAAAAATACCTTCCTTTGACTGCTTAACCTGAAGTCCTAAAAAGAAAGTCAACTCTCCCATTGAACTCATTTGAAATTCCTTCTACATCAACTGCTCAAACTCTTTAACCATGGACTGTTTGGTAGCCCCAAAGATGATATCATCAACATAAACTTGAACTAACATGATATCTTTCTTGTCTCTCTTGATAAACAAAGTCTTGTCAATAGCTCCCCTTATGTATCCATGTTGTAATAAGAATGTGGAGAGTCTCTCATACCAGGCTCTAGGTGCCTGATGAAGGCCATAAAGAGCCTTAACCACCTTGTAGACTTTGTTTGGGTGTTTAGGATCTTCAAAACCAGGAGGTTGTTTGACATAAACTTCTTCTGTAATCTTGCCATATAAAAAGGCACTCTTGACATCCATCTGGTAAACTTGAAATCCCATATAAGAAGCAAAAGCAAGAAATATTCTAATAGCTTCAATCCTTGCTACAGGAGCAAATACTTCATCATAATCTACTCCCTCTTCTTGTCTGTAGCCTTGTGCGACTAACCTTGCCTTATTTTTGATAACATTACCTCTTTCATCTCTTTTGACTCTAAAAACCCATCTGGTTCCAATAACTCTCTTCCCATCTGGAAGATCACATAAAACCCAAACTTCTTGAAGTTTAAATTGAAGAAGTTCTTCCTGCATAGCTTCAACCCAGCTTTCTTTAGTCAAAGCTTGAGCAATATTCTTGGGTTCTTCTTGAGAGATAAAACAAGTAAATAGGCAGGTTTGATGGTCCTTATGATTTAGCCTGTTTTGTTTATACACAAAGCTAAGTAAAGCATTGTGAGGTGTAGAAAAAGTCTTAGCTCTGTGTCTAGTCATCACTCCAGAAGTAGAAGGACCAATGATTTGAGCAGAAGGATGATCCTTCTGAGTTCTTAAGTATGGAGACTGTGGAACTCCATAAGTATCCTCCAAATTAGTAACATCAGCACCTTCATTGGAATTTAGGAAAATACCTTCATCTTCAAATTCATCATCAGTATCTTCTAATCCAGGCATGGTAGGATCATCCAAATCATCTAAAGTACTGTCAATAGGTGCAGCAGTACTTTGGTCGAAAGTACTGTCCAAAGTACTGTGAGAGTACTCTGCAGTCTTGTTCTTCTTCTTTGCCTCTTCATAAGCTCTCCTTTGTTCATCAGTGTAAGAATGTGCTAAAACATCTTGAAGAAGCATTTGATTAAGTTCCTCTTGAATAGATTGATCCTCAGAAGATAAAGAGGATTCTGAAGCAACAGTACCTTGCTGTGGGGCAACAGTACTTTGCTTTGGAACATCAGTACTTTGTTTTGGACTAACAGGATCTTCAGTAGGGACAGCATCAGGTCTAATATGAACTCCATGAACAACATATTGTAAATATTCTCCATTATGCAGAGGTTGATTTTCTTCTCTAACAGGTACATAGTTCAGGGATGGAGTTAAAACATCAAGATCAAAAATCCAATCAGGACCTTTACCTTTCTCATTGTCTTGATCTTCTAAAAAATCTATATGACAACAATCTTGAACCTTCTTAGTAACTCTGTTGTATACTCTAAATCCTTTACTGTTAGTGCAATATCCCAATAAATAGCCTTCTTCTGACTTGCCATCAAACTTACCCAGATTATCAATAGTGTTTAAAATAGTAAGAGGGCATCCAAAAGGCTTCATAAAACGAATGTTTGGTTTATTGCCCATTAGCAATTCATAAGGTGTCATCATCTATGGTTTAGTGACTGAGACTCTGTTAAGTAAATAGCAAGCAGTACTTACAGCTTCTGCCCAGAACTGAATAGGTAGGTGAGAATCTGCTAACATTGTTCTTGCTGCTTCAATCAAAGTCCTATTCTTCCTCTCTGAAACACCATTCTGTTGTGGTGTTCTTGCAATACTAAACTCCCTTTTTATGCCTTTGTTAGCACAAAATTCATCCATGAGCTTGTTCTTGAATTCAGTCCCATTGTCACATCTAATACCGCGAACCTTGAGTCTCAACTGGTTTTCAAGGGCTATAATCAGTGTCTGAATAGCATCAAAAGTATCATCTTTAAAACCCAAGAAAAATACCCAACTGAATCTACTGCAATCATCGGTTACAACTAAGCAGTACTTTTTCTTGTTTAAACTTGCCACAGAAACAGGTCCAAACAAATCCATATGTAGCAGCTCCAAAGGTTCTCTAATATGTCTCTCCTCAAGCTTCTTGCTGGAAGCTTTATGTTGTTTACCCTTCTTGCATGCCAAGCATGATTGATCATTCCTGTAAGTCTTTGAAGGTAAACCTCTAACTAAATTGCCTTTAACCAGTTTGTTGATATTCTTGAAATTAACATGGCCCAATCTTCTAAAACTCTAAAAAACTTGTGAATTCGTAAACTCTAAAACTCATAGACTCATACATCTAATGCCAATCTAGGAGTCCTTTTATAGACTCAAAGATATCCTAGTCGGTTTACAATTGATAACCTTGTACGACAAGTAATCTAAACATAGAATACAATACTTTCCATAAACGAATAACAGTTCTTTTGTTCTTGCAGTACTTTGACTTCGTTGTGCAGTACTTTGACTTTATATTTAGTAGTACTTTGACTCTTTATCAGTTTCCAGTACTTTGCAACTTACAGTACTTTCATATCTTCAGTACTTTCATGTCTTCAGCACTTTCATATCCCAACAATCCTCCCCTAACTTGAATTCTACTTGCTTGACTTCAAGTTCCTTTATGAATGTTTCTTTAACAGCTTCATCTTTAAGGACAGATTGTTTCTTAATCTTTGGATTGTATCTCTGTAGTGTCTGTGCTTGTCAAAGTATCTCTTAGAATTATTCTTTCTCAGCAGCATCCAGCAGGCTCCATCTTTTCAGCAACACAGCAACATATGGCAATTTGTACATTTATTCATTTTAAGTTGCATACTATTCTCATCACTTCCAGGTGTGTTAACTCCTGTGAGAGGTGAATCATTGAAAATTTAATGGATTTAGATCTCTTTACCAAAGCCATTAATCTCTGGAGTAGCCAGATGTTTTGGTGTGTAAGACCATGGTACATTGATAACCATATGATTTTTAGCAAATCATCAGCTATCAACAGATTTGATTTGTCTTTACCAAAAGCTGTACCCTTCTGGACTAGTTAGTTCTTCTATCTAATGGTGAACTAATTACCAATAATGGTTTTTCCACTGCCTTTACCACAAGCCATTTTCTTGTGGGCTAGTCAACTCTTCAGATTAACTGATATGGTGAGTTGATTACCATACAACTTATTAGCAAGTTGTCAACTAAAAACGGATTTGATATATCTTTACCAGAGCCGTTTGCTCATGGATTAGTCAATCCTTTTGTAACCATGGTGGATTGATGACCTATTCCATCTTAAAATCCATTTATTTCACTTAACCTTTGTTTCAAAATATTTTATACTTAGCAAAAGGTTTCGTTCAAAAATTACTTAACTGGTTTAAAAACTGCAAGCAGTACTTTGATGAAAGTACTGTTTGATCAGCAGTACTTTGAATAAAGTACTGATTTATCAAAAATAATTTATTCAATGAAATTCGTACCAGTTTACTCATTATCTTCAGCAATGGTAGTCCAGTTGATAAACAAATTGATGAGCATGCAAGCAGTTTCATTATCCTCTTCTACTTTCAATCCATGCTCTAGCATTCTTCTCATAAGTTCAACTGTGAGAGGATATATGTTGTTTACAAACATGTGTATCATTGTACCATTTTCCAGTTCTATAACATGAACTCCAGATTCTTTAAAGAATCTCCAGCAAACAATTTCCCAGTTTTCTTGATTCTTCCATATATCATCAGTGCTTTCCTCTTCTGTTTCCCACATGGTTATGAGATCTCCAAGCAAAACTAGACCAATTCCTTCTGATGGATTATCTCCAAAATAAGCTTTCACCACATGATATAGATAGAATAGATCCACTCTATCTATAATATGTAATAAATCCCATAGCCTATTGAAAACTTTGAAGCTTTCATCTTTTTTATGAAAAATCATATAATCTCCTTCTTTGGATTTCACAACATCAAAAGCACTAATCTGAGATCTGTTCATCTTCATGTCAGCATCTTCTTTTGAATAATCAAAATCTACCACTCTGAGATAATTTCTTAATGCATCTCTAGTCTCAGATCTTAATTCAACTCTTTCTTTCTTTGAGAACTGTCTATCTGTAACTTCAGTTTTCCTTTTTCTTTTTAAACTCTTCTTCCTTTCTTCTTCAGTCCAATTAGCTTCTTCTCTAAAATCTTTGATATCTGCAACACTCTTCTTATAAGCCTCTGTTTCAGCATCATAGAGTCTTTTCATGTCAACATAGTTCAGCTTCTGCAATCCTTTATACCCTCGACCTTTCAAATAAGCCATCATAGCATTCCTGTCTTTAGCTAAATTAGGTCTTCTTGGCATATATCTAACAGGAGTAGGTGACTGTAATGGTTCAGCAGTTTCAGCATTTAATTCATCATGTAACTTCTTAGCTGCTTCTCTACTTTGAGCTTCTTCAGCTTCTTGAGCTGCTCTATCTTTAGCATTTAATTCTTCTTGAAGCTTTCTAGCAACAGCTTCATTCCTAGCAACTTCAATTTCTCTAATTTCTGCTAAAGTAAGTTTCTTCTTCTTTACTTCTACTAGAACACCTTTCCCTTTATCCTTAGGATCGATTGCAGGTTGAGAAGTTCTTTGTTGTTCATCTTCTTGCACTTCTCGAATAGTAACACCACCTCTAGGTTGTGATAAATCTTCTATGCCATTGATGTGCCTCTTCAGATGTTGCTTTAGCCACCAAACATGTGCCTCTTCCATAAGAATGTAGACTCTTCATGTCTAAACTATACACATCATTTGTCCTTGGTGCTCTAAGAACTACTAATTCATCATCAACAGGCTTAAAGTCAGAGGAAATGATGAGACATTCTGTGTCAGTGAATAACACAGGATGCTTTTTATCACAGATTTGTGATACTGACAATAGGTTGAACTTTAACTCCTTCACATATCTAACATTCTCAAAATCTATAAGCCCTGCTTTGATAGTTCCTTTTTCAGTAATCTTTCCTCCATTGGGATCATTCCCAAATGCAACTCTTCCTCCACTAATCTTCCTAAAATCAGACAGGATCTCTTTGTCTCCTGTCATACTTCCAGAGCAACCACTATCCACAATAAGATGATCTTTAAGCTCCTCTTCTGGGTTTCCCTGCACATAAAGAAAAGAGTTAGTGATTTTTAGGAACCCAAGCCATTACTGACTTGTGTTCCCCTTGTGGAGTTACAAACTCAAATTCTTTGAGTATGTAATGTCCACTATCTTTCAAATGGTGATCCAGAATTATCTTTTGATTTTTAGCATGTGGATTTTCAAATCTTTCTGGTTTTTCAACACAAATCTCTTTTTTTTGTATCACAAAAACATCTTATTCACTTTTTGTTGAAAGTACTGTTTGTCCCTCTGTAGTACTGATCGGATCTGAACTGTCAAGTTTATCACACAAGTCAACCACTTGTGAATGGTCAACCATAATAAAATTCAAACAGTCTAAAACCAATGCAATTTCCCTTGGAATATAGTGTATTCCCGGGTCGTTAAGTCCCACGGAGGATTAATGGTGTTTCAAAACTTCAGATGTCGAATGATCACTAAGGATAATGATCAGTAAGGATTGTGAATGATAATTACACTACTGATTGATTGGAATTGTATTTGGATACAGAACTGTAAATCACAACAATCAGATTAAACAAACTTAAACACGTACGTTTATTAAATTACGTAAACGTACAAAATAAAACGTGAGTTTTAAGAAATAAAAGACCTACAAATATGAAAATGATATTTTTACAATCCTAATAATAAAAGAAAATTATTATAAAATTAAAATTATTTTTATAACTATTTATGTAATTATTATTAAATAAAAACTATTTCTAACTATTTAATAATACTCTAAAATATAATAAAATATGAAATAAAGCTAGAAAAATGAAATTATGATTTAGAAAAATCTAAAATATTATAAAACTTATTTATTACACTTTTTATCTATTTATTATTAATTAATTCCTATTTATTAATTATTTAAAATACACTTAAATAAAAGAAAATATAAAATTAACCTGGAAAAATGAAATTTTAACTTAGACAAATCTAAAATATTACAAAACCAATTCTAAAACTGAAAAGATATTTTTTATGGTTTTTATTTATTTTTTTTATTAACTATTTAATACTTTTTAACTATTTTAAATTCTAATAAATACTAAACAAGCTAAGAAAATTATGAAATTTTTTCTATAAATATCCTATGATGACAGAAAGCTAAGAAAATTATAAAAACTGAAAATGCTTAATAATAAGCTGAAAAGAAAAATTAAAAAGCTAAATTCTATTAAATAAACGCTATCACTATTTTTAAAATGATGTTTTTGTGATTTTTCTTTTTGAAAACTATTTAACTACTGATAATAAGCAACTTTAATGAAAACAAAAATTTTACAACTTAAAAATAAGCAGTTTAGAAGCTTATTGGCTCAACAGTTAGCTTATGAGCTTATTTTGATGTTTTTAAGCTCAAACAAGCTTACAAGCTGGAACCAAAGATGAAATAAGATGCAACAAGCTAAAAGCTACTTAAATGAAGCTAAAAAGCACAAAGATACACACTGATAAGCTTATAATAAGCAAATAAGCACTTATCCTAAGTCTACTAACCAAACAGGCCTGCAGCCATATTAACAAGCAATTTAAGCTTATGTAATAAGCTAAAAAAACTCAAAACAAAGACTGAGGTGTCAAGATGGACTGGTGGGCTTTCCAAAAAGTCCAAGCTCACACCCTATGGCTCACTAATAAGCTTATGACAAGCTTGTGAAAAAGCATGTAAACACTGACTACTTTAGTTAAGACAGAAATGGGACAAACAAAAAGCTATTTGCAGCCCAATCAAATAAGCTAGAAAATTAAAAATAAGTACTGGACTAAAGAGATGGGTAGTTAAGCTACACAAAAAGCTAAAGTACACAAGCTATGGTTCACTAATGAGCTCTGTGAGAGCTTGTGAAAAAGAACC
The DNA here is from genome assembly GCA_910596185.1 of Chrysanthemum makinoi. Classification (NCBI taxonomy): domain Eukaryota; kingdom Viridiplantae; phylum Streptophyta; class Magnoliopsida; order Asterales; family Asteraceae; genus Chrysanthemum; species Chrysanthemum makinoi. The sequence continues at coordinate 292,270,700 of OU343220.1, forward strand.
ACTCAACTGTGCACAGGGCACCTTTTCAGACAAGGACTCAAAATAAGCTAAAAAATAAGCAGTTAAACTAGCTAACTAAAAATTATAAAAATTACTATGATAAAGATGAGCAACTATATTTTAATATCCCAAAAGCTCAAATCTTGAAACTCAAAATTAAGTACTATATAAAATTATCTATTTTATTCAAAAACTGACTAAGCCTAAAATTTGACTTTTTATATAACACTAATAAGTTGACTAATATGAACTTTAAATCAATCCTACTCACTGATTATGTTGTAATAAGCTAATTTAAGACTATAATAAGCTATGCTACCAAGTTATAAGCTACTATGATGATTTTTACACTTTAAATCCCAACAGTTAACAAGTAAGATGAGATTAAAGGTACTTTTGACTTTTACACTAACAAGGACTGGTTTTTATGGTTGAAATGAGTTATTTAGACCAAGTGTGACAAACAAAAAACAAGAACACTGTCTTGAACACCCTCTAGTACAGTTAAACAAGCAAATCCAAACAACACTCTATAGGACTGATTTTGTGATTTTCAAAACAAAACACAGATTAAGACCATGCCATGGATTCAAGACTTTATAATATCATGTATTAAGACTAAATAAGCACTAAACAACAACAATAACATCATTAAACTAAGAAATGACAATTATACTAATTTAACTGTTAAACTAAGGTTTTTAGTAATTACAAATTCCAATAAACAAACAAACTGTTTTATTGCTTAATTCTACTTAGCTATAGCTCATAAACATAGAAACACAATGATTTAAGCTAATGACTGACTTACACAGTGAAATGCCAAAATGGATCAAAAGGCTTACAAAATGGATTCCAAGTGATAGCTGAGAACCAAAAGCCAAGGACACAACTTATAGCTTCCCAAGAAGCACTAAACCAAGGCAATCCAATATCAACCCTGCTCCAGTGTCTCTTTCATCTTCTACACTGATTTTTGATTTTCTCACTATTTTCTAGTATTTTTGGTATTTTTTTTCTTTTTGATACTAAACAAAGTTTTAAGGTATCTAAAAGCTTAGAAAAGCTTTATAAGGAGCTTACATTAGCTTATGAGTCCAAAACAACCATTAATAACAACATTTGATCATATTGAGAATTTGAACTTGAAAATTGCATAAACTGAAATGGAACTTAATACTGAAATTGAAACTGAAAACAAGTTTTTATTACACTGAGATAACTTAACAAGGTATTGGAAAGCTTTAAATTGCACTGGAAAACTTAAAATATTTAAAACGACATAAGCAAATTAAAATTACACTAGTTAGTTCTCTACATTGCACCAAGCTTCTTTACATTGATCTTTTAGGCTCTTGTCGACATCGCTGAATCTTTCCCACTTGATTCCAACCATTGAATTCTTCAAACTCATCAAATTCGTACACATGGAATTTTGGCGGCAAAAGGTGTTTGAGCAGGTATTTGCAATTAAAGAAGTTTGGGAGGATGTGGAGGTGGAGGGGAGTGGGTATACAGCTGGGGAGTGAGGTGGAAAGGTGGAATTGAGAAACCATAGTGGTTTTATGGGTCATCTGGTTTTGGGCGGGGTTGTGAGAAGGAAGGTGAACAGTGTCTGGGTTTGACTTATTTTGACCGGTATTAATAATAGGGTGGGGGTTCAAATTAGGGGGGTTCAAGGCTTATGACAGGGGTTCTTTTGTTTTGGCTGAGTTAAAAAATACAAAAGGTCCGTTTGGTTTATAGTTTATCATAAGGACCATTCTTGTAATTTCTGAATAGTTGAGGGACCAAAACTGCCAACATTCCAAAGTTATCACAAGGACCTATCCTGCCAATCTTGAATAGTACAAGGACCATATTTGATAATTTTCCATTTTTAAATATCCAAGGACTATTTTTGACACTTTTTTAAACTTTAGGGACCTTTTCTGCCATTTGACCAAAGATTCATTCAAGGACCATTTTTGACAACTTAGAATATTTCAGGGACCTTGAATGATAAAACTCCACATTTTTGGATTCCAGGGACTAGATTTGACAAGTTTCCAAACTTGGGGGACTAAAACTGCCAATTATGCAAACTTGATACGTTTTTCATCTGATTTTGGTATTTTTGCATTTAAAACACATAAAACACTTATTTGTGATATTTTTATCATTTTGATGCATTTCTGAGTGTTTTCAGATGTTTTTGCAGACTAAAAGGTACAAAAATGATGAGTATTTAGACACTCATCAATCCCCCACACTAAGATATTGCTAGTCCCTAGCAATCTTTTAAGAAAACTTAATGGATTTCATCTCTTTACCAAAATCCATTACTCGAGTAGCCAGTTGTTTTAGTTCAAGTAAGAACCTTGGTACAATGATAACCAAATGATTTTTGAGCAAATCATAAGCTTTCAACGGTTTTGATTTGTCTTTACCAGAAGCCGTTTGCTTCTGGACTAGCCAACTCTTAGATAAAATATCAATATTATCTTTGGTGAGTCGATTACCAATTATGGTTTTCCAACTGCCTTTACCACAAGCCATAAACTTGCGGGCTAGCCAACTTTTCACTAATTAAAGATATGGTGAGCTGAACACCATACAATTTTGGGCAAATTGCAAGCCATAAACGGATTTGAGATATCTTTACCAAGAGCCGTTTGCTCCTGGATTAGCCAATCCTTATGTGTGTTAGACATGGCGGACTGATTACCATTTGCTGAGTAAGTGAAAAACACTTACTCCAAAAAAAATTTTTGCCAAAAATTTGGGTGGTATAATTACATGATAAAATTCGTGAGAATTCCTATCCCCCACACTAAGATATTGCTAGTCCCTAGCAATCTTTTAAGAAAACTTAATGGATTTCATCTCTTTACCAAAATCCATTACTGAAGTAGCCAATTGTTTCTGTTCAAGTAAGAACCTTGGTACAATGATAACCAAATGATTTTGAGCAAATCATAAGCTTTCAACGGATTTGATTTGTCTTTACCAGAAGCCGTTTGCTTCTGGACTAGCCAACTCTTAGATAAATTATCAATATTATCTTTGGTGAGTCGATTACCAATTATGGTTTTCCAACTGCCTTTACCACAAGCCATAAACTTGCGGGCTAGCCAACTTTTCACTAATTAAAGATATGGTGAGCTGAACACCATACAATTTGGGCAAATTGCAAGCCATAAACGGATTTGAGATATCTTTACCAAGAGCCGTTTGCTCCTGGATTAGCCAATCCTTATGTGTGTTAGACATGGCGGACTGATTACCATTTGCTGAGTAAGTGAAAAACACTTACTCCAAAAAAAAATTTTTGCCAAAAATGGGGGAATTGGGTGGTATAATTACATGATAAAATTCGTGAGAATTCCTATCCCCCACACTAAGATATTGCTAGTCCCTAGCAATCTTTTAAGAAAACTTAATGGATTTCATCTCTTTACCAAAAGCCATTACTTCTGGAAGTAGCCAGTTGTTTTAGTTCAAGTAAGAACCTTGGTACAATGATAACCAAATGATTTTGAGCAAATCATAAGCTTTCAACGGTTTTGATTTGTCTTTACCAGAAGCCGTTTGCTTCTGGACTAGCCAACTCTTAGATAAAATATCAATATTATCCCAATTATGGTTTTCCAACTGCCTTTACCACAAGCCATAAATTGCGGGCTAGCCAACTTTTCACTAATTAAAGATATGGAGTGGGCAAATTGCAAGCCATAAATGGATTTGAGATATCTTTACCAAGAGCCGTTTGCTCATGGATTAGCCAATCCTTATGTGTGTTAGACATGGCGGACTGACCATTTGTGAGTAAGTGAAAACACTTACTCCAAAAAAAATTTTTGCCAAAAAACGGGGGAATTGGGTGGTATAATTACATGATAAAATTCGTGAGAATTCCCCCCCACACTAGAAATGAATATTGCCCTCAATATTCAAAGTACCGGCGGTTATGCCGAAACATAGAACATAAAAGGGAAATATTACGGCCATTATTTTATTTTTGATATATACACTTTTTTTTTCTTTTTTATTTTATTTTTTTTTTGAAATGTTAGAAAACTTATATACAACAGCGGGGGGCAACTCCCCCACACTAGGGTGGTAGAAAGTAGAAAGAAGTCAGAAATATGGGTGAAAACCCATATGGTGTGTGCTACTTTTTTTGATTCCCGAGTCACTAGCTTGACTCGATCCCCGCATTCATTGGTTCATGGGGAAAGTTCGTAAATCTGGGACAACCACAGGTGGAATGTCCTCTCCAAAATAGTGTTTTAATCGATGACCATTCACTTTAAAATTTGGACCATCGAGTTGAGATAACTCAATAGTTCCATAAGGAAATACTTTAGTGATGGTGAATGGTCCAGACCAGCGGGATTTAAGTTTTCCCGAGAAAATCTTCAATCTTGAATTGAAAAGAAGGACTCGATCACCAACGTTGAAAACGCGGTTTTTGATTTTGGAGTCATGAATCTTCTTTGTCTTTTGTTTGTAGATCAAAGAGTTCTCGTATGCTTGATCACGGAGTTCATTTAATTCATTCATTTGAACTTTTCTGTGATCACCAGCTGTCTGAATATCGAAGTTGGCATGTTTCAAGGCCCAGTATGCTTTGTGCTCAAGCTCAATCGGCAGATGACATGCCTTTCCGTACACTAGCTTGTATGGAGTACACCCGATGGGTGTTTTATAAGCTGCACGGAAGGCCCAGAGTGCGTCATCTAGTTTATCCGACCAAGAGGCACGGTTTTCGCCTACTGTCCTTTCCAGAATTCTTTTTATACCACGGTTGGAAACTTCCACTTGCCCACTTGTTTGGGGGTGGTATGCAGTAGAGAGACGGTGAGTTACACCATACTTTTGCATGACTCTATCAAATTGGTCATTGCAGAAATGCGTACCACGATCACTGATTATAGCTCGTGGAGTTCCAAACCTAGCAAAAAGAGATTTTAAGAATTTCACAACAACTCGGGCATCGTTGGTAGGTAAAGCTTTCGCTTCAACCCATTTTGACAAATAGTCAACAGCCACAAGTATGTATTTGTTTCCTCGAGATGATGGAAATGGCCCCATAAAGTCAAT
>OU343220.1:292275884-292326253 GCA_910596185.1 Chrysanthemum makinoi
TCTTTTGTCTGTTCTGATTTGTCTAACTATGTTCCGGAGCCGAACTTGAATTTTTGTGAGAAAAGTGATGATCATCTGTGGAAAATAAACCCAAGTCCATCTTGAGTAGTCATCAACAATTACCAAAATGTAGCGTTTGCCATGAATTGTGCGCACGCATGGGCCACACAAATCCATATGAAGAAGATGAAGCACATCAAGAGTTGTGTTCCGGCTTTGAAGGAAAGTCAGCCGCAGTGCTTTTCCGTTGTTCACAAGCTGAACATAGATGATCTTTAGAATACCGAAATCTTGGGAGACCTTCAACAAGTTTGAAACGTGCAAGGTTGGTTATGGTTTGAAAGTTTATATGTGAGAGCGGCGGTGCCATAGCTAGGATTTTGTAGATGTTGCCTTAGAAAGTAGACAAATGGGAGATGAAGCAATCATGTCTTGCATTGAGATTGTGTAAAGACTTGATGTGCGTTGACCGGACATAAGATCGTTTCCTTGTAGATCACGAATGAAACAAGTTTTCTCCCTAAAAGCAACTTCCAATCTCCATCACAAAATTGACCGGTGAAAAGAGATTGTGACCGAGACCTTCCACATAATAAACTCTGCTAATTTCGATGTTTCCATTGATGTAATCTCCGAAGCCCATGATAGCAGCGAAGTGATCATTCCCGAATCTGACAGTGCCAATGAACTTTGCAACAAAGTTGGATAACGATTTAAGATTTCTTCATGTCATGTGTGGGCGTCAGCTATCAACAACCGAGAGGATGATCTGTATCACACCTATACACCTGAGACAACACAAATGTAATAGAAGTAGATGTGGAACCCGAAGAGTTAGAGGGTTCCGATGCAGTTATAGTTGAAACACACATGTTTATGATTTTAGGTATCCATTTAACCATTTCTTCCATCTCCAACTAGTCTTAGCTTTGGTCTTAGGAAATGCACTAGGTGATAAGTTCTTCCTAGGAGGTGAAGGGGGTTCTATGGGTACATCAATGATAGGAGCATGAACACTAGTAGGCGGTTTACCTAGCATAGACTTAGAAGCATTAGTGGGCCTAGAGGTATTCTGTTTTCTATTGTTCCGCTTACGAGATAAGATAGCATTAGCAACACATTTATCATGAAAACCAGAAAACATGCTTTTACGACAACCAACACAAGATGCTTCAAACATAACATTCAAAGTACTTTGTGGGAAACTAGAAGGGGGGGGGGTTGAATAGTTTTACCAATTAAAACTTCCTTTTAATCTATTTAGATCGACTTATGTCAATCTATTTGGATGTGTGTGTTGGATGTTGATAAACAAGCATGTAAAGGTAAGTAATGAAAATATAAGAGTAAGAAGCACAAAACCACAACGCAAGTATTTATAGTGGTTCGGCTACAAGGTCACCTTCCTTGCCCTACTCCACTCCCCGAGTCACCTACTCGAGAGTTAGTAATCACTACACCAATCTCCTTATGGCGGAGAAGCCTTCACAACGTCGCCTAACCTTTTTCGGTACTAGGCTAAATACCGAGTTCTTTCACTCCAAGGAACCACACCTAACACAATTCGCCTACCCTTTATACTAGGCTAACCACGAGTTCTTTCACACCTTAGGAGAACTAATCCTTGTCGCCTACCCTTTATTAGGTACTAGGCTAAGTACCTAGTTCTTTCACACCTTAGGTGAACTACACCTTTACAGCGTCGCCTACCCTTTATTAGGTACTAGGCTAAGCACCTAGTTCCATTGCAATGGAGGAACTACTACCACACTACACCAACGACTAATCCCAAAGGAGATCTACTCCTTTACAACATCATCAAGGATATCAATATCCTTGGATCTAAAACTAGTCTATCTTGTACATCGAAACACACCATATCGAATGTACATCTAAGGCACCTTTCACTAATGCCTTTGACTAGATCTACAAGACACCTTTCACTAATGTCTTGTGTCTTCACTTCTAAGCACCTTTCACTAATGCTTCTTTGTCTTGACTTCTAAGCACCTTTCACTAATGCTTCTTAGTCTTGACTTCCAAGCACCTACCACAAGTGCTTTATCCTATAGACGATAGATACCCTTCACTAATATCTTCGTCTTGACTCTTAAGACATCTTTCACTAATGTCTTCAACACTACACTTCTTTGAAGAAAGAAGGAATCATCAACAAGAAGACTTCATAGCCTTGATGATGAGGAAGCATGGCAACTCATGGACTTGAGCTTGCTCGACTTCAAAGGTGGTGATCTTGCCTTTAAGAGGAACCTAAAAGATCACACAAAAACAAAACTACAAACATAGATCTCTTGGATCTAAGGTTAGTGAGATTTAACTTAGGGGAGAAAGTATATTGAAAGGGGTGAGAAACAATGAAGAAATGGCTCACTATTTATAGAGGAAAAATCCTCTTGTTCCCGGATCCCACGGATCCCTACCACAAGGGATCCGGCTAGCACAAAGCTAGGGATCCGTGGTCCGCTCCTCTTTGCCCATGGGTATTTTTGGTTATGGGTCATGGGTCATGGGTTATGGGTTGATCCATGGTTTTCTTTCTAGATACAATGAACTTGGTTAAGTGGTATATATAAAACCATGGGTTATGGGTCAAAACCATTTGCTAGCATTTAGTACTTGTTTTACCCATTTTAGTATACACTTAGTTTTTACCCATTTTAGTATACTTAGTTTAAGTATATGTTTAACCCAATATGTAAACACTAGTTGTTGTACATATGTATCTAAATCATAAAATCACTTATACTTGTTTTAGTGTTTTATGTGACAAATTAAGTGTGTTAGAAAACTATTAACTCAAACTATTTACGTACTCTATTTGTTTCGTTAAAATGATTTTACTTTTGTTATCGACAAAACATTAGAATATCATAAAATATAAATAAAGCGTTTTCTACGGCTTATTTGTATTAACAATCTCCCCCTTTTGTTGATGACAAAACATAAAATTATTTTAAGGAAAAAACTAAAATTCGTAAAATTTGAATTTGTAGTTTTTACTTTCTTCTCCCCCTTTTGTCGAAACAAAAAGTGTTTGAAGGAAGGCAACACATTGTTTTTAAGAAAAACATGTGAAAGAAAAAAGTAAAAAGAATAGAGAGCAAATAGCGGAAAGGATCTCGTCTTTTACTCCCCTTGACGAGTCCATCCCTATGTAAAGGCGTCAAGTAAATGATACTAATCTAGTTTTAAGTTTGCAAAAGATATAGTCTCTGAGACGAATGTGCTCCCCTTGATGATTGCAATTTTGCAAAGGGATGTCATGAAATGTAAACCTAGTATTGCAAGTAATTTGCAATGTATTGCTTTGACATAAAGCTCCCTAGCTTTAGGATGTCAAAGTCTTCATATGTAAATTGAATAACTACAAAACAAAGGTTAGAAATCAAGTATAATTCACAATTTCCTGCAAATGTGATTCAAGTTATTAGAAAGAAAGCTTTACGTCTCACGGATCCGCGGTTCCCTCCTAGTAGGGATCCGTCTAGGCAAATCTGAGGGATCCGTCAGGTGATGAATAAAGTCGGCAAAGATTGGTATAACAAGAAATGTTAATACTGAAAAAGAGATATGGATTATATAGTATACTCACATACTCAGAAATATAGCAAGTAGCATGTAATTCCATTTAATAAACAAGAGTTATGATATACATGACTCGAAAAACAAGACAATAGACAATACATGACTAGGAATTTCTAGATCATTTAACGCTTGAAGCTAAGACACCACTATAATCTTCTAGCTCAAGTTTTGTTTAGGTTTAATCTCGTCAAAGCGTTCGAGGAGATGATAGAACATGAAACGTTGGTCTTCTCGTACTTCATGTATCAAACTTTCAACATGTTGACAATGATAGCAATCTTTGTCATGGCTAGGTAGTGGTGGTGGATGAAATGAAATGGCTTGATTCGAAGGATCAAGTGAAGCGGCTTGTGGAGCTTCAAGCGATGGAGGGATTGGTGGAGGTGCATTTAAGAATGACTCAACCAAGAATGATGGTGGTGGTAGAGAAGTGTCAACTTCCATATGGTCGGGTGGTTGATTTTGATGATTTGTCATAATCCAAATGGGATTATATGATGAAAATGCCGAGAAGGAAGCGGGAGCAAGTGTTGACTCAACACCTTGATTTTGAACCATTATTCCTCCTAATGAGGAGTATGTTGTCGTGAGGCGGATGAGACGGCCTAGGAGGCAAGTCCTCTAAATTGTAGAGGTGTGGTGATGATAGTGGGGATGTAAATGAAATAGCTCTAGGAACCAATGGTGATGGTTTGGTGGAGATGATATTGTTTGGCCTAGGAGGTATGGTGGTGTTTGGCATAGGTAGTTTTGTGGGTACAATCCTTTTAGAAATTGGTTTGATTGGATGATGAAGGATTCTATCATTTGTTGGCTTGACAGGAGATGATTCGGTTGAGGAAATTTCGTGTATAACACGAGCTCTTTTCATGGGTGGTTCTTTGGTGGATAAGTTACTACTTGGGGTTTTCCTCATGATGAGATGATTTCAAGAGTTTGCAAGAGCTGAAAGTTGGGATGAAAGTGATGACTATGGAGGTCCTAATAAGGTGGTTTATAAACTAAGAGATTTGGCAAGTGCATTTAAGCTTCAAGCCACTAGGATTCATTGGAATGTGATGATTGACATGCACAAGAGTCAACTTCAGAGGTTGATCTGATCTAGGAACTCATTTAAGATGAGATGGAGTGTTTGAGTTAGGAAGATGAGTTGAAATGATTGCTTTAACAAGATTTGACCTATCTGTCATACGGATCCCACGGTTCCCTCCTCAGAGGGATCCGTCTAGGCTAATCCTAGGGATCCGTCTCTCAGCAACTATGAAAGATTGGAAATGATGTTTCTAAGATCTAAGACCTATATCATCTTGAGTGTTTCAGTTCTCCTAAGTGTTTTAAATGAAGGGATGCTTGAGTACTTGAAGGTAATGAATGATGTAGCTAATGATTGTCTTTTGTGGAAGGATTTGGAACTTTCAAGAGTACCAATGGATGAACAAGGATGACACTAAAGATTTAGAATGTCAATTGAAGCTAGATGATCCTAGAGATCAGGTTGTGTCTTAGGATAGTGTTTTGGAAAATATCCTAGAAGCTTTGAGATGAGAAAACTAGATTTTGATCAAATTTGATCAATTTGGAGGTGAGGATGATTTATGATCAATTTTGCCATAATTGAAAGATTTCTAAGACTAGATGTGAGGGATCAAGTAGAAAATAAGGTGTGAGTTTAAGAGCGGAAGAGTAATGGATTAAAACGAAGCGGTAGATCTACAAGCGTTTTTAGAGTGTAACCTCCGTGAGTTATGTATGAATGGGAAAGATTAACCTATCTTGATAAGGACTTAATTTGCCTTAAGACACTATGTTTAGCTTAGTGTGAGGTGTTCTAAGAATGTCTTTGAAATACAATGATTGTAATTGCATTTTACGTTGACGGATCCCACGGTTCCCTAAGAGTAGGGATCCGTTTAGTGTAACTTTTGGGATCCGCCCATCGCTTTCAGCGGGACCTTTACTAAAGGTATGCAATGATCTTGACAATGCATTATATCTCAAGGATAGTCTAAAGAGAGTTCTAAATACTAAGATATCAAATGTAAAATGTTTTATTTCATGAAGAAAATTGGATTACATTGATAAAGAGCAGTACAAGAGATTTGATCCTATTTTGGAATACTATTGGTTTCCTTGAGTGTTTTCACTAGGAGGATCATTATGTGATTGATGAGTGTTGGTGGAATCAAGAATGAAGAAAGTCTTCATGAGAGATATGTTTAGCGGTTCTATCATCTTGTTCACAAATGCATTACAACGGACTTTGAAATTGAGGATGGAAGTGCATAACATTATGATAGAGGCGTGTCAAGAACATTCCATAAGGGATGAGTTTATTCTTGGAGCCTTGACGATTTGCAATTAGCCTTCTTGAAGAAGTAGGCGAGATTGTATGGTTGTTGTGTTAGCAAACCGTACAACATGTGAGCACAACAAGCGGGAAGGATTTCTCGATTTCCCCTAAGACTCCAAACATTTTCACGTGGGATGAGTGCAAGAGGCTTGTACTCTTCTCGGATATCCCTTGTAAAGATAATGTTTGGATCGGAGTAATATGGTCGAGGTTTGCATATTATGCGATTTAAATCTTCCGGCGAGGGTATGTGTGAACAATATGGACTATTTTCTTCACGAAAGTTGAAGAGAGAATCAAGAGACCAATCTTTGGTGAAGGCACATTGTCCATGATTTGGAATCCGGAGGATGTGAGCAAAATGCCCAAGGGTTAGAGTGAACTTTTGGTTTTGATATAAAACCAAAGAGATAGAGAGCGATCCTCGTTATGAACGAGTTCGACTTGATGGAAGAATTCCATTATGAACCTTGGACATATCTTCTCGTTGATTTCAAGAAGACATTCTAGTCCTATGGCTCGGAAGGAGGTATTGATACCTTCTTCGAATTGTAGAGAGGTGTCTACAATACGTCCTTCATGGAAGTGGCGGTTTTGAGATTATTGAACCCACGGACATGATTGCCAGGTGTGTTGGGTTCGAGAGAGATGTTCGGAGTGTAGGCGCTAGTGAGTGAAAAATCAAACTCATATTCATGCGTCATAGTTGAACCTATAGAAATGACAAGTTAATAAAAAGAGATGTTTGTGGTCAACTTATGATAATCTAATGTTTTTACTAGATTTTTATTAACAATGGTTTTAACAAGAAATACACTTAACTCACTTATGGTTTTGACATACATAGGTAGAAGTATTACTCTTAGAAGAAAAGAGGTTTTTGATTTGCATGAAAAGCTGTTTTCGTAGGACGGATCCCACGGTTCCTTTTCAAAAGGGATCCGGCTAGTATAATTTTCGGGATCCGTGGATCAGTAGAATTTTATAAAGACATAGATTGTATAGTTTTTATACCACGAAAATATGTTTTATCCTACATTTTCCTTTAGCATGCATACATGACTTCTAATGTATCACGAAAGAAATAAAACATATAAATCAAAAGAAATGATAAACACACTAAAACAAAAACAACCTAGATAATCAAGATCATTAATAATATTGCATTTCAATGCTAAGGATGATACAAAGGATTGGGTATATGACCCAATATAGATTAACAACACAAAGTAAATGTCTCCGTATGTGAACTTCATCATAGGGAACACAAGTGCGATGAGTGTTAGGACGATGAGCACGAGTGCGATGTAAACCATGTTGATGACGGATCTTCTTGGTTTAGGTTGAGATGGAATGAGGAGGAAGATGAAGTTTTTAAGAGAATTTTTGAAATTGGATGATTTGAAAAAGGTGAGGATTTGATAGATAGGTCGACGGTGGGAGTTTTTATAGGGAAGGAGGAATTTTTGAAATTAGTGTTATGTTTTATTATTGGATTTAAAAGAAACAAAACATAAGTTTTATATACCATGATTTTAGGCGAGAAATAAAACATGTATGTGAGAAAAAGGCTTCCTAATGAAGCTTCATGTAAAACATGTATAAGCACAAAAGATAATCATATAAATACCTAAATAGGTATACTTAATTATCAAGCAAAGTAAAAGAAAATCATACCTCTAGCGTACTTAGGAATGTCTTTACAAATGACACAACAAATGTCACTTAGGCGATTCCCGCTCCTTTAAGATACCTTCTTAAGGAAGGTATTCTTGTTACCTAGCGACTCCTAAAGCTTGGTGGGTATGAGCTTTGACTAATCAACATGACAAAGAAGATTAGTGCAATTAAATAAATAAAAAATGTTTTTATCAAATCAACATCCAAACATATAGTTTTAAAAGACATGGTGTTTGTTTTTATGAAAAACCTTCTTTGTAGTTTTCAATTAACCATGGATCGTATCAAGTTTTTAAAGTACAACATACTTCAACAAACTTGGTTGAGAAGCTCTGATGCCAATTGTGGAAAACTAGAAGGGGGTTGAATAGTTTTACCAATTAAAACTTCCTTTTAATCTATTTAGATCGACTTATGTCAATCTATTTGGATGTGTGTGTTGGATGTTGATAAACAAGCATGTAAAGGTAAGTAATGAAAAGATAAGAGTAAGAAGCACAAAACCACAACGCAAGTATTTATAGTGGTTCGGCTACAAGGTCACCTTCCTTGCCTACTCCACTCCCTGAGTCACCTACTCGAGAGTTAAGTAATCACTACACCAATCTCCTTATGGCGGAGAAGCCTTTCACACATCGCCTACTCTTTTTCCGGTACTAGGCTAACCACAGGGTTCTTTCACTCCAAGGTGAACCACACCTACACAACGTCGCCTACCCTTTATTAGGTACTAGGCTAAGTACCTAGTTCTTTCACACCTTAGGTGAACTACACCTTCACAGCGTCGCCTACCCTTTATTAGGTACTAGGCTAAGCACCTAGTTCCATTGCAATGGAGGAACTACTACCACACTACACCAACGACTAATCCCAAAGGAGATCTACTCCTTTACAACATCATCAAGGATATCAATATCCTTGGATCTAAAACTAGTCTATCTTGTACATCGAAACACACCATATCGAATGTACATCTAAGGCACCTTTCACTAATGCCTTTGACTAGATCTACAAGACACCTTTCACTAATGTCTTGTGTCTTCACTTCTAAGCACCTTTCACTAATGCTTCTTTGTCTTGACTTCTAAGCACCTTTCACTAATGCTTCTTAGTCTTGACTTCCAAGCACCTACCACAAGTGCTTTATCCTATAGACGATAGATACCCTTCACTAATATCTTAGTCTTGACTCTTAAGACATCTTTCACCAATGTCTTCAACACTACACTTCTTTGAAGAAAGAAGGGAATCATCAACAAGAAGACTTCTGTAGCCTTGATGATGAGGAAGCATGGCAACTCATGGACTTGAGCTTGCTCGACTTCAAAGGTGGTGATCTTGCCTTTAAGAGGAACCTAAAAGATCACACAAAAACAAAACTACAAACATAGATCTCTTGGATCTAAGGTTAGTGAATTTTTAACTCAGGGAGAAAGTATATTGAAAGGGTGTGAGAAACAATGAAGAAATGACTCACTATTTATAGAGGAAAAATCCTCGTTCCCGGATCCCACGGATCCCTACCACAAGGGATTCGGCTAGCACAAAGCTAGGGATCCGTGGTCATCTCCTCTTTGCCCATGAGTATTTTTGGTTATGGGTCATGGGTCATGGTTATGGGTTGATCCATGGTTTTCTTTCTAGATACAATGAACTTGGTTAAGTGGTATATATAAAACCATGGGTTATGGGTCAAAACCATTTGCTAGTATTTACCCATTTAGTATATACTTGTATTTACCCATTTTAGCATACACTTAGTTTTTACCCATTTTAGTATACTTAGTTTAAGTATATGTTTAACCCAATATGTAAACACTAGTTGTTGTACATATGTATCTAAATCATAAAATCACTTATACTTGTTTTAGTGTTTTATGTGACAATTTAATTGTGTTAGAAAACTATTAACTCAAACTATTTACGTACTCTATTTGTTTCGTTAAAATGATTTTACTTTTGTTATCGACAAAACATTAGAAGATCGTAAAATATAAATAAACGTTTTTACGGCTTATTTGTATTAACACTTAGTTCAAGTATGTGCTAACCCAATATGTAAACATTAGTTGTTGTACATATATATCTAAATCATAAAATCACTTATACTTGTTTTAGTGTTTTATGTGAAAACGTAAGTGTGTTAGGAAACTATTAACTCAAACTATTTACGTATTCTATTTGTTTCGTTAAAATGATTTTACGTTTGTTATCGACAAAACATTAGAATATCGTAAAATATAAATAAACGTTTTTACGGCTTATTTGTATTAACAGCCTCCAACAACCGAACGCAACCTTCCTCCCACAATGGCCTCAACCTTGCTCAACCTAGGTCGACCGAGAGTGGCAACCGAGCCATTGTATCCAGCCTAAGTGATGGGCAAATATTTGTGGATTTGTGACTAAAGTAATGGAACAATCTTTGATAACCACAAACTATATTCATAGCATTCGATTATTATTATTATTATGAAAATATTCAGCTTCTAATGTGTCGTATTTATTTATATACGCACATACGTTATACGAACATAACTTGATCATAAACTTTTTCATAAATATTAGGCAGTACTCGTGCATAACGAATGAATTTTATCGGCACGCTTACAATTATGATTGTGATATTTTGGTTAGGTGTTTAAGTAAAACATTTATTCATACAACGTAAAAAATCAAAATGTAACTATAAATTATTGTATAATGAGGCATGAGGAACCCGTGCTATGCACCACGAGCTTTATCTAATTATTCATTCGTAATGTTTGTGTAAATTGTTGAGTTGTTAGTATGATAGTGAAGCTCAAATATACAACAATCTATAACTTGTGTTTGTCTCGTGACAATTTTGTTGATTGTTGGAAGATATTTGTTAATGTTTACGTAGCGGTAATTATTTTGTTAATTTATAGTTTAGTTATTGGGTGGTTTGTCTTTTTTCTTTTTCTTTTTTTTTTTGGCACTAATTTTGGTGCTGCTATATGTTTTAGGTAAAATGCTTGTTGCGTAATGTTGGTGTACCTGTGTGATGCACACATGTTTTATCTAATTGTTCATCGCGTAATGTTTATATAAATTGTTGAGTTGTTAGTATGATGGTGAGGTGCTCAAATATACAACAATCTATAACTCAGCCCGCCTTAAAAGTGTTAAGCCCCGGATTGACTTTATCAATTCACGTAGTGTGATATTTTAACTATCACCTCAAACCTTTAAATTCACAAATTATATAATGCTCAAATAGTAATTAAAAAGATAGAAAATTATTTTTATAAGTTATGGATAGCTCAAACTCTTGGGAAGCTTTTCTAAACATATGTCTTTGAAATTTTATAAGGTACTTTTGTTACCTTAAGTTAATTGCTTTTGCTAAATATATTTATCATCTTATAAACTTCATCATTATTTCAATAGATGGTCTAACTAAATTAATTTGTACATTTGCGATAAGATAAGTATTTGACAATATCTTGATATATTTTTATATTTTGCAAAGTATTTTTAGTTAAGCAAGTATAATTTTGGGATAAGTGTTTGTAAATGTATCAAAGTTACCACATTTTACTAAGTTGTGTATCAATCTATTAATCCTCCTAAACAATGCAATCTTTTTACTAATCATACTAACATGTGTATCGATTAAGTATCCCGTCTATTTTGCTGATGTGGCAAACTAGCAACGTTAACATTGTTTTTTCCTACTTGACTCATGCCCAAGTGGCGGTCAACAGTATTGGTTCAATTATCCCATAATATAAACAAACAAATATCACCCCAAATCATAAACCACCACCACAGCGGACGACAACCACCACCACCATGTCTTATGCAAAGACACTCCTCGTGTAATAAGGGCACTATCACGTTCGACCCTTTTTGTGAATGTGGCCATCGATTGATAGTGAAATGGCGTGGACACCCGGAAAATCGGGGAAAAGATTTATTGCTTGCCCCATTTATGTAAGCCCTAATTTTATAATTGGGAATTTTTTGATTGTGTTGTTTTCTTTACATCTGATTTTGTTTTTGATTTAATTATAGGATAAGAAAGTGTGGTGTGTATGAGTTCTTTGATGAAGATTTACCAAGTGATTACTATAGGCTGCTATATTGGATTTGCATGCTAGGGTGAGGAGAGGTAGTCAAACAAGAGAGATGCAAGAGCACATTGGTGTGCTAACTATGGAGAAAGCAAGGCTTGTGCAAGAGTTGACAGTGACAAAGTCAAAACTACAATTGTATGACAGAATCTTTGTCATTTTGGTGGGTATTTTGTTGGTTTTATGTCTTGTATTAGGTATGAGGATTGGGTAGGATAGTGTAGGATTGTCTAGGATTGTGGTAGTATAGTTTTTGTTGTAATGGTATTTGACTCAAGTTATTAGCAATGAAAGAATTTTCAGATTTCTTATATTGATGTTGCAGTTTTGTTATATTGATTTTGCAGATTTCTTATGTTTCCACACTCACCAACATTGAGTTAAAGCACTCACTGAAACCATTCTCAACTTGACTTCACACCATCTATCTAACTCAAAAAAGCCCTTGACCATGACTTTGGGTTTTTCTCTATTAAGTACTTGTGAGCATGAGGGTTTATAGCCTTGATCTTTTCCATAATTTTATTGAACTTTTGAGGATATGAAGCTTTAGAGGCTGCCCAAAAGCGGATTCTAAACTCTAGTCCACTGAATTGCTTCCTAAAGTTTTCATAAATATGCCTAGCACATTGCACTTTTATGCTTTCAGCCTGGCATAACTGTTTCACAGCCTCAATGAGTCCTTTATGTTGGTCAGACATAAGTGTAAGACCTTGGCCAGTTGGCATTTCTAAGTCATCTCCATGAAGTTCTAAAAACCAAGCCCAATTGTCCTTGTTTTCTACATTGACAATAACCCAAGCTATAGGGTAAATATATGGTTGTTCCCATCTCTTCCTATGGCGTTAAAATCTCACCTTGATTAGGTCTCTTTAAGAACGCCATCAATGCAACAACCCTTCTACACCCAATTTTGAAACCTTCTTTTAATGCAGCTAAACAGACATAAAACCTATCAAAATAAGTCTTGTCATCATTGCGAAACTCCTAGTTTATTTGTGGACCCCGGGTTACTATCTCGTAATTCTTTGCCATATGATCTAAGCGGTATAATGTTGTTCTATAGTTTTCTCATACTCACTTAATGCCCAATTCTTTTGCTTTACACTGATTAGGACTGACACTACATTTATACTTTTTCATTACAAGATCAGCTATATCTACTAGCTTGATATCTGGATTCTTTCTAATTTTATCACCAAACTGTTTTCCTATCCACTTATAGTCCACTAGTGACCCAAACTTGAAATTTCTCACACAATTATGTTCAGACTTTAAAGACATAATCGAAATGTTTTTGAGAGTTGATCCTAGCATAATCTGAAACTACATTTTGGTACATCTTGAGTATTTCACAAGGATACCTGAATTGCTTCCTTTGTTTGCCTAAATCAGGATCCTTAAGGTTTGGTGGTCTTTGGCCACAAACAACAATTACCTTATCTGATGCACTCCTCTCATACCAAATTGAATATCCATTGGCCAAAGCATAGTATGTTAAACATTCCTTCAATTGTGCGACACTCTCAAACTTTTGCCAAAGCTGTTACATGAACACAATTCAAATCAATCAATCTATTAGCCAAGCTTTTGACCAAACTGTTACAAGAACATAAAAAAAACATTCATTACCTCAAGGCTGTGACCTCCAATGTGTGCTAGGATCATATGTAGGATATTTCTCTACCACATCTTCGGCACCAACAAATGGGTCTTGCAAATCAGAATCATCACCATCACCCTTCAACTTTCTTAATAAATCTCCTATGAACTCATCATTCTCAATAAAGACTTCATTTTTGTTTGCTACTGCTACCCTACTACTACTTGCAGACGGAACGGCAATGTCTAGAATTGGTGTTGGTTTTCTCTTAGTTCTGTTTACTTTCCTAGTTCTAAGCTCTATGAGCTCTTCTTCACCCGACACTTAGATAATCAATGGACTTAGAGAGTAATCACTATCATCACTGTCACTATCACTATTTCTATCACTATCTCCATCACTACCTTTATCTTTATCACTTTCAACCACCATTATGCCTTTACCCTTATTAACCACACCCCTTGTTGGACATCCTCCTCAGCCCACCTCTCCATTTCTTCAACAATAAACACATTGCGTTTCTTAACGGTGTTCCTCTTTTCTTAGAGGTTCCATCACTAGTTGCACTAGGGTCGATTGACTAAATCTGTGACAAATCAATGGCACAATGGTCCAAGTATAACTCTATTCCACCATGCAACTTTGAGAGGTCATACATGTGAATCAGGTCATAGTCATTACCTACTTTCACTAAACCCTTCTCTAGATCATGTTCTGGGATTCTATAGTATACAACAAATAAGTGGGCACAATTTGTTCTCTCAACTACCATGCTCTTAAATTCTTCAAATTTAAGCCTATCAACATATATGTTACCCATTGTTCCCTTTGTCATACCTTAGTGGTTAGTGCGGGAAAATCCCATCAAACCAAACATCCAACTCTACACCATCGGGCCGAGGAATAGTCATTCTAAAAGAAACAAAATACAAAATTAGGGTTAAACCTAATTGTAATAAATTAGCAATTTGTAAATTGGAATTAACAAAACACATACCTTAATACTTTAATTGCATTCAAATTATGATTCTGGAAAAGTTGTGTGTGTAATGTGTTAGGAATTAGGGTTTACTCATGATTACGGAAAAGTTGTGAGTGATTTGGGGATTGGGGATTATTGTGAGTGTAGTGTGTGTTTTTGGCGGTAAATATGCGCTTGCTTGGGGTCAATGTTTGAGCGCCACTTGGGCATGAGTCAAGTAGGAAAAAACAGATTAACGTTGCTAGTTTGCCACATCATAAAATAGGCGGGACACTTAATCGATACACATGTTAGTATGATTAGTAAAAAGATTGCATTGTTTAGGAGGATTAATAGATTGATACACAACTTATTAAAATGTGGTAACTTGGATACATTTACAAACACTTATCCCTATAATTTTCATTTCTCCAAAATTATATATTATAAGAAAAACCAAATAAAACGTACTATGAACGAACAATCATACATGCAATAAAATAAAAAAAATTGAAGCAAAAAATAGACCCTCTAATCATAAAAGGTAAGAGATCAAAATGGTTTTGTCGAATTCTCTTCTAGTATATTACTTTTCTTATCTCATATTATATTAGTAAGAGTAAAAACTCTAAGCAAAAGATTGGGCAATCAAATTTATAAGAACACAGTAGCATAAAATAAACTTAGCTATCAAAATAAAGATTTTAACCCAATTATATTTGATTAATCCAATAAAGTCCAACAACACATTTTAAGGTAACAGTCCGAACAAATAGCCCATAAAAAAGACACTATCCGATATAACCAACACCACATACAGAAAGTATGAAAAACACTTGGGGTATGTAAGTTATGTCTGCCTACAGATAATGCCATGGTTACAAAGAGTGTATATCGTAGCAGGTACATATGGCGCATCAAACACATGCCATGAAATAGTACAATCCCAACTACGTAAAATGATTAATAACACTAAAATCACCAACAATTTGTTTAATACACTGTTTACAAGTACCAGAACACATTGCTGGCAAACCATTTTTGTCAAGAGATTTTGGACACCGTTACACAAAAATACATGCATCACCAAACTTTTTAAGATGTAACAAATGGAAAAGATTCGATTAATTAATTAGTATATCTCTAAATGTTTATAGAAAATATCTTTAAAATAATTCCTACATATATATAACAATAAATAAAATATATATATTACAAAAAAGTATTTATAACGATTTCATTCAATTCGGTTCTCCTGCAAAAACCCTTTGATTTTGGACATATTTGCTAAACATTTAAAGGTACGTAAATTCTTATTTTAATTTGCAGGATGATTACCTAATTCTTAAGAGCATTTTTAGATCATATTTGCAAAATAGTTGATGTACCTAAAGAAATAGAGGAAGAGGGGACTACATGTGTCTTGTCCAAATCATGGCTACACGCTTGGTCTACCATTCATACTCTCAGGTTTGCTAAATGTGTACCTCATGATCAGCTCACCAAAGAAGAAGAAGTAGACTACATTAAGTTGATTGATCGTACTCTTTTACGGTATCTCAACGACAACATGTCAATTGAATGTTTTCATCTTCACTTAGACATCTACAACTCGTCATTGCCTTATCCTTTAGAAAATTGGCTTCAAACACTAGCTTCTGGAAATTGTCTCAAAGAGCTTTCCCTAACAATGTGTGGAATGAAGCCTATTAGTATTACGAATGAGGTTAGATGGCTTACACTTCCTGATGCTATATTCTCTTGTGTAAACCTAAATACCATAAGTTTAAGAGTTGATAGCAAATGGTTGAGATCTGGGGTTAGGGTGAATACACATCCTGTCATCAAGTGCTCGTTCCAATGTGTACTTGAGCTGTATTATGTGTGCATAAGTGAAGGGGCACTTCATAACTTATTCTCTTCTTGTAGCTTACTTGAGAAGATACACATAGACTTTGATTTTTCTGTGTGCTTGAAGAAAATTATGGTGAAAAACCTTCGTTTTCTTCGTGAATTGAAAATAAGTTTAGTAGATAATGACGTCTTGGAAATTTCTGATGTCCCAAGTCTTCGGTTAATTTCTTACCACTCCACAATATCAAAGTATGCTACAATGAGAATGGATACACTCACGGGCGTAAGAGAATTGGTTCTATTACGCTACGACAATCAGATGATGCGTTTTCCGATATGATAAAATCAAAGTTTCCTTTTCTCGGGACTTTGAACCTTTCAATCGACAACTGCATGCTAGAAACCATTGATATTACTTGTGTTTCCTTAGAGAGATTGACTCTCGGTATGTGCTTAAACAAGCAAATGAATATACAAAGTTTACGCTTCAAAGTTACTTTATTTCTCTTACGAGGGCGACAAAATGCCTACTCTCTTGTTTCCATTTAGTACTCCCGCACATATTAAGCTCACACTGATTTATCAAGCAACTTTCACATCGAAACCATAGATGATTTTGTGCCATTGAACATAGACCTTGATGATCTCAGAAGAATGATCCCGTTTCCAGCTAGGAACGTGCAACAACTGTCGTTTGGAAAACATTGGCGAAAAAAGTTGTGGAAGGACTCGCCACTTTTAGATTTTCTTTTTTCAATTTGCTATCCCCGTTACGTTAAGGCATATTATAGGTCAACCAACAGCAAGAACTACTTATATAAGCAAATAGCGGGTATGATGGAAAAGAAGATGTGTAATCTAAAAGATATTGAAATAAAAAATCCTCGTGATGGAAAATGGGAAAGCCTAACAAGTACTTGGAGAAGTTATCATTTTCTGTTCGAACTGCCTTGGAGAAGTTTTGTAGTAAATGACAAGGGCAATGACTTCAATTCAGATGAGTTCAAACTATATTGATTGTCTTGAGAGAACGTGATCTGCTCGTCATCTTGGTTCAATTATTTGATTTCATGTTTAAGTTCTTTAGCAAATTACCCTAGCTAATTTGACTTTTTATGCCTCACTCTTATGAATTGCAGTATTTAAGGCGAACTTTCACGGGTTAATTGCAGCTTTTTTATGTGACATGGGTAATTAATGATATGAAAGCTATTTTGTGACGTCTCATGTTACTGACCGAATAGATGTGTGATGAATAAGTCATTTGATATTGTTTTTTAAGATACCTGTAAGAGTCTCTTATTAAGGTCTACCTATATATAAAGACATGAATTTCTGATTGTAAAAATGCTGGTTGTCTATCTATTTGACCGTTTAATATGATAAATCCTTCAAAAGTATTGTAAGTTTTGGATCCTCTTTGATTATAATGAATAATCAATACATCACGTAACCCATGTTTAACTAACCATTCTACTATTACCATAAAATGTGCAGATTCCGGTGAAGTTTTATATTCTTTCATTTTCACACAAATTTGCAATGCAGTTTCAGCTTTGTTAATATTAGGATTTATCTGAACTTTCTTCAATACGTACACCTTTAATTTGCCTTCAAGAAACGCATGCTATGGATCAATATTAGGATTTATCTGAACTGATAAGTTAACATTTACTATCTGATTCTTTCCTTTCTAAACAAATAAACAAGATACACACATTGTCAGTAGCAAAATGTGTTTTGTGTGTCTTCTTTGGTATACTGAACAAAATGACTGAATTTTATGCATAACCTTTGCGCTTCCCGCACAAAGCTCAAACTCGCCATTGACATAGACCTTCTAAAACAGCATCACTTTTCTAGACTTGTAAAACCATAAACATGAACAGAATATAACGAGTCCAATAAATCCTGTAATCAACAATGGCCATTCAAAAGCTGAGCGGCTATCAAAATGGGTTCACGATGAACCGGTCATGGGTCAAAACAGGCTGGGTTGGGTTAACCCAAAAAAATTAATTGTATGTGTGTGGTTTTGTTTGTTTTTTTTATTTGTTTTTATTTTAATTTAATTATTTACAAAAGGCTTTAATTATATATGTTCCCCTTCTAGCTATTTTCTTAATTGATCCATTTAAAATGAAATGCGTCACAACTTGAACCGTTCATAAGTAAATGGGTCTAAATGCCATACCTAGATATGATGTCCGGGTCCTTTATGTAATAATGGAATACTTGTGTTTTTAGAGTAGTTGAAACGAGAAGAACAACATAAGAGGATGGATATAGTTTTGGTGTTGTTTATGATAAGTATTACGAGTATAAAAGTTCCGAAATTTAGCTGCTTCTTGCTTGCGGTCAAAGCAAATTTATGCAGCCAAAGAATCAAATTTAATGTATTGAATAGCATTGCATCAACACTCTTCAGATTTTTATTGCTGAAACGATGACATGAGTCATTCACTGAACCAATGACTACACCTAATCATACCTAGAAGTGATATTTGGCATACCATGAGGTGGCATTTTGGGTGAAAATATGGAGGAAGTATCTTGAGTCGAAGCTAAATGCAGGTTGGTATTCTTATGTGAATAGCCCTTCTAGAAATTCATGATGCAATTGCACGTGATTTAGTAGCCAGCATTTTTAGCTAAGTATGAAACTCTGTATATAATACAAAGCTCATAAACATAAAATAATACTATTTCAGGTCAATTGGCATCACAGGTAAAAAATGTCACCTGGTACACAAGGGCAAGTGTTCTTATTGATTAGTGTGTTATTAGCAATATGAGCTCAACATTCTGTAGCTAGTGTCACACTTGCAGAGGGGTTAAATACAAAGGTGTATTTATCACCTAAGATAAAATTACGTTCGGGTTCCGTTTCAAGCAAAAATCACTATGATATTGAGTTCCCGAGAGGTCATATTGCTGTAAAGAGTTTCAATGCTGAACTTGTTGATGAAGAGGGGAAATCAGTTTCTCTTAAAGAAACTTATCTCCACCACTGGTTTATAGTTAATTACTACCAAAGAATTGGTGATAAAGATCCAAAGTACAATGGTAATGTTGATCTTGGGTCCCACCAATCAGATTTTATTATCGCTGGCAATGCTGGAGTATGCACAATCTTTCCACAGTTTTTAGTTATGGGAGCTGAAACGAAAAGCGGCAGCACGCATTTGTTGCTGATCCTTATGAAATCGAGGCTGGTAATCCACTAAAAGTTCCTGCAGGATATTTAGAGAAATGGAAGTTTAATCTTCACACGATTGACTCAATGCAATGGAATGTACTCAATGCAGGTATCATGTAATTCGACATATATATTGTTACACAATTGGTATATGGTTTTTATTTAATGGTTTTAAAATTCAGATGTAACTTATATAACGTAACTGGAAGATGAATACGATGCGGCCTTTGGAACCAAGTTATGCGGGAGGGTTACACTGTTGCTATGATGGAACACAATGCAATGTGAATAACGGGCATAAAAATGTTGCAAGAAACATTTCGTGAAGTACCACGGCTAAATGGGTTGATTGGATTGACACTATAGTACCCGTTAAAGTCTTTATATTTGATGTCACTGATACATGGCAGAATACGCGAGCCCATGATTGCCTAGTAAGTTAAAGCATTCTTGGTATATATAAAGATTGAAGCTTCTTGCAATCTTGGTAATAGTTAAACTGTTTTGTTCTACAGATCGAGTATCATAGTGTATAATCTGCTAATAATGATTATATCAGCAATAGAAGGTCAAGTGTGCATATCCCAATTGCTGGTGATGTCGTTCATGGTGTTGCACATCTGCACAGTGGTGGAATAGGTTCTGCTCTATATGGAGAGGTAATACTTACACTTTTAACCATCGCGTACTCTATCTTAACTATTTATTATCTAGCAATGCATACAAAATATATAAACGTCTCAACTTTATTCAGGATGGACGGGTTATTTGCTTGTCTAAACCTATATACGGAAAGGAAACAGTGTAGGAGACGAAGCTGGTTATGTTGTAGGAATGTCCACATGTTATCCTAAACCTGGTTCATGAAGATAGCTAAAAGTGAAATGCTAACTTTTGAATCTAACTACAGCAGTGAAAAGAGCCTGCTGGGAGTTATGGCCCTCTTTCATATGTTTGTTGCAGAATCTTCCGTGGATATGAATGATTTGGTTCAGGTAAGATAGCTTCCGCCACCCGTTCTTCAGTATTCCAAGATTAATTTTTATTACACCGCATATACTAGTATCTTGACTTTTGAGAACCGGGGTGTCCCGGGACACCCATGGATTTTTGTGGCGTAGTGTTAATTTTGTTAAAAAAAACAACGATTTTTCTAAAATGCACCCGGTCCCTAAAAAGTGTTTGCAGTATTGTTTAGTTTATTCAAGTGCACGGTCATTTTGTGTCCTAGTTCGTCTCTGCTTAGAGCACACGGTATCGTGTGCAATAACACATAAATGCACCCATCTTGAACCTTTATGGCCAAAGTGCATACCGACAAAACGCCAATCGTGAGCCAACCGGATTTGGCCAGCTGAATGGCTTACGCCAATGGTAATTGTGCGGGTTTGTTTTCTTTTTTTTTTTTTTTTAACCTTATGCAACAGGGGTCATTTAGGTTATTTCCCATCAGTTGACGAGGCGAACCTAGGCTTGTCTAGGTGGTGCCCCGAAACCACCATGACCGGAAAAATCTTGTAGTAGTAATACCCAAACTTTTTCAAGGCCTACCTTGGAAATGATTCAGGAACCATTTAAATCTAAGAGGAAGTAACAAAGAAAAAAGAAAAAAGAAAATTTCGGACCTACCTTAGGACGTTAACTGCTGTGAGTCTCTGAAGAAGATGAAGGTGTCAATGTGAAGAAGATGAATGTGTCAAACTATTTATTTGGTGATAGCAATTTTTAATACCATTTTCATAGGTTAGGTGTCAATGTAAGGTAGAAAGTCTTTTGGGTTAGGTGTCAAGCAAATAAATCAAGTGTCAAGCAAACAAATCAGATACCATGTGTATTCGTGCCTTTTACATTTGCTTCACATTTTTTTGGTAATACAATTTATTATACGTAATTTGTATAAACGTTTGTAGTTTCTAATAGCTTATCAAAAAAAATGTTGTGTGTTTTTTTATGTTGGTGAAATCAAGAAAATGAATTTATATTTTAGGGAAATTGTAAAGTGGGACCCAATAACATGTGTTAGTGGTGTGTTATGAGGGAGGAGTGTTTTAGTTATTGGTGTGTTATTGAGAGGAGATGATGTGGCGCTGATGTGACATACCAATAACGTGTTATTGACGCTCACGATACCTTGTGCTCTTATAATTAAACAGACCCTTCTACAAACAACCACCGCCCCCACATGTTCATTTCATCTTCAACCTACATCCCCTTTTAACACATACACAGAGACCTAAATCACATACATACTTAATTATATTCAAAACAAAGTACGTTGAATACATATAAGTACTGAATAATTAACCAACACCCAGACTGCAACTTAACATACATAGCAAGAAAGTAAAAAAGCAATACTTGACACAAATCTAAATACTTCATACTAGCCTCAAAGCTCTCAAATTCTTCTCACCAACCACCAGCTTCAAAGCTGCAAAACAAAAGAACAATGATTATTGAAACACTTATTTAAGCAACATTTTTCATAAGCTTTTTCCCACTCTAGGGATTAGCTTTAGGATGCAAAACAATTTTCTCACTTTGCAAACAAAAAAACTATCTTCGCAAATCAATCATAAAAACACATAAATTCCAAAATTCTGCTAATTTTCATAAAAGTAAAACAACAGTTTTCTAAAATATAGTATAATGAAACACCAAAAAATAATTTACAAACAACAATTCCCATAACTTTCTTTAAATAAGCAATAGATTTAAAACAAGTGATACATATCTCAAACTACGAAGAAGGAAGTTAGTATATACACACAGAATGGTAACAGAAAGTGTTTGCGTTTCTACCTAGCAACACGGCTTTCTGAACAGAGGCTTGAACCCATGGAGACCATCTCCATCCCTTTTTAATTAAAGTTTTATAATAACACACTCTTTCTGAACAGAGGCTTGAACCCATGGAGACCATCTCCATGCCCTTTTTAATTAAAGATTTATAATAACACACTATGATGAGCAGAGGCTTGAACCCATGGAGACCATCTCCATCCCTTTTTAATTAAAGATTTATAATAACACACTCTTTCTGAACAGATGCTTGAACCCATGGAGACCATCTCCATGCCCTTTTTAATTAAAGATTTATAATAACACACTATGATGAGCAGAGGCTTGAACCCATGGAGACCATCTCCATCCCTTTTTAATTAAAGTTTTATAATAACACGCTATGATGAATGATGATTAGTGGTAGCATAGCCACTGAACAAAATCAAAAGCCATGAGAGATTGTTGTTGTTGTTGTTTCAAAAGGTGGGTGTCTGAAAGGGTGATTAAAGAAGAGAAGAATGAAGGGTGATGGTGGAGGTATTAAATTGATTGGTGAGTAGGTTAGAAGTTAAGTTGCTGGGTGTTTAAGTAGGATGAATGAATGGTGATTTGTCTTATTGAATATTTTGAATGCGTGGTTGTTGATTTTAGGTGGTGAAATCAAATATTTTGGATTTCATTTCTTATAACTATAGAACACTTGTCAATTGATCTATCTTTAACCTATAGGAAAAATCATACAAAAATGTATTATATTTAAAAGAGTTTTTTTATTATGTGCCCTAAGTCAAATGATAAGAAGTGAGAAAAATACATTAAAGTACATGGGGATCAACAAAAAATATGGATTAACAAAAAATATATTCTTTATATGTTTTTTTTTTTTTTTTTTTTTTTTTTTTTTTTTTTTTTTTTATCTCATGTACATTTATGTATATTAATTATAGGGAGGTGATTTGCACATTACCGAATTGATTGGGACACTTTTAATTTAAAGTGTGCTTGACATTTATCTTACCTTTCAGGTGAAAATGAGTAAAAATCATGTGAGAGTATAAATGTTAATACACTCTAATTTAGAGTGTCTCAATCAATCAATGTAATGTGCAAATCACCACCTTTAAATTTAAAATGACCATAAGTGTGATAATTTTTTGGTATGTATGATTTATAATTAATCTATCTATAATCTATAAGTAGTAATAAATGAGAGTTTAAACAAAAAAATGTTAAGAGCAAATGGTCAAATAAGTTTGAATAACAATTAAATACACTAATGAGTATTAATAGAAAAGTTGATGTATGGGTCAAATGTGGGCCAAATTAATTTTGTCTTAATCAGTCATTAGTATAATTAATTATCCAAACTTTTTTCTTGATCTCCTTTCACTATAAATTCACACAGCTATATTCTCATTTCTAGTACACCAAAGAAATACTACTTTATCCTCTCTTTTCATTTATCTTGATTCTTACCGTGTATCGGTTAGAATCAGGTGAACCTACATTAGTGTCGGGTGAGTGCGAGAATTTTACACCGATTTTAGGTCATGAAGTGCAAAAGTTATAAAAACTTCGATTTTAGTATGGGCAACCCCGATAATATTATTTTGCCCTACTTTCGTTTTTATGGTTGTAACAGTTAACTGAAATGGCAGAATTAATGTAACACCTCTCGAAAATCCTTGGCCCGCCCTTGTTAGTAATAAAGGGAAGAAAACATTGGTTCGATCTTGATAAACCCTTGTGCAAACAAAGTTATCATTTGTTGTTGTATCATGGGAGATAGACGTTAATGAATCTCAAACAGTGAAAACATTGGTTCGACATTTTTCTTATTGGTGTTCTTTGAATCTAAACAATCAAAGGTTCTTGTATTGTTTCTATGTCACAATTCTCAATTTTTGGTCATTTCTCAAAACAATTCATGCCTCACAATTTCATCATTTATCGTAAACTAGGTTTGCGTGTTCCAAGTCAGCGTAACCTTTATGGTTTCTTGGCGAATTCATGATACATAACATCATGACATTCATATGGACTAAGTTTAGTCTACATTCATTAGCATCATTTGCATATATTAGTTCATTCATGACATTTCATTTCACATTAATGCATTTTATATTAAATAAGCGTTATCGCGTGAGTTATTATTTTGAATATTTAATCCGTTACTTTCAAAATGATCCGACTTATATTTTTTAAACTTACATTTAGTTTATAAAACATATTTTTGAGTTTACCTAGTGTTTTAAATTTATTTTGTCTATAAATAGTTGCAAGTTATATTATTACGCACTTTTCTTAAAACTACACGACAATTACTATATCACTCAAATCTTTCAAGAAATGTATTTTTACAATTTTTATGATCTCATTACATTCTACTTTGATCTATTAAAAATTCCTTTTACCTAAAACTACCCTAAATACTAAAATGTATGTACAAGTTACAAACTATATTTATTTAAACTTACACTTACTTACACATTAATACATTTATTAAAAAAATCAAACTTCTTCTTTTTCTTGTCATGAATCACATACCCCTTAGTTTCCTCCATGATATATGGATCTTGTCGGAGTGAATCATCAAGAGATTGCAAAATATCTCATACAAGTATTAAACAAATTATTTTTTCATTTCATTCTTTTCATTTGCAAAAGCTAGACTACTTCCATTTCTTTCTCTCTACAAACATACGGCAGCCAAGGGACCAATATTAAGGAGGATCATTCCAAGTTTTCAAATCACTTATTTTAACACTAGTAACATTTGTTGCAAGGTTTTGTAATATAAACCTCAAGTGATTAGGAAAACCTTTTGTCCATTAAACCTCATCATATCACTAGTAAGCATTCCTAGTCATATTTTTATTTCATATTCATTTTTGTGGTCATATCATTTTATTGGTGAAACATGCAAGACTTGTGTTTATTTATACCATTTTACATGAGTTTTTTAGGTTATATATATATAAAGTCATCCTATAATTATCCCCTTGATATATTTTGGTCTTGATGATGTCTAGGAACCCTGACCTAAGAAGGTGTATGGTAGGATTAGATTAGTTTTGGAGTTGATTTGAAGGGATTAGAATAGGTTTTGTCCAAGAAAAACTATTTTCAATACGTTATAAAAAGAGGTACTGTCCTTGTTTCATTTTTCTGGAAAAACCGACAGTTAGTTTTGAAACTTTGTATGATTTTTAGAAAATATACTTTAAAACGAATCCGTGGCGGCGAGCGGATAAAAGCGAGTTATAACAAGCCGTGTAATTGAATTTTAAGTTTGGCTGACGAAATAAATAGTTTTCTGAATTCAGCAACATATATTTATCTTGTTCGGGTCAAAAACGAGCCTTAAGCTTCACAAATTATTTTAGAGCTTCTCAAAAATATATTAGTTTACTTACGTCTGAAGCTAAGGACGTATATCATTAGAAAGCAGTTTGAAGCGACAAATATATACGTTTTCAAACTTTACCGTAACTATTATTTTAGAAATCTATATTATTTTTCGATCGAAGTGTGTTACGGTGGTACGTAACGTCCTGTTGAGGGCGTTTTTAACCATGATGCAAAACTTTTGGAGCGAAATGTCTAGTAAAATCAAGTTAGGTATTTTCAAAGCGACAAGCGTTTGTATGGCGAATTTGTAGTAAACTATTTACGGATGTTCAAACTTAGCGAAACTCATTTTTACGCAATGATTAGCCAAAATCAACATCTTTAACCCTTATTATCTTTATGTAATTTGAGACCTTTTGGTGTGAAAACTCTGAACTGAAACTTCTAGATTTCGATACAAACTTTCCAAAACCGTCGATTCGTTCTCCTAACGTCGTACATTACCCGTTACGACTAGTTTTTCGAAGCCATTTTGTTAATTTCATGATATTCGGCGACATTGTTTTGCGTCGAAAAGTGAAAATTTCACCCTAAATCATTATAAAACCATTGTAGGATGACATTTTGACGTAAAACTTGTAAAGTCATTTTCGAAGGGTCAAGACGTCAAACGAGTATTTTTTTTCGACGACAAGTAATATTTTTCAAAACTATTAAATGGTATAAATAACATCACGAGATGCATGCATAACATTACATTTACATCACATTACATATCATATCATTCATAATAGGTCATTTTAGGATTCAGCTATATTTCATTATCCACTTTTTTGTCATAAGTAATCATTGCAATGTGAGGTGAGTTTTCACTGTATAACTACTTTGTTTCATAACTGTTTTGGGGGAGATACATGCTCAACTATTTTCATTTACTTTCATAGTTACTCTAAACATTTAAGGATTACCGTGAGTTCATAGCCCCCACTTTTACTCTTTTAAGCTTTTACAAACTCTTGGGAGATACATGCTACATTTTTAAATTGAACAAAATGCTTTGAATTTGTATCTTTGTCCAGATGTTTTATTGTCACTAAGTATTTGCCATGTTCGAAGTCCCTACATCATGAACATTAGTCACTTAGCGGGTGGCCTTGAGTATAGTGAATAGGCCTTGTGGAATTAACACTCCGCCCTATTGACCCATTTAGGGAAATCGGCCCAGCGCTATATTTGAATCATTAGGTAAATTGGCAAGTTTACCTATTAGAGCGGCGATAAACGATGATTACCAATTTTTATTGGTGCGATGTTAGCTTTGGTGTGTGTCATGAACTTAGTGAAATAAATCGATGTTGTTTTTTTTTTTGATGAGTGTGAAACAACTTAACTCCTTTTACGATGATTGTGTTGGCTTAAATTAATTAAACTATGGTTTTCATTCGAATTAGGTACTATTGTGAATTCATTTGATGATGTGTGGTTGAATATAAACTATATATATATATCATTTAAATGGGTTTGTGAACACCACAAGGTTGCAAGTTTTGTATAAAGGGACTTGGGCCGAAGTGGATTTACAATGCCTTTCTTTGCATATGATTTCGATACATTGAGTCATGCTATTTTTGTGAATTCATTTGACATCATGCATTGAACATTAACTCTACATAATGCAGCGGTGGGTTGTGAACACCGCGAGGAGTTTGCAAGTTTTGTATGGGGACTTGGAGGCGAGTGGATTTACAATGCCTTTGCTACATAAACGATTTTGAAAGTCTTTACATTTCAACGTTTTACAATGCCCTTTGATGCATACTTGATTTTGAAAGGCTTTACATTTCAACTCAAACTCACATGAACTTCACTCGGCCTTTGTGTTGACACTTTTAGCATGTTTTATCTCGGGTATCTAAGGCATTCACTTCATGGCATGCATATGGACACATCTTAGAATAGTGGTGGTGACGGCTTGGCGTCTCAACAGGTTTTACGTTACTTTAAAACATCGTTTGAATTGTAACAAACTTATTTCCGCACTTTGATTTTTCATTTGGGACCTACATTTTGTAAACTCACATTATTTTACTTAATCAAGCGATGTATTTTTCCTAAACGACACTTTAGGTTAGTTGATATAATTGTAACTTTGATGCTTGTGACGGTCCTCCCAATTATTCAATTCATTTGCAAGCGTGGTAATTTGGGGGTGTGACATTCTACACTTTATATTTTATTGTTATTATCATCATCATATTGTTTGTTTGTCTCTAATAGCATTCCACAAAAGGTGTAGTTTGACGGGGAGTCATTGTCAACCCCACAAGGAATAGCTCCGAAAACACTCCTAGTTTAATGGGGCACCAACTGAAGTGAGTACGAGCCGAGACTCGGACCCTGAAATCTTATTCCACAAAGTCTCTTCAATGTGCCCATAAGTTTTGCAGAGATTGGTACCTATCTGAGCCAAAAGGCCAAGGAAGAGACTTCAGTGGTCTATTGACTCAACAGTACTCTTACCATAGAACTACGGTGGTGTCTCTAATAGCATTACTGCATTATACATAACAATCTTAATAAAAATTCTAAGCTATTAAATTGGTCATTATATGAATAATGAAACACAATAGTTTGAAAATTTACATATATTAATTTTGTTAGAAAAAATAAATAAATAGATAAACTGTTTTGGTTTCTTGATCAAATTATGTGTTGACATTTAATGATGACAACTGTTAGTAACTTGCATGTGAGTAATAGGTAATGTATAAATACACGGTTATGGTTTTTTAAAAGGAGAAAGATAAATATTTTTGTGATGTATTTTTTGAGGCACTTTATTTTGCTTACTCACAAAATCATGCTTACCAAAGGACAAATCCCCACCATCCATCTAGTTTGATCTAATGGTGGGGATTGTAAACCTAAGTCCATTGTTTTTTTCTTGTCTTTTTATCTTTCTTTTTTATTCACATATATATATATATATATATATATATATATATATATATATATATATTTAAATGCGCGTTTTTATTTAATTGCGCATTTTTTATAATTGAGTTTTTTCATTCGCGTTTTTCTTACGTTTTCATCGTTTTTGTCGTTTCATATGTTTTTGTCGTTTTCATACGTTTTGAGTCCGTTTTCATGATTTTATTTCGTTTTAAATCAATTTTCATACGTTTTCTTCCATTTTCAAAGCGTGTTTTACGCTTTCATACGCTTTAGTCCGTTTTCATATTATTAGTCAATTTTCTTACGTTTTAGATCGTTTTCTTCGTTTCCGACTATCACAAGTGATATTCAGAATATCACTTTTTGATATATCACTTTTTGATATTCTGAATATCACTTGTGATTTCTGAATATCACTTTGTGATATTAGGAATATCACTTTGTGATATTGAGAATATCACTGTGATAATATGAATATCACTTGTGATTTTGGATATCACTTTGTGGTGTTGAATATCACTTGTGATTTTCACGGATATCACTTTGTGGTATTCAGAATATCACTTGTGATTTTCATGTTACAAAACATTAGTTGAAAATCACTTGTAATATTGAGAAAATCACAGAGATTATCACTTGTTGATCATCAGAATATCCGCAGAATATCACTTTTGATATTGAGAATATTATTTGTGATACTTAGAATATCACTTGTGATACGAATATCACCTGAATGTCACAATGATATTGAGGAGACATGTATAGCTTGCCAAAACATTTAAGAGAAATGAAAGCGTGTAAGCGGATGAATAAGAAACATAACAGAACTTATATTGGTACGAAGGTGATGTCGTTTCTATTGAAAAACATTATATCTCAATGGGTAAACATAATTCTAACAAAAAGTCACGGGCCATTGACAGGCGATGTGTTAGTCAATGTCATACCTTGTGTGGTGTGCTAGAAACAAAATCTTAGTACACTTTGTGATCAAATTCAAGTGGTTTCATATATGTGGGTGTCGACCAGACTAAAAGGATCAATTACGTCTTGTTTAGATCGGTGCTTAGAGCACTTGCAACCATAACTTGAGTTATAGGTTAACATCCTGCCACGTCTGCGCCACATCAGCTTTAACATTTCATCTTAACTCATCAAAAAAACACCCGCAATCATAACATTCCCAAGGTTATACCTTAACTCACCAACAATTTACAAAAACAACCCCTCATTTAGGGGCAGAGATGAAATGAAAATAAATAAATAAATAAAAAATAACACCCGTTATAGAATACTTGCCGAGCATGCGTTAGCAGCCGGAATAACTTGTAACCATTGATGGTTATTATTTGGAATAACATGGACCATTGCAAGTGCTCTTGAATAAGTATACATTAGTCAATAGTACCTAAAATCATAAAACTAAACATAGGTAAACTAAGTTTATTAATAAAATTACCTGGCACGGCTCAATGATTTTCTTCATCTCAATAATCTCGTCAAAAACTTTTTGTAAACTAATACCATCACGTTTTGAAGAAGGTGGACACGATGTAGATACGTTTGTAGTAGATGGAGCTGTGGCCCATTTGTTGCAGCTTCATAATGGTGGTACGTTTGTTAGTAGATGGAGCTTGTGGCCCATTTTGTTTAGGCTTCACTTGTCGTGTTGGCTTCCATCTATGTAGCCTCTTTTTAAATGGCATTTGTGGTAAAACATCATTGGGCTTTGCATTATAGCAAAATTTGTTAATATATAACTATCCAAAGCGAACTTTGAGCTCTAGAGAACATCTCCGCGGATAGATAGTTCTGTTGTTGGAACTATGTGCAACAAAAATATTACAATTATGATAATAACGAAAAAATATATACCAACAATATTTGAGTTTTAATGTGTTATAACTTACATCATTGTCGTTATGGCCAAAAAAATAATCTGAATGCTCTCTAAGAAACTTGACTCTAACATGTAAAGAGCTAGGTACAACATTTTTGCTCCTTAATCCAAAACCGATTACTTTCGCATTACCTCTTGAATCCATGTCTAAAAAATATTAAGTTTGTAAAGCTAAAATTATTAAACATATATTAAAAAAACCTTAAAACCCCGAATAAAACCATACAAAGTATACTTAATGACTTCTCTTCTAATCACTTTTCATCCCGTTTCCTTCATCATCTCTTCATCCACGATCCTCCCTAAGTACCTTCTTTTCGGTTCTAACTTTACTATGATTAATCTTAAGATGTTTAGGAATATGTGTCCAAAATTGCGTTTCTGTTGAGATACGTTGGAACTTAACAATATGATCCCCATGGGAAATCATCAAATGCATGAGATCCTCAACCAGCATACAAAAGGTTTGAACCTCATGTTTAGGTTCCGACCACACAATAAACTCAACAAAAATGACTAAACACAATCTAAAAGCATCATGTTCCTCTAACTCTAAAAATGGAAACCCTCAAATAATGTCTTAAGATTCATAAGTGTTACTGCATCTTGGCATTGAGGGAATATACGTTATTACTAATGGAGTAGGCTTGTTTTCAAAGTCATCAAGATTATAGGCACCAAACTTTAAACCGGTCATTAGACAAAATTCCTTACGGCCAAAATTGCAATAATAATCACATACATTAAACCTTAACATATGAGTTGATTATGAATATGTGGATTAACTTTTTCTTGTCTAAAATACGTGAACTAAATTAGGTTCCTGATCAAGACACGGTACATCTAACCAATCACGAAAACAATGATTCCTAAACATACGTACAACTTTATCTCTACCATGCTTGGTTCTAAACTTTTCAACAGAGGCTAAAGCATTTGACTACGAATGGTGACCTGTTTGCATAAGTCTACAAAACAAAAATAGCAAACAACAAAAATGTCAATTGTGCCAACCACCAAGTCTACACGTTAAATCAAATTACACTATGAATGTCTTTGTTAAATCAAAAATATACTTATGTCTTATGTCTTTTTTGATCCCATGTACTTATGTCTTTTTTTGATCCCATGTACTTTTAAGTATATTAATTTTAGAGAGGTGATTTGCACATTCCTCAAATTGATTGGGACACTTTAATTTAAAGTGTCTTGACATTTATACCCTTTCAGGGTGAAAATAAGTAAAAATCAAAAGCCATGAGAGCTTGTCGTTGTTGTTGTTTCAAAAGGTGGGTGAGTGAAAGGCTGATTAAAGAAGAGAAGTAATGAAGGGTGATGGTGGAGGTATTAAATTGAGTGGTGAGTAGGTTATAAGTTGCTCTGGTGTTTAACTATGATGAATGAATGGTGACTTGTCTTATTGAATATTTTGAATGCGTGGTAGTTGATTTTAGGTGGTGAAATCAAATATTTTGGATTTCATTTCTTATAACTGTAGAACACTTTTCTATTGATCTATCTTTAACCTATAGGAAAAATCACACAAAAATGTATCATATTTAAATGGTTTTTCTATTATGTGCCCTAAGACACATGATAAGAATTGAAAAAAGTACATTAAAGTATATGGGGATCAACAAAAAATATATTCTTTATATGTACTTATGTCTTTTTTTATCCCATGTACTTTTAAGTATATTAATTTTAGGGAGGTGATTTGCACATTTCTCAAATTGATTGGGACACTTTAATTTAAAGTGTCTTGACATTTATACCCTTTCAGGGTGAAAATAAGTAAAAATCAAAAGCCATGAGAGCTTGTTGTTGTTGTTGTTTCAAAAGGTGGGTGAGTGAAAGGGTGATTAAAGAAGAGAAGTAATGAAGGGTGATGGTGGAGGTATTAAATTGAGTGGTGAGTAGGTTATAAGTTGCTCTGGTGTTTAACTATGATGAATGAATGGTGACTTGTCTTATTGAATATTTTGAATGCGTGGTAGTTGATTTTAGGTGGTGAAATCAAATATTTTGGATTTCATTTCTTATAACTATAGAACACTTGTCTATTGATCTATCTTTAACCTATAGGAAAAATCACACAAAAATGTATTATATTTAAAAGGGTTTTTCTATTATGTGCCCTAAGACACATGATAAGAATTGAAAAAAGTACATTAAAGTATATGGGGATCAACAAAAAATATATTCTTTATATGTACTTATGTCTTTTTTTTTATCCCATGTACTTTTAAGTATATTAATTTTAGGGAGGTGATTTGCACATTCCTCAAATTGATTGGGACACTTTAATTTAAAGTGTCTTGACATTTATACCCTTTCAGGGTGAAAATAAGTAAAAATCAAAAGCCATGAGAGCTTGTTGTTGTTGTTGTTGTTGTTTCAAAAGGTGGGTGAGTGAAAGGGTGATTAAAGAAGAGATGTAATGAAGGGTGATGGTGGAGGTATTAAATTGAGTGATGAGTAGGTTATAAGTTGCTCTGGTGTTTAACTATGATGAATGAATGGTGACTTGTCTTATTGAATATTTTGAATGCGTGGTAGTTGATTTTAGGTGGTGAAATCAAATATTTTGGATTTCATTTATTATAACTGTAGAACACTTGTCTATTGATCTATCTTTAACCTATAGGAAAAATCACACAAAAATGTATCATATTTAAAAGGGTTTTTCTATTATGTGCCCTAAGACACATGATAATAATTGAAAAAAGTACATTAAAGTATATGGGAATCAACAAAAAATATATTCTTTATATGTACTTATGTCTTTTTTTTGATCCCATGTACTTTTAAGTATATTAATTTTAGGGAGGTGATTTGCACATTCCTCAAATTGATTGGGACACTTTAATTTAAAGTGTCTTGACATTTATACCCTTTCAGGGTGAAAATAAGTAAAAATCAAAATCCATGAGAGCTTGTTGTTGTTGTTGTTTCAAAAGGTGGGTGAGTGAAAGGGTGATTAAAGAAGAGAAGTAATGAAGGGTGATGGTGGAGGCATTAAATTGAGTGGTGAGTAGGTTATAAGTTGCTCTGGTGTTTAACTAGGATGAATGAATGGTGACTTGTCTTATTGAATATTTTGAATGCGTGGTAGTTGATTTTAGGTGGTGAAATCAAATATTTTGGATTTCATTTCTTATAACTGTAGAACACTTTTCTATTGATCTATCTTTAACCTATAGGAAAAATCACACAAAAATGTATCATATTTAAAAGGGTTTTTCTATTATGTGCCCTAAGACACATGATAAGAATTGAAAAAAGTACATTAAAGTATATGGGGATCAACAAAAAATATATTCTTTATATGTACTTATGTCTTTTTTTTATCCCATGTACTTTTAAGTATATTAATTTTAGAGAGGTGATTTGCACATTCCTCAAATTGATTGGGACACTTTAATTTAAAGTGTCTTGACATTTATACCCTTTCAGGGTGAAAATAAGTAAAATCAAAAGCCATGAGAGCTTGTTGTTGTTGTTGTTTCAAAAGGTGGGTGAGTGAAAGGGTGATTAAAGAAGAGAAGTAATGAAGGGTGATGGTGGAGGTATTAAATTGAGTGGTGAGTAGGTTATAAGTTGCTCTGGTGTTTAACTATGATGAATGAATGGTGACTTGTCTTATTGAATATTTTGAATGCGTGGTAGTTGATTTTAGGTGGTGAAATCAAATATTTTGGATTTCATTTCTTATAACTGTAGAACACTTGTCTATTGATCTATCTTTAACCTATAGGAAAAATCACACAAAAATGTATCATATTTAAAAGGGTTTTTCTATTATGTGCCCTAAGACACATGATAAGAATTGAAAAAAGTACATTAAAGTATATGGGGATCAACAAAAAATATATATTCTTTATATACTTATGTCTTTTATCCCATGTACTTTTAAGTATATTAATTTTAGGGAGGTGATTTGTACATTCCTCAAATTGATTGGGACACTTTAATTTAAAGTGTCTTGACATTTATACCCTTTCAAGGTGAAAATAAGTAAAAATCAAAAGCCATGAGAGCTTGTTGTTGTTGTTGTTTCAAAAGGTGGGTGAGTGAAAGGGTGATTAAAGAAGAGAAGTAATGAAGGGTGATGGTGGAGGTATTAAATTGAGTGGTGAGTAGGTTATAAGTTGCTCTGGTGTTTAACTATGATGAATGAATGGTGACTTCTCTTATTGAATATTTTGAATGCGTGGTAGTTGATTTTAGGTGGTGAAATCAAATATTTTGGATTTCATTTCTTATAACTGTAGAACACTTTTCTATTGATCTATCTTTAACCTATAGGAAAAATCACACAAAAATGTATCATATTTAAAAGGGTTTTTCTATTATGTGCCCTAAGACACATGATAAAATTGAAAAAAGTACATTAAAGTATATGGGAATCAACAAAAAATATATTCTTTATATGTACTTATGTCTTTTTTTTATCCCATTTACTTTTAAGTATATTAATTTTAGGAGGTGATTTGCACATTCCTCAAATTGATTGGGACACTTTAATTTAAAGTGTCTTGACATTTATACCCTTTCCGGGTGAAAATAAGTAAAAATCAAAATCCATGAGAGCTTGTTGTTGTTGTTGTTTCAAAAGGTGGGTGAGTGAAAGGGTGATTAAAGAAGTAATGAAGGGTGATGGTGGAGGTATTAAATTGAGTGGTGAGTAGGTTATAAGTTGCTCCGGTGTTTAACTATGATGAATGAATGGTGACTTGTCTTATTGAATATTTTGAATGTGTGGTAGTTGATTTTAGGTGGTGAAATCAAATATTTTGGA
The DNA here is from genome assembly GCA_910596185.1 of Chrysanthemum makinoi. NCBI lineage: Eukaryota > Viridiplantae > Streptophyta > Magnoliopsida > Asterales > Asteraceae > Chrysanthemum > Chrysanthemum makinoi. The sequence continues at coordinate 292,311,032 of OU343220.1, forward strand.
TTTCATTTCTTATAACTGTAGAACACTTTTCTATTGATCTATCTTTAACCTATAGGAAAAATCACGCAAAATGTATCATATTTAAAAGGGTTTTTCTATTATGTGCCCTAAGACACATGATAAGAATTGAAAAAAGTACATTAAAGTATATGGGGATCAACAAAAAATATATTCTTTATATGTACTTATGTCTTTTTTTTGATCCCATGTACTTTTAAGTATATTAATTTTAGGGAGGTGTTTGCACATTCCTCAAATTGATTGGAACACTTTAATTTAAAGTATCTTGATATTTATACCCTTTCAGGGTGAAAATAAGTAAAAACAAAAGCCATGAGAGCTTGTTGTTTGTTGTTTCAAAGGTGGGTGAGTGAAAGGTTGATTAAAGAAGAGAAGTAATGAAGGGTGATGGTGGAGGTATTAAATTGAGTGGTGAGTAGGTTATAAGTTGCTCTGGTGTTTAACTATGATGAATGAATGGTGACTTGTCTTATTGAATATTTTGAATGCGTGGTAGTTGATTTTAGGTGGTGAAATCAAATATTTTGGATTTCATTTCTTATAACTGTAGAACACTTGTCTATTGATCTATCTTTAACCTATAGGAAAAATCACACAAAAATGTATCATATTTAAAGGGTTTTTCTATTATGTGCCCTAAGACACATGATAAGAATTGAAAAAAGTACATTAAAGTATATGGGGATCAACAAAAAATATATTCTTTATATGTACTTATGTCTTTTTTTTTTGATCCCATGTACTTTTAAGTATATTAATTTTAGGGAGGTGATTTGCACATTCCTCAAATTGATTGGGACACTTTAATTTAAAGTGTCTTGACATTAATACCCTTTCAGGGTGAAAATAAGTAAAAATCAAAATCCATGAGAGCTTGTTGTTGTTGTTGTTTCAAAAGGTAGGTGAGTGAAAGGGTGATTAAAGAAGAGAAGTAATGAAGGGTGATGGTGGAGGTATTAAATTGAGTGGTGAGTAGGTTATAAGTTGCTTTGGTGTTTAACTAGGATGAATGAATTGTGACTTGTCTTATTGAATATTTTGAATGCGTGGTAGTTGATTTTAGGTGGTGAAATCAAATATTTTGGATTTCATTTCTTATAACTGTAGAACACTTGTCTATTGATCTATCTTTAACCTATAGGAAAAATCACACAAAAATGTATCATATTTAAAAGGGTTTTTCTATTATGTGCCATAAGACACATGATAAGAATTGAAAAAAGTACATTAAAGTATATGAGGATGAACACAAAATATATTCTTTATATGTACTTATGTCTTTTTTTTATCCCATGTACTTTTAAGTATATTAATTTTAGGGAGGTGATTTGCACATTCCTCAAATTGATTGGGTCACTTTAATTTAATGTGTCTTGACATTTATACCCTTTCAGGGTGAAAATAAGTAAAAATCAAAAGCCATGAGAGCTTGTTGTTATTGTTGTTTCAAAAGGTGGGTGAGTGAAAGGTGATTAGAAGAAGTAATGAAGGGTGATGGTGGAGGTATTAAATTGAGTGGTGAGTAGGTTATAAGTTGCTCCGGTGTTTAACTATGATGAATGAATGGTGACTTGTCTTATTGAATATTTTGAATGCGTGGTAGTTGATTTTAGGTGGTGTAATCAAATATTTTGGATTGCATTTCTTATAAGCGTAGAACACTTTTCTATTGATCTATCTTTAACCTATAGGAAAAATCACACAAAATGTATCATATTTAAAAGGGTTTTTCTATTATGTGCCTTAAGACACATGATAAGAATTGAAAAAAGTACATTAAAGTATATGGGGATCAACAAAAAATATATTATTTATATGTACTTATGTCTTTTTTATCCCATGTACTTTTAAGTATATTAATTTTAGGGAGGTGATTTGCACATTCCTCAAATTGATTGGGACACTTTAATTTATAGTGTCTTGACATTTACCCTTTAGGGGTGAAAATAAGTAAAAATCAAAAACCATGAGAGCTTGTTGTTGTTGTTGTTTCAAAAGGTGGGTGAGTGAAAGGGTGATTAAAGAAGATAAGTAATGAAGGGTGATGGTGGAGGTATTAAATTGAGTGGTGAGTAGGTTATAAGTTGCTCTATGTTTAACTATGATGAATGAATGGTGACTTGTCTTATTGAATATTTTGAATGCGTGGTAGTTGATTTTAGGTGGTGAAATCAAATATTTTGGATTTCATTTCTTATAACTGTAGAACACTTGTCTATTGATCTATCTTTAACCTATAGGAAAAATCACACAAAATGTATCATATTTAAAAGGGTTTTTTATATTATGTGCCTAAGACACATGAAAATTGAAAAAGTACATTAAAGTATATGGGAATCAACAAAAAATATATTCTTTATATGTACTTATGTCTTTTTTTCTGATCCCATGTACTTTTAAGTATATTAATTTTAAGGAGGTGATTTGCACATTCCTCAAATTGATTGGGACACTTTAATTTAAAGTGTCTTGACATTTATACCCATTTTAAGGTGAAAATAAGTAAAAATCAAAAGCCATGAGAGCTTGTTGTTGTTGTTGTTTCAAAAGGTGGGTGAGTGAAAGGGTGATTAAAGAAGAGAAGTAATGAAGGGTGATGGTGGAGGTATTAAATTGAGTGGTGAGTAGGTTATAAGTTGCTCCGGTGTTTAACTATGATGAATGAATGGTGACTTGTCTTATTGAATATTTTGAATGCGTGGTAGTTGATTATAGGTGGTGAAATCAAATATTTTGGATTTCATTTCTTATAACTGTAGAACACTTTTCTATTGATCTATCTTTAACTTATAGGAAAAATCAAACAAAAATGTATCATATTTAAAAGGGTTTTCCTATTATGTGCCCTAAGACACATGATAAAATTGAAAAAAGTACATTGAAGTATATGGGGATCAACAAAAAATATATTCTTTATATGTACTTATGTCTTCTTTTTTTTATCCCATGTACTTTTAAGTATATTAATTTTAGGGAGGTGATTTGCACATTCCTTAAATTGATTGGGACACTTTAATTTAAAGTGTCTTGACATTTATACCCTTTCAGGGTGAAAATAAGTAAAATCAAAAGCCATGAGAGCTTGTTGTTGTTGTTGTTTCAAAAGGTGGGTGAGTAAAAGGGTGATTAAAGAAGTAATGAAGGGTGATGGTGGAGGTATTAAATTGAGTGGTGAGTAGGTTATAAGTTGCTCTGGTGTTTAACTATGATGAATGAATGGTGACTTGTCTTATTGAATATTTTGAATGCGTGGTAGTTGATTTTAGGTGGTGAAATCAAATATTTTGGATTTCATTTCTTATAACTGTAGAAAACTTTTCTATTGATCTATCTTTAACCTATAGGAAAAATCACACAAAATGTATCATATTTAAAAGGGTTTTTCTATTATGTGCCCTAAGACACATGATAAAATTGAAAAAGTACATTGAAGTATATGGAATCAACAAAAAATATATTATTTATATGTACTTATGTCTTTTTTTTTATCCCATGTACTTTTAAGTATATTAATTTTAGGGAGGTGATTTGCACATTCCTCAAATTGATTGGGACACTTTAATTTAAAGTGTCTTGACATTTATACCCTTTCAGGGTGAAAATAAGTAAAATCAAAAGCCATGAGAGCTTGTTGTTGTTGTTGTTTCAAAAGGTGGGTGAGTGAAAGGATGATTAAAGAAGAGAAGTAATGAAGGTTGATGGTGGAGGTATTAACTTGAGTGGTGAGTAGGTTATAAGTTGCTCTGGTGTTTAACTAGGATGAATGAATGGTGACTTGTCTTATTGAATATTTTGAATGCGTGGTAGTTGATTTTAGGTGGTGAAATCAAATATTTTGGATTTCATTTCTTATAACTGTAGAACACTTTTCTATTGATCTATCTTTAACCTATAGGAAAAATCACACAAAAATGTATCATATTTAAAAGGGTTTTTCTATTATGTGCCTTAAAACACATGATAAGAATTGAAAAAAGTACATTAAAGTATATGGGGATCAACAAAAATATGGATCAACAAAAAATATATTCTTTATATGTACTTATGTCTTTTTTTTATCCCATGTACTTTTAAGTATATTAATTTTAGGGAGGTGATTTGCACATTTCTCAAATTGATTGGGACACTTTAATTTAATGTGTCTTGACATTTATACCCTTTCAGGGTGAAAATTTAATGTCTCTTGTTGTTGTTGTTGTTTCAAAAGGTGGGTGAGTGAAAGGGTGATTAAAGAAGAGAAGTAATGAAGGCTGATGGTAGAGGTATTAAATTGAGTGGTGAGTAGGTTATAAGTTGCTCTGGTGTTTTACTATGATGAATGAATGGTGACTTGTCTTATTGAGTATTTTAAATGCGTGGTAGTTGATTTTAGGTGGTGAAATCAAATATTTTGGATTTCATTTCTTATAACTGTAGAACACTTTTCTATTGATCTATCTTTAACCTATAGGAAAAATCACACAAAAATGTATCATATTTAAAGGGTTTTTCTATTATGTGCCCTAAGACACATGAAAAAATTGAAAAAAGTACATTAAAGTATATGGGGATCAACAAAAAAATATCTTTTTGTACTAATAATGTCTTTTATCCCATGTACTTTTAAGTATATTAATTTTAGGGAGGTGATTTGCACATTTCTCAAATTGATTGGGACACTTTAATTTAAAGTGTCTTGACATTTATACCCTTTCAGGGTGAAAATAAGTAAAAATCAAAAGCCATGAGAGCTTGTTGTTGTTGTTGTAGTTTTTAAAGGTGGGTGAGTGAAAGGCTAATTAAAGAAGAGAAGTGATGAAGGGTGATGGTGGAGGTATTAAATTGAGTGGTGAGTAGGTTATAAGTTGCTCGGTGTTTTATGATGAATGAATGGTGACTTGTCTTATTGAATATTTTGAATGCGTGGTAGTTGATTATAGGTGGTGAAATCAAATATTTCGGATTTCATTTCTTATAACTGTAGAACACTTTTCTATTGATCTATCTTTAACCTATAGGAAAAATCACACAAAAATGTATCATATTTAAAAGGGTTTTTCTATTATGTGCCTTAAGGCACATGATAAGAATTGAAAAAAGTACATTAAAGTATATGGGGATCAACAAAAAATATATTCTTTATATGTACTTACGTATTGTTTTTTTGATCCCATATACTTTTAAGTATATTAATTTTAGGGAGGTGATTTGCACATTCCTCAAATTGATTGGGACACTTTAATTTAAAATGTCTTGACATTTATACCCTTTCAGGGTGAAAATAAGTAAAAATCAAAAGCCATGAGAGCTTGTTGTTGTTGTTTCAAAAGGTGGGTGAGTGAAAGGGTGATTAAGAAGAAGTAATGAAGGGTGATGGTGGAGGTTTTAAATTGAGTGGTGAGTAGGTTATAAGTTGCTCACGGTGTTTCTATGATGAATGAATGGTGACTTGTCTTATTGAATATTTTGAATGCGTGGTAGTTGATTTTAGGTGGTGAAATCAAATATTTTGGATTTCATTTCTTATAACTGTAGAAAACTTGTCTATTGATCTATCTTTAACCTATAGGAAAAATCACACAAAAATGTATCATATTTAAAAGGGTTTTTCTATTATGTGCCCTAAGACACATGATAAGAATTGAAAAAAGTACATTAAAGTATATGGGAATCAACAAAAAATATATTCTTTATATGTACTTATGTCTTTTTTTTTATCCCATGTACTTTTAAGTATATTAATTTTAGGGAGGTGATTTGCACATTCCTCAAATTGATTGGGACACTTTAATTTAAAGTGTCTTGACATTTATACCCTTTTAGGGTGAAAATAAGTAAAAATCAAAAGCCATGAGAGCTTGTTGTTGTTGTTGTTTCAAAAGGTGGGTGAGTGAAAGGGTGATTAAAGAAGAGAAGTAATGAAGGGTGATGGTGGAGGTGTTAAATTGAGTGGTGAGTAGGTTATAAGTTGCTCTGGTGTTTAACTAGGATGAATGAATGGTGACTTGTCTTATTGAATATTTTGAATGCGTGGTAGTTGATTTTAGGTGGTGAAATCAAATATTTTGGATTTCATTTCTTATAACTGTAGAACACTTTTCTATTGATCTATCTTTAACCTATAGGAAAAATCACACAAAAATGTATCATATTTAAAAGGGTTTTTCTATTATGTGCCCTAAGACACATGATAAGAATTGAAAAAAGTACATTAAAGTATATGGGGATCAACAAAAAATATATTCTTTATATGTACTTATGTCTTTTTTTTTATCCCATGTACTTTTAAGTATATTAATTTTAGGGAGGTGATTTGCACATTCCTAAATTGATTGGGACACTTTAATTTAAAGTGTCTTGACATTTATACCCTTTCAGGGTGAAAATAAGTAAAAATCAAAAGCCATGAGAGCTTGTTGTTGTTGTTGTTTCAAAAGGTGGGTGAGTGAAAGGGTGATTAAAGAAGAGAAGTAATGAAGGATGATGGTGGAGGTATTAAATTGAGTGGTGAGTAGGTTATAAGTTGCTCCGGTGTTTAACTAGGATGAATGAATGGTGACTTGTCTTATTGAATATTTTGAATGCGTGGTAGTTGATTTTAGGTGGTGAAATCAAATATTTTGGATTTCATTTCTTATAACTGTAGAACACTTGTCTATTGATCTATCTTTAACCTATAGGAAAAATCACACAAAAATGTATCATATTTAAAAGGGTTTTTCTATTATGTGCCCTAAGACACATGATAAGAATTGAAAAAAGTACATTAAAGTATATGGGGATCAACAAAAAATATATTCTTTATATGTACTTATGTCTTTTTTTTTATCCCATGTACTTTTAAGTATATTAATTTTAGGGAGGTGATTTGCACATTCCTCAAATTGATTGGGACACTTTAATTTAAAGTGTCTTGACATTTATACCCTTTCAGGGTGAAAATAAGTAAAAATCAAAAGCCATGAGAGCTTGTTGTTGTTGTTGTTTCAAAAGGTGGGTGAGTGAAAGGCTGATTAAAGAAGAGAAGTAATGACGGGTGATGGTGGAGGTATTAAATTAAGTGGTGAGTAGGTTATAAGTTTCTCCGGTGTTTAACAATGATGAATGAATGGTGACTTGTCTTATTGAATATTTTGAATGCGTGGTAGTTGATTTTAGGTGGTGAAATCAAATATTTTTGATTTCATTTCTTATAACTGTAGAACACTTTTCTATTGATCTATCTTTAACCTATAGGAAAAATCACACAAAAATGTATCATATTTAAAAGGGTTTTTCTATTATGTGCCTTAAGACACATGATAAGAATTGAAAAAAGTACATTAAAGTATATGGGGATCAACAAAAAATATATTCTTTATATGTACTTATGTCTTTTTTTTTATCCCATGTACTTTTAAGTATATTAATTTTAGGGAGGTGATTTGCACATTCCTCAAATTGATTGGGACACTTTAATTTAAAGTGTCTTGACATTTATACCCTTTCAGGGTGAAAATAAGTAAAAATCAAAAGCCATGAGAGCTTGTTGTTGTTGTTGTTTCAAAAGGTGGGTGAGTAAAAGGGTGATTAAAGAAGTAATGAAGGGTGATGGTGGAGGTATTAAATTGAGTGGTGAGTAGGTTATAAGTTGCTCTGGTGTTTAACTATGTTGAATGAATGGTGACTTGTCTTATTGAATATTTTGAATGCGTGGTAGTTGATTTTAGGTGGTGAAATCAAATATTTTGGATTTCATTTCTTATAACTGTAGAAAACTTGTCTATTGATCTATCTTTAACCTATAGGAAAAATCACACAAAAATGTATCATATTTAAAAGGGTTTTTCTATTATGTGCCATAAGACACATGATAAGAATTGAAAAAAGTACATTAAAGTATATGGGAATCAACAAAAAATATATTCTTTATATGTACTTATGTCTTTTTTTTATCCCATGTACTTTTAAGTATATTAATTTTAGGGAGGTGATTTGCACATTCCTCAAATTGATTGGGACACTTTAATTTAAAGTGTCTTGACATTTATACCCTTTCAGGGTGAAAATAAGTAAAAATCAAAAGCCATGAGAGCTTGTCGTTGTTGTTGTTTCAAAAGGTGGGTGAGTGAAAGGGTGATTAAAGAAGTAAGAAAGAAGGGTGATGGTGGAGGTATTAAAGTGGTGAGTAGGTTATAAGTTTCTCTGGTGTTTAACTATGATGAATGAATGGTGACTTGTCTTATTGAATATTTTGAATGCGTGGTAGTTGATTTTAGGTGGTGAAATCAAATATTTTGGATTTCATTTCTTATAAGTGTAGAACAGTTGTCTATTGATCTATCTTTAACCTATAGGAAAAATCACACAAAAATGTATCATATTATGTGCCCTAAGACACATGATAAAATTGAAAAAAGTACATTAAAGTATATGGGGATCAACAAAAAATATATTCTTTATTATATACTTATGTCTTTTATCCCATGTACTTTTAAGTATATTAATTTTAGGGAGGTGATTTGCACATTCCTCAAATTGATTGGGACACTTTAATTTAAAGTGTCTTGACATTTATACCCTTTCAGGGTGAAAATAAGTAAAAATCAAAAGCCATGAGAGCTTGTCGTTGTTGTTGTTTCAAAAGGTGGGTGAGTGAAAGGCTGATTAAAGAAGAGAAGTAATGAAGGGTGATGGTGGAGGTATTAAATTGAGTGGTGAGTAGGTTATAAGTTGCTCTGGTGTTTAACTAGGATGAATGAATGGTGACTTGTCTTATTGAATATTTTGAATGCGTGGTAGTTGATTTTAGGTGGTGAAATCAAATATTTTGGATTTCATTTCTTATAACTGTAGAACACTTTTCTATTGATCTATCTTTAACCTATAGGAAAAATCACACAAAAATGTATCATATTTAAAAGGGTTTTTCTATTATGTGCCCTAAGACACATGATAAAATTGAAAAAAGTACATTAAAGTATATGGGGATCAACAAAAAATATATTCTTTATATGTACTTATGTCTTTTTTTATCCCATGTACTTTTAAGTATATTAATTTTAGAGAGGTGATTTGCACATTCTCCAATTGATTGGGACACTTTAATTTAAAGTGTCTTGACATTTATACCCTTTCAGGGGGGTAAGAAAATTTAAAGCCATCTTGTTGTTGTTGTTTGTTTCAAAAGGTGGGTGAGTGAAAAGGATGATTAAAGAAGTAATGAAGGGTGATGGTAGAGGTGTTAAATTGAGTGGTGAGTAGGTTATAAGTTGCTCTGGTGTTTAACTATGATGAATGAATGGTGACTTGTCTTATTGAATATTTCGAATGCGTGGTAGTTGATTATAGGTGGTGAAATCAAATATTTTGGATTTCATTTCTTATAACTGTAGAACACTTGTCTATTGATCTATCTTTAACCTATAGGAAAAATCACACAAAAATGTATCATATATAAAAGGGTTTTTCTATTATGTGCGCTAAGACACATGATAAGAATTGAAAAAATTACATTAAAGTATATGGGGATCAACAAAAAATATATTCTTTATATGTACTTATGTCTTTTTTTTGATCCCATGTACTTTTAAGTATATTAATTTTAGGGAGGTGATTTGCACATTTCTCAAATTGATTGGGACACTTTAATTTAAAGTGTCTTGACATTTATACCCTTTCAGGGTGAAAATAAGTAAAATCAAAAGCCATGAGAGCTTGTTGTTGTTGTTGTTTCAAAAGGTGGGTGAGTGAAAGGGTGATTAAAGAATAGAAGTAATGAAGGGTGATGGTGGAGGTATTAAATTGAGTGGTGAGTAGGTTATAAGTTGCTCTGGTGTTTAACTATGATGAATGAATGGTGACTTGTCTTATTGAATATTTTGAATGCGTGGTAGTTGATTTTAGGTGGTGAAATCAAATATTTTGGATTTCATTTCTTATAACTGTAGAACACTTTTCTATTGATCTATCTTTAACCTATAGGAAAAATCACACAAAAATGTATCATATATAAAAGGGTTTTTCTATTATGTGCGCTAAGACACATGATAAGAATTGAAAAAATTACATTAAAGTATATGGGGATCAACAAAAAATATGGATCAACAAAAAATATATTCTTTATATGTACTTATGTCTTTTTTTTAACCCATGTACTTTTAAGTATATTAATTTTAGGGAGGTGATTTGCACATTCCTCAAATTGATTGGGACACTTTAATTTAAAGTGTCTTGACATTTATACCCTTTCAGGGTGAAAATAAGTAAAAATCAAAAGCCATGAGAGCTTGTTGTTGTTGTTTCAAAAGGTGGGTGAGTGAATGGGTGATTAAAGAAGTAATGAAGGGTGATGGTGGAGGTATTAAATTGAGTGGTGAGTAGGTTATAAGTTTCTCGGTGTTTTAACAATGATGAATGAATGGTGACTTGTCTTATTGAATATTTTGAATGCGTGGTAGTTAATTTTAGGTGGTGAAATCAAATATTTTGGATTTCATTTCTTATAACTGTAGAACAGTTGTCTATTGATCTATCTTTGACCTATAGGAAAAATCACACAAAAATGTATCATATTATGTGCCCTAAGACACATGATAAAATTGAAAAAAGTACATTAAAGTATATGGGGATCAACAAAAAATATGGATCAACGAAAATATATTCTTTATATGTACATATGTCTTTTTTTTATCCCATTTACTTTTAAGTATATTAATTTTAGGAGGTGATTTGCACATTCCTCAAATTAATTGGGACACTTTAATATAAAGTGTCTTGAATTTTATACCCTTTTAGGGTGAAAATAAGTAAAAATCAAAAGCCATGAGAGCTTGTTGTTGTTGTTGTTTCAAAAGGTGGGTGAGTGAAAGGGTGATTAAAGTAGAGAAGTAATGAAGGGTGATGGTAGAGGTATTAAATTGATTGGTGAGTAGGTTATAAGTTGCTCTGGTGTTTAACTATGATGAATGAATGGTGACTTGTCTTATTGAATATTTTGAATCGTGGTAGTTGATTTTAGGTGGTGAAATCAAATATTTTGGATTTCATTTCTTATAACCGTAGAACACTTTTCTATTGATCTATCTTTAACCTATAGGAAAAATCACACAAAATTGTATCATATTTAAAAGGGTTTTTCTATTATGTGCCATAAGACACATGATAAGAATGAAAAAGTACATTAAAGTATATGGGGATCAACAAAAAATATGGATCAACAAAAAATATATTCTTTATATGTACTTATGTCTTTTTTTATCCCATGTACTTTTAAGTATATTAATTTTAGGGAGGTGATTTGCACATTCTTCAAATTGATTGGGACACTTTAATTTAAAGTGTCTTGACATTTATACCCTTCAGGGGTGAAAATAAGTAAAAATCAAAAGCCATGAGGGCTTGTTGTTGTTGTTGTTTCAAAAGGTGGGTGAGTGAAAGGGTGATTAAAGAAGTAATGAAGGGTGATGGTGGAGGTATTAAATTGAGTGGTGAGTAGGTTATAAGTTGCTCTGGTGTTTAACTAGGATGAATGAATGGTGACTTGTCTTATTGAATATTTTGAATGCGTGGTAGTTGATTTTAGGTGGTGAAATCAAATATTTTGGATTTCATTTCTTATAACTGTAGAACACTTTTCTATTGATCTATCTTTAACCTATAGGAAAAATCACACAAAAATGTATCATATTTAAAAGGGTTTTCCTATTATGTGCCCTAAGACACATGATAAAATTGAAAAAAGTACATTAAAGTATATGGGGATCAACAAAAAATATGGATCAACAAAAAATATATTCTTTATATGTACTTATGTCTTTTTTTTTTATCCCATGTACTTTTAAGTATATTAATTTTAGGGAGGTGATTTGCACATTCCTCAAATTGATTGGGACACTTTAATTTAAAGTGTCTTGACATTTATACCCTTTCAGGGTGAAAATTTAATGTCTCTTGTTGTTGTTGTTGTTTCAAAAGGTGGGTGAGTGAAAGGGTGATTAAAGAAGAGAAGTAATGAAGGGTGATGATGGAGGTATTAAATTGAGTGGTGAGTAGGTTATAAGTTGCTCTGGTGTTTAACTATGATGAATGAATGGTGACTTGTCTTATTGATTATTTTGAATGCGTGGTAGTTGATTTTAGGTGGTGAAATCAAATATTTTGGATTTCATTTCTTATAACTGTAGAACACTTTTCTATTGATCTATCTTTAACCTATAGGAAAAATCACGCAAAAATGTATCATATTTAAAAGGGTTTTTCTATTATGTGCCCTAAGACACATGATAAAATTGAAAAAAGTACATTAAAGTATATGGGGATCAACAAAAAATATATTCTTTATATGTACTTATGTCTTTTTTTCTGATCCCATGTACTTTTAAGTATATTAATTTTAGGGAGGTGATTTGCACATTCCTCAAATTGATTGGGACACTTTAATTTAAAGTGTCTTGACATTTATACCCTTTCATTGTGAAAATAAGTAAAAATCAAAAGCCATGAGAGCTTGTTGTTGTTGTTGTTTTAAAAGGTGGGTGAGTGAAAGGCTAATTAAAGAAGAGAAGTGATGAAGGGTGATGGTGGAGGTATTAAATTGAGTGGTGAGTAGGTTATAAGTTGCTCTGGTGTTTAACTATGATGAATGAATGGTGACTTGTCTTATTGAATATTTTGAATCGTGGTAGTTGATTTTAGGTGGTGAAATCAAATATTTCGGATTTCATTTCTTATAACTGTAGAACACTTTTCTATTGATCTATCTTTAACCTATAGGAAAAATCACACAAAAATGTATCATATTTAAAAGGGTTTTTCTATTATGTGCCCTAAGACACATGATAAGAATTGAAAAAAGTACATTAAAGTATATGGGGATCAACAAAAAATATATTCTTTATATGTACTTATGTCTTTTTTTTATCCCATGTACTTTTAAGTATATTAATTTTAGGGAGGTGATTTGCACATTCCTCAAATTGATTGGGACACTTTAATTTAAAGTGTCTTGACATTTATACCCTTTCAGGGTGAAAATAAGTAAAAATCAAAAGCCATGAGAGCTTGTTGTTGTTGTTGTTTCAAAAGGTGGGTGAGTAAAAGGGTGATTAAAGAAATGAAAGGGTGATGGTGGAGGTATTAAATTGAGTGGTGAGTAGGTTATAAGTTGCTCTGGTGTTTAACTATGATGAATGAATGGTGACTTGTCTTATTGAATATTTTGAATGCGTGGTAGTTGATTTTAGGTGGTGAAATCAAATATTTTGGATTTCATTTCTTATAACTGTAGAACACTTTTCTATTGATCTATCTTTAACCTATAGGAAAAATCACACAAAAATGTATCATATTTAAAAGGGTTTTTCTATTATGTGCCCTAAGACACATGATAAAATTGAAAAAAAGCACATTAAAGTATATGGGGATCAACGAAAAATATGGATCAACAAAAATATATTCTTTATATGTACATATGTCTTTTTTTTTATCCCATGTACTTTTAAGTATATTAATTTTAGGGAGGTGATTTGCACATTTCTCAAATTGATTGGGACACTTTAATTTAAAGTGTCTTCACATTTATACCTTTTCAGTATGAAAATAAGTAAAAATCAAAAGCCATGAGAGCTTGTTGTTGTTGTTGTTTCAAAAGGTGGGTGAGTGAAAGGGTGATTTAAGAAGAGAAGTAATGAAGGGTGATGGTGGAGGTATTAAATTGAGTGGTGAGTAGGTTATAAGTTGCTCTGGTGTTTAACTATGATGAATGAATGGTGACTTGTCTTATTGAATATTTTGAATGCGTGGTAGTTGATTTTAGGTGGTGAAATCAAATATTTTGGATTTCATTTCTTATAACTGTAGAACACTTTTCTATTGATCTATCTTTAACCTATAGGAAAAATCACACAAAATGTATCATATTTAAAAGGGTTTTCTATTATGTGCTCTAAGACACATGATAAGAATTGAAAAAAGTACATTAAAGTATATGGGATCAACAAAAAATATGGATCAACAAAAATATATTCTTTATATGTACTTATGTCTTTTTTTTTTATCCCATGTACTTTTAAGTATATATAATAATTTAGGGAGGTGATTTGCATTCCTCAATTGATTGGGACACTTTAATTTAAAGTGTCTTGACATTTATACCCTTTCAGGGTGAAAATAAGTAAAAATCAAAAGCCATGAGAGCTTGTTGTTGTTGTTGTTGTTGTTTCAAAAGGTGGGTGAGTGAAAGGGTGATTAAAGAATAGAAGTAATGAAGGGTGATGGTGGAGGTATTAAATTGAGTGGTGAGTAGGTTATAAGTTGCTCTGGTGTTTAACTAGGATGAATGAATGGTGACTTGTCTTATTGAATATTTTGAATGCGTGGTAGTTGATTTTAGGTGGTGAAATCAAATATTTTGGATTTCATTTCTTATAACTGTAGAACACTTTTCTATTGATCTATCTTTAACCTATAGGAAAAATCACACAAAATGTATCATATTTAAAAGGGTTTTTCTATTATGTGCCCTAAGACACATGATAAGAATTGAAAAAAGTACATTAAAGTATATGGGGATCAACAAAAAATATGGATCAACAAAAAATATATTCTTTATATGTACTTATGTCTTTTTTTTTATCCCATGTACTTTTAAGTATATTAATTTTAGGGAGGTGATTTGCACATTCCTCAAATTGATTAGGACACTTTAATTTAAAGTGTCTAAACATTTATACCCTTTCAGGGGGAAAATAACTGAAATCAAAAGCCATGAGAGCTTGTTGTTGTTGTTGTTTCAAAAGGTGGGTGAGTAAAAGGGTGATTAAAGAAGTAATGAAGGGTGATGGTGGAGGTATTAAATTGAGTGGTGAGTAGGTTATAAGTTGCTCTGGTGTTTAACTAGGATGAATGAATTGTGACTTGTCTTATTGAATTTTTTTTATGCGTGGTAGTTGATTTTAGGTGGTGAAATCAAATATTTTGGATTTCATTTCTTATAACTGTAGAACACTTGTCTATTGATCTATCTTTAACCTATAGGAAAAATCACACAAAAATGTATCATATTTAAAATGGTTTTTCTATTATGTGCCCTAAGACACATGATAAAATTGAAAAAAGTACATTAAAGTATATGGGGATCAACAAAAATATGGATCAACAAAAAATATATTCTTTATATGTATTATATCTTTTTTAACCCATGTACTTTTTAAGTATATTAATTTAGGAGGTGATTTGCACATT